>OY987289.1:2500-575047 GCA_963920785.1 Sphagnum contortum
GAAATAAATGTCAATTTGATAATTTTGCAAAGTGGAATTGCTAAAACAACAAAGTCAACTTGGCAATTTAGTTAAACAAATAATACTCCATAAAGATATTAAATGGGGGGGAACCTTAAGCCATAATCATGGGTTGTTTGTGTAGGGTAGAGTTCCAAGGTAGAAATATTCCCAAAATAGAAGGTCTAGGATGAGTTCATAGCTAATGCTAACCCTATATTTTGGGAATGTTCCCCCACTCAAGGGCTTTACTTATCATAAAACATGATGCAAAAGTTACCATGAACCTAAACGTATGTAAATTATGAAGAGTAAGAAAGGAAGGTTAGGGTTTAGGGTTTAGGGTTTTAGGGGTTAGTCACAAATATATCAAATGTTAATTTATTTTTTTCATGTTTTGTTTCATTTTGTTATGTAATTGAAAACAATATGATCTGTGTCATCTATGTTGGATATCGATGTTTTATCAAAAAACATTTGTCGAATTATTTTTGCTTTAGATATTTATGTCTCATTATACTTTAACTTTTAGATTTGTGAAATGCTTTGGTTAAAATTAGTTAAAATATTCATTGCATTAGATCTTCATCCCGAAGGTTGTGGAAGGTAGCCTTTGGATGAGACACATGATCGTGTGCATCTTAAGAAAATCATTAGCCATGCACATGGTTGCAAAGTAGATTCAATGAGGATATTTTATAAATGAACATATATATAGTTTTTTATTGGCAACGTTACTAAATGTTAGGTAGCATCATGATTGAGTTTTCTTGCTCCTTCCATAAAGATAACAAAAATGCAAAACACATATTTTATATAAAATGGTTGAATGAAAAATTGGGAAAATTATTAAATATATTTATAGAGGCCTATCCACAGGTTCCACCATCTGGAGCTAATGAAGTCAATGGGTAATCATAACAACATTGTTGTTATTTGTGATTAGGGTTATGGTTGGAAATTTTGTGAATGACTATCGTAAATTATGATTATACTTGTTTTCATGTTAACTTGAAATTGTTATTGTTTTTTCTAAGTTTCTTTAGAGATATGTGACTACCATTGTTTTTCAATAGCTCATCACTTTTTTTTTGCATTTATAGGTGGGTTTCCTTTCTTTCCTTTGTATTGATATGTTTTGGTATTTGAAATCATTTTAAGCTTATGATAAAATAATTATAAGTTGATTTTAACTACAAGTATTATTGATTTAAAAATTACTTATGAAGATATATGTTCTACGAGGTTGTACAGCAGGATTGTCGCAACCCCACATTGAAGGAATGTGAGGATGACACTCACACTCCTGAAATGTGGACTTGGGAGTCCCAAAAATTTAGAGCTCAATTGCAGGGGTCAAAAAACCTCGCCTTGAGGTGTTCTTTATACCGTTAAAAAGGTCTCAAAATTTAGATGTCGGAAATGGCCTCTCATGAGCCATTTGGACATGTATAGCACAAGTTATGGTCGAAAGAAGGGTCGGGAATCAAAATGACAATTTGACTCCTAACCACTAAAAGTCAAGAATCAACCCGACCCCGTTGTGTGCAGGTGGAATGGGACACACTGTTGGAAAGATCTTGAGGAAAGTTACAAGTTTACTTTAGACCTCATCTCAATTAAAGGTCTGATATGGGAGTTATGAACTCCCAAAGTCCCGAGAGTCCAAATTAGGACAGTTTCGGGACTCCTCCTTGGGAGTCCCGGGACAAAAAACCATTTGGATGTGGGTGTCGTGGGCAAACGTAGAGAATATTATATGGGGGAAGGTGGTGGCTTCCCCCGAGTCCGGGCTATGGTGAGTCTTGTGAGTCCATAGTTGCCTGTGACTTATCCTAACACCAAAGGTGCTTCGGAAAGTGATCTAACCAACTTGTTGGTTGGTTTGATGCAGGTTCCAGTAAATAAATAAGGCTTGGCACTCTTCTTAGTCTAATCCTGGAGCTTCAGCATGCCCTTTTACCCCCTTTAAGTGCTGAGAGTTGGGAGCGTGCCTCGAGTCCCAAATAATTCTGTTGTTTGAGTAATTTGGACCCCATTTGGGTCTAACTAAGGACTTGGGAGTGCGTTAAAGATGCTCATCTTTTGGAAAGAAAATTTAACCTTGCTATAAATGGTTTTCTCTTGCCTGTTTCAACCAATCAAACAAACCTCCCAAAGCCAAAATCTCAGTCTATTGTTTATGTACAACTTACAACCACCATTGAACTCTTATCCTAGGACTAGCCATTCCATTCCATTAGCTTGATTTAATTTTTGTTTTCAAAAATTTAAAAACATTAGGCAAGGAAAGGTTTCTTAATGATTTTGGCTTCAATATTGGACTACACAAATTTTCCTATTGTCTTGGGTAGCTTGCATAAATCCTTTTAACGGGTAGCTAGAGGTAAGAAAATATTATCAAAAGCATGGGATGGTTTTTTGTGCGTGGTTGGTCAATGCCACAACACATTGTGATCTTTCAATCCTAGACTTGTAGTTAAACAAACTTAGGAAATCCACAATTCAATTTAGCCAAATTTAATTATGGATAAGGTAAGAAAACAACAAATTAGAAGGGATTGTTTTTATTGATGTCACTAAACCACCTTAGGTAATGTATTCAAGGCCTTTTATACTAAGAATTGATAGCATAATTCCAAATGTGTCAATACTCCAAAATTGTAAGTTGATACAATAGTACTTGGGCAAGTTCGACACTAATTATAATATTTTCAGAAATATTTTTTCCTCAAGGAAATTAAAGAATCCTATGGAATATTTGGGAATATATCATTTCTGAAAATGAAATCCTGAAAATAAATAAATATTTTGACAAACATGTATTAAATTGGCCAAGGTACCATGGTAGTCTTTCTAAAGATAAGTAGTGGACAAGAACAAAAACGACATACCAAAAAAATTAAAATCAATTTAGTCCCCAATAACTCAATCAAAATATCACAAGTAAAGGCATATAAGGTATAAAATGACCTTGCATATACCCTTTTTTTACCCACCTTAGGACAACTACCTATTTAAGTGTAAAAATAAAGCTAAAACATATCGCAAATAAGGTAGGTCAATGTAGGAAGACACAAGTGTTGGGCGGTTTTTGATTTTGTTACAACTACTAGTGTTAAATAATTTGATTTTTTTCAAAAGTAAATAACCTTCACTTCTAGGTTCTTGAAATTTTCTAAATAACATGTGGGTTTTATGAAAGAACCGATGGTTCAAAGTATGTTTCATGGTCAATTCTTTGGGTTTTTAATATACATCATAATGAAAACCAATTCATTGATTTTCTGAAAATCACTTGCCAAATGTCCATACACAAAACCTTTAGCTACCATTTTTTCCCTTCAAAATGGAGTTGTCGAATACTGGTAAATACTTACCAACCAGTTGGGTTAAATAGGGTAGCAAAAAAGAATATCAACATGTTAAGATTATATGTCACTTGTGAAACTTAGCAACTGATGACTGAATTGTTGTTTGTTTTTCAAAAATTGGAATAGTTTAGCCAGTAGATAATACCAAATCTTGAAGATATGTGGAACCATGTCCTTGGAGAGGAGAAACCTTTGGTGACTAAAGTGGTTCATTGAAAAAGAATTAACCCCAACTCCCAAGATCCAAACCCAAGATTAAAAACTGAAAACATCAATCCTTTCCATTTGGGAATTCTCTTCTCTTCAAAAGTCTTTTCTTCTCCTTCTTTAGCTTAGTGTGGGCTGCCATACTCTTTAGCACCAACCCCCAAAAATTACTTCCAAATAAAGGGGAATAAACATTATTTCTATTGTCAAATAACCCTTTAACATGAAAGCTTTATTTATAAAAAATCTCAATAACTTAATGTTGAATAATTTATTTATTTCAAATATTTCATTTCAACAAATGATGTATTCCCAAATATCCCATCAAATTTTTATTTTTCCTTGAAAAAAAATATTTTTGAAAATAATATAATGACTATCAACCTAACCTAAGTTCTACCATATCAACATACACTTTTGGAATAAGCTTTCACCCCTTTGGAATTGTGTTATCAATTGTTAGTATAGAAGGCCTTGAATATATTACTAAAGGTGGTCTATTTACATGACATTAAACATTAATAAAAAAATCCTTTCAAATGTGTTAATATGATATGCTCATGTTTGTAATGTCAATTTTGTGATTCGACATTTGTGACTCCCCACTTGTTGATGCACCTTCCTTATACATATTTTATACATATTCAAATTATCTACCATTTCCACCTTACAAGTACCTCAGACATTTTCATGTAAAATCTAAACAACATGGCCGTTGATGGAAAAGCCCCTACTAATTGTGGAATTTGTCATTTATGGTATAATAATATTCAACCTTTGCAAATAAATTCATTGTTTTGGATTAATTGGGATTTCTTATTGGCACAAATGTAAAACAATAAATGGTACACTAATTTTAAAGCTGTATTTTTGAAATTTTATCGATGGGATTAAGAAGATACTAATCATTAAACTAATACCGTAGTACCTTGGTTGCTTCAGCATAATTGTTTCTAATTTGCCAAAATTTTGAGAATTTATGCAAGCATGTG
The DNA here is from genome assembly GCA_963920785.1 of Sphagnum contortum. Lineage (NCBI taxonomy): Eukaryota > Viridiplantae > Streptophyta > Sphagnopsida > Sphagnales > Sphagnaceae > Sphagnum > Sphagnum contortum. Next base: position 7,074 of record OY987289.1, read on the forward strand.
TGATGAAAATATTCAAAAATTAAACTGAACTATACCTGATCCCATGACAAGTTCACGTAAAGTCCACATGAATTAATTAACCACAAAACCAAAAGTGACTATTAGCATGTGGCCATTGTTATATTATGTTTAATATTTCATGCCAAAATTTCAAGAATAAAAATACTGATGTCAAATCAAAAAAATCAAAATTTAAACCAAGGTACTATGGTATAACAATAAAATTTGGCCCCCATGATGGAGATGCTTTACACATGTGACCTTATGAATTTTTTGCATAAAAGGTGAAAAAAATTATACTTAACTTTAACTTGTTTTGAACTTTTTTGAAACTCGAATACCCTTACCAACTAACATATCAAGATCAATTTATCCACCCAACATAGGAGCGAAACTTCCCCCAAGGCCCAAAACTACCCATGCTTTGAATTCAAGAAACCTATTATGCAACTTTTGTTTTTCATCCACAAAGAAACCAAAGGTGGGATAAGTTACAAATTGCAAATGTGGTAGCATGTGGGTGTGACACTTGGGTGCTTAGGCCATCCCAAGGTCTAGGGTTTGAATTCACAGAAACCAATCTGGACCCATTTGAAGCAAATTGAATCGTTGAGTTGGACCCTGCCTCGGACCCTAGCAATATTCCTGGTTCTTGAAATCATGAATTCCCTCTAAGTTTTGTTCTTTCGTCCGAACCAATTGATTGTCCTTCCACAATAGGTGCCATGTAGGTTTAACCTCAATTTGTCACTTTTTGGTCATTGGACCCTCATCTAAAGCCCTCGGGTCCAATTTTTGGCTCTTGACCAATAGGATTGCTCTTTTCATTGAACCTTGGACCCTCATTTAAAGTGGCATTAAACTGGGTGGTTCCCAACCTCACAATATCGCCCTTGTAACATCACATGGATTTCGAGCACCAAGAAGACCAAGGTTCAAACCTTGGTGCCTTCAATCTTATATGTTGCTTATGTATAGATCGTATATGTTGATTGGATTATTTCTTTTGTATGTACCATACGGTGACTGAATATATACCACATGATTATACACGTATGGTGCATTAAAAGATACGACCAATTTATAATTTAAAATATTATTAGTAAAATAAAATATAATGAAATTTTGTTGTCAAATTCCATTGTTGCATGAAAATTTCCTATTTGAGCAATTGTTAGTGAAAAAGGGCACTAGTTTTGAGTGAAAACCACACTACCATTTTGGTGACATTTCCATTAATCCATGTCACTCATTTTGGGACCTCAAACTTTTTATTTTCGAAATAATAATTAAATTACCTAGTGAAACATGTGAATATTGGAAATGATTAAACATGGTTCCACTAAAAATGTTCTAATCAACTAGTCCTTTTGCATTAAAACAAAAAAAAAGAGAAAGAAAATGTCTATTTTCATTATTATGTTAGTGGATTTTGGTAGTTGAAAAAAAAAAGATTTCTTCTTCTGTCCATGCTGGAGATTTCAAGAAAAATTCACAAGAGGATAACACAAAGTCATTTCCCTGCATTCTTGAAAGGCTATCAAGAAGAGGTCCACAATCTAACAAAGTGTGCTAAATTCAGAAAGAATGCATTACATAACATTTATTGTAAACTGTATTACGCACCTAATTTAGCCCCAACCTTTTCCTCTGCCACAATAAGTGTATTTTTGTTTACACAAGCTTATATAACATTCTTTCTCTTCTTAGAGAGCTTCATCACACAAAAATGTTAGGTTATCTTCCTGATACATCCAATAAACAACCTATAATATTTGTCTCCTCATTCATTTCCTCCATTTTTGGCACAACCATGGTCCTATACTGAAACCAGGCCTTTGCGTTCCCATGTTACGGGTTCCTTAGTCCTCCTCAACAACAATGGGCCCCTAGTGTCAATTAAGCATGCAAGTGAGGGTATTTCCTAGATTTGTCTGATTCTTCAATTTTTTAAAACAATGTGCTCTCACACTAGTGTTTTTTCTTACAACCAAAATGGTTGTCCTTAATATGAAGAGGTAGAAATAATGGCTATCATCCATATGAAAATTAAACTACATATGGCTAATAATTAAAATCATGAGATGTGAAAAACAAATCTTTCATCAACTTTTATAACTTTTAGTTACAAATTGAAAATCAAATATAAAATATATAGTAATGTTTGTTGTTTTGACCTCACACGTTTTGGCCATTGAAACTTTCATAAACATTTCATTTTCAAACTTTTGAAAATAAATTTTGCTTTTCTTGGCAAAATTTTGCAAATAAACAATGGCCTAGAACTTGGGCCCATCAGTTCTGAATCTTTAAAATTTAAAATCAAAGAACCATCAATTTTGATTTTTTGAAAGTTTTTAGAATCACATAACCTTTAGTTCCAGTTATTTCAGAAACCTCAAAGACTAGAGGTGTTTGTCAAAGAATCGGTAAACATGTGGTCAGTTAAGTTTTCAAAAAAATATTGAGAAATATGGTTGGTACATCACAAACTAGTTGTTTGATTTTTTAAACCCTATCTAGGTAAGTGAGTATCTCTGAGGTTGATCACTAGTTGTTATTTGTATATTGAAAAGCTTAGATGTACATATCAAGTGTTTAGTATAGGGTAAAGCCTTAAGATGAGGGATTTACTAAAGTAAGGGCCCCCTAGGCAAAAGCCAAGGTAAGTCATGCATTTTGGTAATTCCCTTGCTTAAGGGCAGCCAAATTGACATAATGGCAAAACCCGTCGCATGGTGGCGTGGTGGTATTCATTTGGATTCATAGAGTGGTCATGTGAATGTTGCAAAATCATTTTGAAGATAATAGGGTCTTGATACCCACTCAAGTTAATTCTCGTATGTGTCCTCCCCCATCCCCCAACATGACCCTTTTATTATGCCTCATCAAGGGATTAGAAATCTCTTATTCTAAAAATTTGGAAGGAGAAATGGCCATGTGAAAACCATTATGTTGAAATGATATAATAAAAACTACAGGCCTTGCTTATCCCTTTAGCATGATGGGTCAATACTATGACCTTTGTTTGACACCACAAAAATCTCAGGTTCAAGCTCATTGTTGAGTGGATGAAAACATTATTATGTTTTCAGCCGTTGGGCCTTTAATTGAATAGTATTGCCAACATCTTGTCCATTGAGTCTCTTATTGTGTTACCCAACAATATCCAACACCAACTTTTTTTAATTACAAAAAAAACTACAAGCCCTAGTTTTCAACCAAATAGTAAGCCCACCAAGTGAGACATGCCCAAGATTTGGAAACATGCTAAGCTCTAGCTTAGCAATGGGCCCTTATTTGGGGGAATGCCTCACTCCAAGGGCCTCACCCTACACCCCAACCAATGGAGAAATGCTCTTAAAGCTACAAGGTTAAGTAGTTGGCATGCTTAATTCATTATGGTTTGAAAGTTGGGTTATCAATTGTATACATAATGGAGAATTGTATTGCTTTAATTAAGTTAGCAAGCGCTGGTTGTTGAAGAATACGACCACCACCAATTGTTGGGAACATCTTGTTAATATGGCAACATGTCATTGGATATAATAAACCATTTTCTTTTGTGCTTAGGCTGATGGATATATTGGATCAAATAAATACTTTTGGCACAAAAATTAGTTATTTTCCAAATTTTTGGTAATTTTTAAAAAATAATTAATTAGTTCCCACAAACTAATTGAACTAACCACTAGTGTTATTTTAGGGCAAGTGTAGGGGTCCACTAAAAGGAAATTATGACATTTGACTAGTTGATGATAACAATTACCTTAGGTGGCAAGACTTAAATGGTTTTTTGGTTTATGATGATCATATATTTACTAAATGGGTGGAGAGGGGGGGGAATAATTATTGGGACCAAACCTTGGATATGGTGAATAAATATAGGGACCCAACATACAGCCAAAATGAACTAGCCCATGGTGAAGGATTGATGCTAAGTGGTCAAGTAACAAATTTTATTGGGTTGTAGTTCCCTTGCTAACGATAATGGTTAGCCCATGGTGAAGGATTGACGCTAAGTGGTCAAGTAACAATTTTTTAAAATACAAACCCACTAACAATTCGAACTAGGTATATGCCCATTTACTTGGTGGGCGTCAAAAGTCAAAGCAATTAGTTTTTGCGTAGACCCTTGGTTTTTTTTTTTTAAAATGAAATTGTTTCAAAAACCACCTTTCTGATCAATGGCTTTCTACAATGGATCTTTCAAGAAAATTGTCATTTATTTGAGACTCCTAAATCAATTGGAATTGGTGGTCCATTGGTTTTTATTTTTTGACCATAGCTTATTAATTATTTTACAAAAAAAATTGTTGAAACTACCCATGTCTTACAATCAAAGAAAACTTGAAAACATAACATGCATATATGTCCTAAATGTAAACCTCTTTATTTTTCTCCACATTGTATAAATATGATAAAAACTATATTAAACATTCAATAATGATATATCAATTTTGCTTCAATTTTTTTTAGTTTTTCAATAATATTAAATTGATCTACATATTAATTATTGAGCTATTTTATACCATTTAACTATTGAATGTTCAATATATTCAAGTATGTTCGTATATTTGAAACATATCATCAAATATTCATTTGTTTAATAATCGATCAATATCAATATTCATAGGAATCATTTAATTATCAACATATTAAACAATGAGATCTAAGAAGATCATTATTCAATACTTGACTAAGAGATTGGTTTTGTGATGATGAGAGGTTTTGCTAAGGGTAAATGCCTAACCTTAATGAGTCCCCGACATAGAGGTTTCACCAAGAAGTTAAGATTTAACCAAAAATACATAAAACTTTTGTGGAGAAACAAACAAAGGTGGGTAGGTAGTAGTGCGGGCGGGTGGGTAGGAATGGGGTTGGCTGATAATTGGTAGGTAGGGCCAAGATGTAAGTTAGTATGGTAGTTAGGTGGAAGGGTCTAGTTAGGAAGACCATTGCCTGCCCACCCCCTGCTTCCAAATCTAATGCTTACACCTTGTTATGCATGAATTGGAGATGACCCAAGAAAAGAAAACTAATGTTTACACATTAATCCACAAATTAAAGTCCTTTATTATTATGACTACCAAAAAAAATGCATTGCCTACACAACTTGGGCTCCAAGGAGGATAATGAAATAGCCAATTGCAAATCAATCCACCTAGATTTATTGTACCAAAATAGCTATAGCAACCTAGATAGAAAGTTTGTACAAAAATGTTATAGTCCAAATTTTATTTTGAAAATACCACAAGGATAAGTGCCCATGACATATGAACACCTCTAGGATACCTATGTAGATGTTAATGTCCACAATTTTCTATGGCAAAACCATGAGTTTCAATTCCCATGACATATGAACACGCCCCAAAAAGGGGTGTTTGGCATTATATATTGTTCAATATATATCATATTTTACCAACAAAAAAAAGCCTTTTGAATTATGGGTTTTTTGGGACAATTATGAATGGTTTTTTGGTGATAAACATAAATCCTTGAAACCATGAAATGGACCTTCCCAGAGTTAAATGAGGTTGATAATTTGTTCCCATACAATTTTTGCACATGTTCCTTGTGTTGTTTTTGTGTGTTCCCCACTTGCATATCATGCCTAGCACCCACAGTTAGCAAATTACATAGGAAATAATAAGTTTTTGGGGAAAAAAAGTTCAGTTGCCCCAATCCAAAATTTTCCAAAAAAAGTATTTAAATAACTTGAATTCATTCATGGTTTTAAAAAAAAAAATTGGTTCATAATCACAATGGCAATCATCCATACAAAAAATGGCAACCATTGATAGAAGACATATCAAGTTTGAATGTAAATCATAATTTTTAGAAATCATTCTTTTATATTTTTGGCTACAAAATCTAGACCAAATAAAAGAAATTTGGGGATTTTTAACATTCTTTTTCCTATATTATGGTGATTACAAACCTCTAAAATCACTATGTTTTAGATTTTGTACTATTTGCTTTGTTTTTTGGTGTAATTGTGTTAACAACTAAATAGGTTGAGTCTACTAGTAAGTTTCAAAGTTTTTTAAAATTTTGTATTCAATTTGATTTTCTTAGATATTCAAATAATTGTTATAGTTTTTTTTATAGTTTTTAAGTTGGCCTTCTTAGGACTTAAATATTGTTGAACATGAGTTGTAGGTTTGGTAACATGTAAAGTTTGTCCAAAAACTTTAATGTTGTTCTCATTGCAACATGGGTCTCATGTGTCAAATATTTCTTGCCCAAAAACACAAGTTTTGATGATATGGATATTGATAAATTGGAATTGAATCATAAGAATTTTTTCTTGCCTTGTCTAAGGCTTTGAGCAATTCTGTTGGGCACAAGGTTGTAGGCCACAAGGCCCATGTCATAGAACATAAAGTTTGAACTTTAGACGATTACCTGTACTTACTTGATAAAAATCACGATAACATGTTTTTGAAACAAGGACAAATACTTTGCCACAATCCAAACATGCCTTATATGATAGGACCCAAACTTGTGGATATTTGGACAAATATTTCAATGACTTTCAAATCTTGTTTGTGCATAATAAACTAGCCGTTGGCATCATTATTGTTCATTTCCAAGTAACCGTGGTTCATATGAACAATTGTTTTTTTGGAAGACATTGATTGTAAACAACAAACTTTTCTTTTAGGGAATAGAAAATAGTCTGGAGAAAACAGATAAAATATACTTGTCAAATTGAAAATTTATACCATTAAATAAGTATTTAATATAATTTTGTATGAAACAACTTAAGCCCTATAACCAAATAAATGAAGAATTATTTTTTATTGCAACCAAATAATAACTAAGCTTGTTGTGCCAAAAGGAACATTATGGCAATGATGTATGGCATGCATGCTTTGAAGTATGTTATCATGGCGAGTTGTGGTTAATTATAATTAGGAAATATTTTGGGACATTTTTGGTAAATTATATTAAAGTTCACACTTGCACAAAATTTAATATATCACATATCACATATCATTTCAATTTATAAACATTGATTGCAGCAAATATTTGTTGGGATGGAGGATGAATTAATGTTTATTGAGCAATGATAACAAAAATACGATCTATTTCCCAACAAATATACAAAAAATAAATTGGCCTTTAATCATACATGTCCGTAAATGTTATGCAATTGCACATTTGATGGTTTTTCTTATTAAAACATTTTATCGCACCTTTATAAATAATGTTAATTGGGCCACCAATTCCCCCCCCCCCCAATTTCTATTTGTTTTTCTAACCTTATCTAATGGCCATTGTAAGCCTTTTAGCTCAAGGTTTTTTTATAAAAGATTTACAAAGTTGCTTCAATGGTTACATTCTGATCAGTAGTCAAAAGCCATGTTAACATGACTATAAAAACACAAAACAATTCAAACCATGTTACAAAAAGTTATACTATAATTGAATATAATGAAAAAAGGAAAAGGGGGCCACTTAGGGAACCATAGAATGAACTGGCCTTTAAAATTTATTCAAAAACTTAGTGGAATGGTAGCAAGACCCAAATTCAAATCAAAATTTGGTGATTTTTTCCATGAAAAAACATCATTTTAATTTACAATGTGTGATATGTCTTGATATGGAAAAATGACATGTGATAGCACCATGGGGAAATGTTGTATGGGTTAATCTATGCAATATGTAAAAGTTATAAAATATTGTACATCTATGGTACATAAGATTTTTATACATGTCACATTAAATACCCCAAATTATGTTCAACATGCTCTTAACTATACTCAAAGAGTATGCACCCCTATTGCAATGAATACATAATCGTATCAAATGTAACATAAAATAATTTACTTTTTTACAAAATTGGATTCCATTTATCCGTATAAGTAGCACATATGCATGGATGATAATAAAAGGTTGCACAACATATGATGAAAGCCAAAGTACACTTAACTACGTGATTTATCAATTTCCTCAAACATAATGAAATTGAAACAGGACACATGATAAACATGGGGGGTTAGAGATTTTTTTTTTTCCAATTTTCTTGTGTGTGCGATAAAAATTTGTGTTGCAAAATCTTATGATTTGAACAACCAAAAGCTATATGTGCAATGTACATCACCAAACTTCTATCCTTAAATTGAACATAACATACATCACCATGTAAAATTCACCAATACATTTTAGAATCTTTTACACAAGGTTGGCCCATCATTCAAACTATGAACTTTTGAATTGTCATTTTTTACATATGTTATGTTGAGAAGGGACATTACAACACAAACATCACAAGTTCAAACTTGTATTTCTTTTTTTGTCTTGATCTAGAACTTCTCTTCTACATGTTTGCACCATTAAGCAACACTTCCAACGTCCGTGTGATCACATGCGCACACAAATAAACAATTAGCTCATTGTGTAATGGGTCTGCCCTTAGATGGCAAATTTGAACTAAAAACTGACCCTGTTGGATATAGAAGTTCTCTTCTGCAAATTCAAGCATTTAGTGTTCCAGCCGTCACTCACATTGATTGAAGTTTGAGCCAAAATTCTATCCCAAATCCTGCACTTCTATTTGGAGGTGATGCTGCCTCAAAAAGAGGAGGCACCTTATGCCTACATGAGACTTCATACCTACTAAGTGTGTGTTAGAGGCCTCTTGCTTCTAAATATGTGTAAGGTGGTTCTCAATTCTATCACCTCTTGATACATGAATGTTTAGGTTTAGGTTCGTTATAATGGTCGCCTCATGATGTACTAGGAAGGCCCCAGTGCGTGTAATATTCCTGAAATGAAAGGTAGGATACAGCTACTGTCTTGTCCTAGGCCCCTTAATTCAAGAACGTCCCCACCTTGGGACCTTGTACCCTACAATTAGAAGGGTTGTAGAAACTCCAAGGTCTTTTGAAAAGATTAATATCACACCCTTATTTACAGTACACACAGAGTTTCGATTCAAGTCTTCGAAATTTCTCAAAGGATTCCCCAGAAATCTTAGTATATAGGACTTTGCTGAACACTTGGGAATTGAATCCTTCTTGGCTGCTGGATTAAATCCAATACGTAATCTCCTCTTACTGCAAGTTCTCTCCATTGTCACCATGTTGATCACCAGGTGGTTGCAGAACAAGCCCTCCCAAATGCAGTTGTGGATCAGTGCCTTCACTCTCAGGTTCATCCAGCAAGACAAGTGTATCTCTACCTGAATCAGCCTCAAGCTTGAGAAGTTCACCTGTGGAATCATACTGGGCATGAATAGCCTTGAATTCCAAAGAGTTTTTAAATTTGGGACTGCAAACTCAAATTGATTTTCTCCTTTGCAAACACTCTTTCTACACCATGGGTATTCCTCCCAAAAGCTCTACAGCATGGTCAGTGGCTCCTCCGGCACCAGAGTTTAAATCAACTGATGCAAGAATCTCATTTTTTACATAAAGAATTTGATAAATCACCCATAGTTGATTGCCCACACTACAAAGTACATGCAACTCCCCTCAAATGAGGGACTGGGGTTGAACCGAGGAAACATCAAATGTACTCATAAAAAGTATTTGACGTTCAAATATAGTTCTTTTTCAGTTGGAGGCATTTGGGCATTTAGGGTTCGTTGTCCTTCTTTTGTGTTTGAGGTTTTTGGGTGCGGGGGCGGGGGGTGTAAGGGGAGAAGCTGTTGTAGAGATGGCAGATGACAAGAAGAGGGTGAGGGAAGCGGATGCAGATGGAAGCGAAGGCATGAATGTAGCTGTTTTGACAGGGGATGACAATGAAGAAGTGGCAGTGGCGGGTGTCACTCTTGTATCCGTCAGCGATGAAAAAACTCATGAAGGTGATAGGGAGAAGGTCGAGACCAAGAAAGCCAGGTTACAAGAAGCCATCTTGGTTGTACAATGCTCTGAGGAAGCTGTAACAGCGTTAGAAACAGAAGTTGTAGAAGACAAGACTTTGACGACAAGAGGGGTTCTGATTGATGACCACCATCCTTCTTTCGTGGAGGGTCCTGCAGCAGAAGATGGAGAGGAAGCCGTGCAGAAAGTTCCGCCCTCACAGGAACTCTCAGAAAATGGTAGGCAATCGTAACGCTTCACATAAGGTCTTTGCATTGAGGGTTCTGACCTCCATTTCAGAAATTTTTCTGCAACGGCAGATTTCTGCAGAAATTCTTTATCAATTGAAGTTGCTGATGTGGAGTTCCTGTGTTCCACACATTTGCAAGCAGGAGATGGACACTTTCTTTGTGAATTCTTTGTCAGTATATTGTTTGAAAATCCTAAAGAATCAGCTCAACAGAAACATTGTGGGTTGAGCTGTCTTTTGGAATGCTGAGACTTTTTTCTTTTGGGGGTTGAAATTGCTACAAAATTTGGTTCAGATATGGATGGTCAAGAGGATTGTGAAGGAAAGGCTGTTATAAAGAATGACAAGAAGGGGATGAATGTGCCTGGAGGGAGGCCGGGGAAGAAGCGGAAAATTGCAATGTTGCTTGCATATTGTGGAGCAGGCTACCAAGGCATGCAGAGGAACCCTGGGGCAATCACAATAGAGGGTGAATTAGAGCAGGCACTTTTTCGTGCACAAGCCATTGCCCCATGCAATTTTGGTGATTTGAGAAAAGTGGATTGGATGCGAGCTGCAAGAACTGACAAGGGAGTGAGTGCAGTTGGCCAAGTAATCTCTGCTCGTTTGGTAATTGATCCCCCTGGATTTGTGGATCGAGTGAACCAGCATCTTCCAAAACAGATTCGGGCACTTGGCTACAAGCGTGTGACATCCAATTTCAATGCCAAGCAGATGTGTGATCGCCGGCGATATGAGTATCTGGTTCCAGTGTATGCGTTTGATCCAAATGCTCATCACAACCGTGAGACTGTTCTGGCCTGGACAGAGAAGAAAGAAGCTGACAGGCGAGAACGATTGGAGAAGAGGAAGGCAACAGAGAAGAAAACAGTGGAGATTTGTCAACCTGCTGAGTTCAAGCAGAATACTATTGAGAGCACACAGAAAGACAACCTTCTTGTTGGATCCCAAGTGGTGGCTAGTGTGTCTAATACCAGTGTTCAATTTTCCATGACAGAAGACCTTGTGGATGGTAAGCCCACCATAGCAGATTAATGACTTTAGCATCTTGGGTTTAGGGTTCAGTCCTTGTGTGAACTTTTAGCTGCTGTTTTTCTACCAACTTCTTTTGAACAGATGGAGCTTTACACAAGTTTGCGAAGTGGTGATGACTGTGCAGAGTTCACTTACAATGTTTCTCACCACTGCAGGAAAGTTATCCAAGTCTCTGACCAAAGAAATTGAATTAAAAGCAGGTATTCAAGAGGGGAAAGAGAGTACAGCCCAACCTGCAGAAGCAAAAACTGAACTTGAATCAAACAAAGATGCTGAAGCAGAGGTGCCCCCCTTGCAGAGTAACAGAGTGGTTGAAGTGGAAGATGACAGGAATGTTCTTGTCAGTGCTGTCCCTGTCTTAGACAAGACAGAAGCAAGTTCAGAGTCCAAGTTTGTGTTTGGTGAGGAAGAAATGGAACGCTTGAATACAATTCTGGGTAAGTATGTGGGCACTCACAACTTCCACAATTTTACAGCCCGGATAAAGCCAGAAGATCCAAGTGCAAAGAGATATATTCTGTCATTTGAGGCATGTGACGTGATTGAAGTGGAGGGCATGCAGTTTGTGCGATGCACTGTCCTAGGACAGAGCTTTATGCTACATCAGATCCGCAAAATGATTGGGATGGCAATTGCTATAATGCGCGGGTGTGCTCCTGAATCCATCATTGACACTGCTCTACGAAGGTTAGTGTAAACATTGTTTCTCATCTTTAAATCCAATAGTTAAGAATAATGTAGCCATTTCATTCTTGCATAAGTGGAAAATCTACAAATGGATCTAGTGGGACAATAAACATTGTGCTGCTAAATACAGAAGGAGATTCAGCAAGCAACATGAACTATCAGTTGATTTGGCATCAGCATATGCATCACAACTAATCAATTATATGTTGTGCTTGTGCAACAGAGATACTGATGTGAATGTGCCAATGGCACCTGAGCTCGGCCTTTTTCTCGATGAATGCTTTTATACTGGTTACAACAAAAAGTTCAAGAATACGCATGATGAAGTTTCTCAAAAGGGCTTTGAAAAGGAAATTGCCAATTTCAAGAGGGAGGTTATATACTCTCATATTCAGTTGACTGAGGTAAAGGATGGTACCATGGTCATGTGGCTCCATTCGCTGAATGATAGAAACTACCCAGATTTTGTTACAGCCAGGGAAGCAGCACCAGCTAAAATAGATTAGGGATGATTGCATTTACTGTCTTCTGGGAAATGCATTGCAATGCCTCTGATTTATGACCCCCAAAAGAAAGTGTGAACGGATATATTTTGTTGCTGATATGTTTCTGTTGTCAGTTCATTAATGTAACAGTCTTCTCTTCATACTGTAAGCAAGGAATCTTCTCTATTGCCAAGATAGAAACAATGGAAGTTCATGAAGTCCTTCAATCTGAAGTTATGATAGCAAAGCAATCTTCCATGCACCAGAATTGAAAGAGAGAGAACCACATGAACTAGTCAGATCTGCCCGTTGCAGTTGAATTAGTATTTGTGTCTGACCATCAATGCATCTGCTCTACATGAATCTCACTATTCCTTCGGCTTAGATGCTTGATTGTGTGAAGGCAGGAAGCAAAAAATGAACTGAAGCCTGCTGTCCAAAGCTTCTTGGAACTTGAACGAAGATAATATTGACAGGTTTTTATTAGCTAGATCTCAGACTGCCACCAGCCAACATCATGAGTGAATCTTCCCTGTATCTTGCTTCCAAAAGTGTGATGGAAGTTTGCCACACAAATTTGCTTGCGCAATCTTTTGTGCATATTATTGTCGGCTTATCTTCCACTCACCATCCACAACCGATGAAGTTGGTGAGGAGTAATCACAAACAAATGATATTCCCTGCAAAAACATGACAACCATGAAAAAGATATGCAGGACACATGGGCAGGTGATCAACCAGACCGCTGTTAAACCAGCATGCAATTTACTACATTGAACTCTGAAGTACTCTGGAAGAACAAACGCAGCAAAAAAATGAGCAACAATGACAGACCTTGACACTGAGCACACCCCACCCAGCTTCCCACTCCTCTGTACACACACAAAACCTTGCAAGTCGACTCTCAAGGAAATGCTGAAAAGACCGTGTGACAAGCATGGACAAGGGATTGCAACCAATTATTTATATGTCGCATTGAGATCTCCCAAATCCCAGTACCTCTTGTCACTCTCTTGGTATCATTGGAAAGCCCTCGATGAAATGGAATTTGGGGTGCATTGAATTGGTTTCGTAATGTTTCAACCTATTGTGGGAAGTTATGGAATATTGAACAATTCTTTTACTGAAATTTAGTTTAATTCAAAACTTGAAAATTAGCTGAAATTTGGCACATTTTTTATGTTTTTGGAAATTACTTATTGATTAGGATTTAACCAAAGCAATTTGGAAATTTTTAGACCTGAGGTGTGAAAGATGTTGAATTTTGAGTAGTTTTGTCATTGAAGATGTTACCACTAGTTGATCCCTTTTGGACCTGGAGTGGGGGTAGGCCTAGTGCTGAATACCCTCGCTCTTATGAAGAGGTATTAAGCTAGGTCAAAAATGGTGTCCAACAGTTTTAGGTGACAAAATAATGCAACATGCAGCCAAGAGGCTGCTTTTCTTTCTCCAATACAACTTTGAAGTTTTGTATACATCAAAGATTTATAATTTTGGTCTTCAATTAGGTTGCAAGAATTCGATTTTTTAAAATTTTTGCTCCTTACAATTGTTGATTTCAATTTTTGTCTTTTGTTCAATCAAATAAATTGGATATGCAATGCATAGTCATAGCTAGGAACAATGCAACAAAATTTCTTTCCAATACCACCTTAAATCAATGCCCAACAAATATATTAGAAAATGCTTTGCAATTGGTGATTGAAGGACATTTCAATTGATGTTGTTTTCTATACCCAAAGCCTATAGGGGGTGTAATGGAGTCTGAAAATAACATGCCTCTTCATGTGGGGTCCGTTACAGAAACACCAATATCCAACTGTAATTCATTGGAATCATAGCTTCTGGGTCACCTATTGTTATTTCTATGAAGTAGTTGTGAGGTGGATCCCAAATTATTTCAAAAAGAATCTAAAACTTTTTTAAACAATAAAAATCAAAGAATGTGAAATTTTGAAATTTGAACAACCCCACCCCAAATGGAAATTGGCACTTCCAAAGCATAATGATGGACTTGCTCCCCTTTAGCCTATCTATATAGGTTATTCCACTTTGGGCAAAAGTTATCATATAAGGTGTGGTGGGCTATTGGGAACATATTGGGAAACACATTAAGAACTTGGGAACATGTTGAAAATGCATTAAGAATATGATGTGAACACACATGATTGACAACTTTATGTGTACTTTATGTATGTTTTCCTTTAGGGAGGGGACAGGGTTTTTGAAGATTTTCTAGATATCAATGTTCCCAATGTCTTTTCCAAATAGTATTTGTCACCTATTTTTGCTAAACTGAATGCCCTCATCTTTGATCAACCTTCGGTGAACTAGGTCTAGTTCCTATGCAACTTAACTTTAGCCATTGAGTTGATGATTTGCTTGGTGAATATTGAGTCTACCTTAAAAACTCCGGCAAAACCAAATCATGTCTACCTATTAGCACCAAAATGGATGTCACATGGTGCATGCAGTTGATAAGCTTGCAAGTTTAGCCTTTCAGGCGTACGTTTACTAAATATGTGACCCTTAAACTAAATTAAAGGTCTCTAAACATTTGCCATGTTATGAATTCGAATCTAAGAGCACCTATGCCGTGGGCGGCATTAGGGCCCCTAGGAGTGAGTGTTTATCACATCCAACATTGTGTTTCCGAATCTGCATTCCCCACCCATAAACACCAAAAAGAGGACACTCCAAAGCGAGAGACCCGTTACATGAGGCCATCCATACAGCTGGCCAATCAGGAGCCGTCTTTTTGGGCTGAAGGTGTGGGCTTTCAATGGAAAGAGGCCCTTATTAAAGTTTTTACAGGTGTTAATGGAACCTGGAGTTGCAGCCTATGAAAACAATTCTGCACTCTTTCATGTGATGCAAAAGTTACTTCCTATTTCATCACATGTCTTTTGCTTCAAAAGCAAGGTACCTGGTATCCTGAATCCACAAAGATACTCAAGTACAGGGTTTCGTTCCAGGATTTTGTGATGTAGCCAAAGTGGTAATCATTCATAAATTAATTTAGCCAAATTTGGCTACATACTAGATATGAAAGTAGGAAAAAACAGAATCGTGCTATATTCTTGGCTACCTACTAGAACTTATCATTAAAATCTTGTAAATTAAAAAAACTTTCTCCAAAATCTGGTGAATTTGGATCATTTTTTCCATGAAAGTTCCTTGTAAAAGGTCAAAATCATATTTTTCAGGTTGAAATTTGCTGAAAATTTGCTAGTACAAGAAACATTGCTCAAGTATGAAGTGTCATAAGTGTATGAAAAGTCACCTCGATAAGCATCAATTGTGGGGGAGAGAAGGAGGGTTGTTAAAAATTGTCATTTGTGCAAGAAGTCACACAACATATGCAAGTTGTCCATCCCCCTACACATACAAGAAAAATCCAATGATGTCTTTTTAAACTCCAAAATGCATGCCACATGGCACATGGCACTCTTCATTGATAAGCTTGCATTTTGGTCTTCTAGGGCTATCTCCACTAAAAATTATATCAAAATTTTGAAAATTATAATGTAAGGGTTGGTAGCTTCAATGACTTTGACCAATCTGGAAAAAGAGTTGTCCTATATTTTATTCCACGATCATGCATTTCAACATCCATTGGATCATTAAAATATTGGTGTTTGTGTGTTAATTTGCATGTTTTCAGATTACTTATGCAATTTGGTGGCCACCAAATACCATTTCATTTGTTGGCCTTGCCTATCAAGGCAAAATGTTGTGTTTAGATTCATTATAGAACATAGCTTAAGGGATTTTGGCCTCTAGGTAGTAGGTCTATATATATATATATAAGGATTTCAAGATATTTTGACTTGTGCTGAAACTTGAGATTAGTTATAGAGTTATGATATCTTGAAGGATTTTGGTTTCTTTTAGAGGATTTTGTTTGAAGAATATATTTTTGCATGGTGAAATATTTGAATTTTCATCATTCTTCTTTTGCCTTAAGATACTTTTGAATGTAAATGGCAAGGCCACAATGTGACACCCCCCTCGTTGTTGTAGCCAATGCATGTATTGTGTTCTTGGCCTTTGGTCAATAGCCAACTATGTTTCAAGTACTAATTGTCAAGAAACAAGATAGGACAGACAGACCCCCATGTCCTAGTTAAAAGCCTTTTACTCCTCCTCAATGATATGTTCTCTTTTAGTGTCTATCAATTTTTATGAACATGACATCGTGCTTTTGTTGAATGTCTATTTAATTAAAAAAATCTCTAAGCACCTATACATATCATTTTTCAATGTGTTACAATATGGTGGCCACTAGATAAGCTCCATAAAATATTCATAATTTATGTATTCTTATTTTAATGCATCCAAAATTCATTGGGCATGTGCTTGGGTGCACAGCCTCAGCCTTGATAAGCTATTCCATCATGCTTTGAAACTTTTACTATATTTGAATGCATAAACAATCTCCAACACATTGTATACTTGTGATAGTTTGGTATAATGGCCCAAAAAATATCTTTTGAAGTTTTGAGTAATGGTGGCCAATGTATAATATTATGTTATTATTTTACAACATGTCCAACTTAATTTCATCCTTGGTCAATCCTAGTTGAAGGCCATCAATTTTGACTGGAATGCATATAAATACCCATCATAAAATAGAGAAAATAACACCTATGGTAAAGATGTTATGAGAAACCAAATGTTGATGGTTGCTAGATTAAACTTGTTCCTACCAATAGGTTAGAAAAAGGCTAAAATTAACAATCTAATCCATCAAATTATTAAACACACATTTTAACATATATGGATGAAATTAATGCCACCAATGAAATATAAGATGTGGATGAATTTATATTCATGCTCTAATAGATGAATGAAATGAATTCTCATAAATTTAAATCATGACATCAAAAAATTGACAACATGACGAAAGGTATCACATGAATGAAATTGGTCAAATGATGAAATTTTGTAGCACAAATGAATCTACATTTATGGATATAAAAAACCATCATTCACATTTATTGTTTATTTATATGTAATAGGTGGGATGCCCATTATTTTCATGGGCTAGGATGGTAGAAAGACATTTTGAAATTAGGTAATGTGCCAATTATAGTTGAGTGTGCTTCCTTATCACTATTAGGTCATGTGCCAACTATAGTTTAATGTGCTTCATGATTAAAATTAGACCTTGTGCCAATTATAGTTGAGTGTGCTTCATGATTACGATTAGGTCATATGCCAACTATAGTTTACGATTAGGTCATTTTATGAAGGAAGGAAAGATGAATCCAAAGTTATATTGTTGGCTTATCATAGTTTGCCAAACACGATTCCATGTTAACATTTGTTTATTGTTTCATCCATTAACGTCCTTCACTTGCAGAAAATGCATTTCAATCTTTGCAACAAAGGCAAGACTTACCCTTAGTTATTTTGTTGCATTTGTTACATGCAACAATTTTTCTTTCATGTTTTTGCTTGTGGGGGATTAATTTTCTTATCTTTTGTACATTTTCCATGGACCTTAGCATGTTTCACCCACAAAAGACATCATTATATTATATCACCACTCTATATAATAAGTTGTCATATTATCAACAATTTTGCTGATTCAAACATATCTACCCCTAGCCGCAAATGAATGTGTGCACACTATGGTGAACAAAAAATATTGTCACAAATATTTTTTCCAAAAAAATTCAATTTGAACTTCCACCAAGCTAATATTTAAAAATATAAATTTCTAAATTTTACTCAAAATAAGGTAGTTCATTACCCTAAAAAGCAAGGAATGTACATGGTGCATAGATTAAATAATATCTTAAAGGTAAGGATTTTTTTCCCCACTATCATGAATTCCCATCCCCACAAAAAAACAATGTACTTATTTGAAATTTAAATATAACTAAACCAACTTTAGGTGATGTTATGTCATGAATATAAAAATTGTCACATCCCTAGCCTTGGGCTTACGACAAAGGCCAAGGCCACGACATGAAATGAATTTGGGAGCAAGTCAGGACATGAGATGAATAAGCTTGAGTGAAAATAATTTCCATGAAAGGTGAGAAATCTTTGGGAGTATCCCTAGAATTCCCATGGTGAACTCCCTAATTTGGGATTTTTCAAGAGCTTTACATGTTACTTATGGAAATTTCAAAGCTTAAATCACCTAGACATCTGGAGAAATTTATGTTGTTGGAAATGTTTGAACAAAGAAAATAAAAAAGTGAGGTTGCATGCTCATAGCATATTCCTTTTGAGGGATTCAAATGACATGTAAAGATTTGGGACAATAAGTATCATAATTTTCTTTGAGTCCAATTGAAGAATCTCAAAATTTTGGCCAATTCAATAAAGTCCATGTGTATAACTCCAAAAAACTATATAAGGATGAAGTTAGTGCCTCCTCCCAAGTCTAGGTTGTTTGAATTTAAGTCGGTCCAAAGCAAGTCCATGACACAATTTGGTTTCATTTGTATTAACCACTTGCATTGTTTGGCTTGTGTATGTGAAATGACCACGACATGTCCATGAATAAACAAACTTGTTATTTTGTCTTATTTTTATGTTGAAACTTCTACACATCCTTCTTGTTCTAGTGCATGGAATTAAAGAAAATGCCCCTTGTTCCTCCTTTTTGTTATTGTAATTTTTGGGAATTGCCTTAGGATGAACTTGGGTGCATATGTTAAAAAGTAAACTTTGATAGGATAAATGTTATCATTGTAATTTGAATTGAATTGAATTAAATTTGAAAACAAAGATTCCAAGCAACCACCCACTTGTTTTGGTAAAAAAATGAAATTTGGTTCTTGCACCTACATTGTAGTCATTCCATACATATGTAGAAAAACACTTTGATCAAATATGAATTTGAATATTGGAATTGGAATAGTCACTCCACTATACTACTATGTTCCATAAGAATGGTGTGAAGAATAGAAACAACTTTGAAAGTTTCTTATTAATGATGATTCCTTCATATATGTCACCTATAAAAAGTAGAATTATGAAAATACGGGTATTAATTTGCCTTTTCATATCCATGAAGGCGGGTTGGTGAAAGGAGTAAGGTCGTTAGGCTTGAAATAGGTAAGTATATATGGCATGTACAAACATACATCAAAAAAAATTTGTGTACATGGCAAGACCACATCCATTTCCTTTTCACACTTATAATATTTTCCCTTCCATATTATCCAACCTTGCACACCTACCATCATCTAGTTTTCATCAAAACTTTCCTAATGTTCACACAATTTATTTGCCTACATCCAACTCATCAAGTTTCATTTAATTGATCCTATTCATCTAGGTCATTCATTATTATTTAATCCAAATTATAGAGTTTCATGTGGTCCATCCAATTTCATCTAATTTATCTAATTTTCATGGAATTCAATTTTATTTAGTCTCATTTAATTATTTCAAATTCATTCGTTCAATTTCATTTTGTGTTGTCCAATATTTCTCCACTCCATGAAGTTTTCACTTCATTTGTCCCATTTAATTATTAAATATGAGTTGGTGTCACTTTAAAAGGTAAAACATTAAATTCCCCATGTGATATTCACAATCCCCATGATTCAAGGTGATGATATGAAAGGGTACATGATACACCTTTCATGTTAATAATGTTTTTAAAAAATTATGATTGAATTTTCAATGATGAAAATCATTTAAAATTCAATAATTCTTACACCATAAATCTAAAAATTATGAAATCGCCTCAATGCACCTTACTCATCAAGGGCTTTCCAATGGTACCAATACCACAACTAATGTTCCCATGGTTTGGGAAGTCCCAATGTAACATTTACAAAGTAAACCAAAATAATAATAAATAAATAAATCTTTAATAGATAGTTCTTCAAAAGAAGTTACTTTCAAGGTCTTTCTACTATTTTTTGTAATTTAAAAAATGGAAGGATGACCCAAAAACAAGAATATGTAAAAAATTTAAGAATTGTTGAACATTCATTGTTGCCCATAAATTTATCTTTAGGCCAAATTTTGATCTAATGTGCCGAAAAGGAATGAAGCTTGGTTTTGTTACATGATATAACTTGCCATTTATACATGGTGGACATTTATCCACTTTCCCTTTTGTGGCCCCTTTTTTCAACAAAATTCCAACAAACAATGGAAACAAAACATTGGTTGCAACACCATGAAACTACAAGCAACCCGATTAGTTAAGACAAAAACATATAGTTTTATTTTGGCACATTCATTCTATATGTCATATGTATTATGTTTTAATCTTGAAAACATATTATTATTATTTTATATGATATTCTTGAGTTCATGCACTTAATCTGAATTAAGTACACATCAATTACTTCAAAAGAAAATTTCATCATGATAAAACTCAACATCCATGACTAAAACAATTTGTGACACATTTACAATTTAGTCATATAGTCATGTGCCCCATTTAGTTTTGTACATGCAACTATCTTTAATCATCATTGGGACTCCATGATTATGGTATTGTAACACGAAGATAGGTGGATCTGATCCAGTGTGAATACTGGATTTTGTTCTAGGTCTGTTTGTGACGGCCGTTTTTACTTTCGGCGCTCATTAATCCTGCATGGGTTGCATGGAGTTTTTCTTTTGGTGTGCTGTGTGTAGAGAATGGCGGCGGATCTTCATGGAGGCTGATGGAGCTGGTTTAAGGAGGGCGGCGAGCAATGATGACAAGGTCGGTGGATGGGACGGAACGGCACGAAGGGAAGGTGGAAGCTTGGGGAAAAAGCTAACGTTGAAGGGAGAAGGGAGAAATCGGAAGAAAAGGAGTAGAAGGAGGTTGGTAGGAGGGCAGACAGGGGAGGAAGACAGGTTTGTTAGGTCCCGGAGAAGAGAGACAGAGGTGTATGTGAGGTAGTTAGTAGGGTGGTGATGGAACTGGTGAGTATGTTTGTGCTGTAGTGGAGCAAGTTTTGCGGTTACCAAATCTTTCCGTTGCGCCTGGTACTCGGAGTATGTTTGTTTTGATGTAGAAGTCTTTAGGAGAAGGGAGAGAATGCAAGTGGGGACTGAGAGATCTGAAGTTTTGGAGGAGGATTTCCGAGAGAGCTTGTGCTCTCGGCATTGTAATTACTCTGTAATTAAAATGAGAAATGTTTTGGAGCTGAGGTCTGTGTGTTTCAGAGTGTAGGAAAGCAAAGGCAGAGAGATGTGAATTTGTTTTTGCATTGGTGTATTGTGGTGTGGAACTACCCATTTGAGTGTAGCTGAAAGAATCAGTAATTTCAGTTGGTGTTCGTTGAGCTTCGGAGGACTGAGCGTAGATGAATAGATCAGGATAGGTCAGGGTTGTATCAGGGGTTCGATCATTCTATGTGGTGAATAAGACCCCTCTCTTTTTGGTTACAATATGTCTTGAAGTTTTATCAAATTGATTCAATGTGTTGTGTTGGCCCCTTGTGTAACCACCAATTTTGGTCTTTAATTCCACTACATGAGGGCTTGTTAATATTTAAATTAAATGTATTGATGAACTTTAAGAACATGAAATATATATATTTTTATAATGATATGTTTCACATTTAACACATGTACGTGCCTTTTGATGTTAGTTTTCGGAAAGGTATTGAATTAATTATTTTTTGAGTAACATTTTTCTGCACACACATAGAGATGGCATCCTTGAAGCCATAAACTTTGGATATATCCAAAGAACATGGTTTAATTTATAAGATTTATGTGATGACATCATTTGTCACAAGTTTTAAATTATGGTTGGATGGTTAAGGACTTGGTTTGCAGCCATGGAAATCAAGATTCAATTCCTTTTTATGACATTCACCAACATGAATACATAATCAACTAATATTCATATATTTGACTAGGCATTTACATCAACATAGTTGACTCCAAAACCAGAATTATATTTTAAATTTTTATTATGAAGGTCCAATAATAATATATATTTTAATCATCAAGCCATGTCACTAGCCACAACAACAATGTAACCACAAATGTTAAGTAAAAATGGTGTTCGATTTGACTACATAACCATGTAGTCACAAGTGTGATGTATGAACAACAAATGTAGTCATGGATGTAAGCATGTGTGTCAATGTTTAAATTAGTATAATGTTGGGAAGTAAAAAGTTGGTTTAATGCCCAAACAATATTAATGTGAACTAAAATTTTATTTTTATTTTTTGGTGATGTTTGTGAATTCTATTTCCCTTGTTAAAATTAGATCTAAACCCCTAAAGTTTTTGGTCATAATTTTTAGTTAATTTGATTATAAGTCCAAGTTTAATGAAAATAAACATTCTAAAATATTACAAAGACTATATATATAAAGGAAGCACCTCATGTAAATTTTAAAAAAAAGAAATAATGATAAATATATTATACTATACTTTAGCATTATTCATGGACTCGTCCAAATGGATATGTGGCACATCAATATCAAAGCATTCATCAATGTCTTTGATACATGAATCAAGAATTAAACATTGCCGTGTTTTGATGCACAAATTTGCCATTCTTTATACCAAACTCACACATTCACATCAATATTATGTATTTACCAAAACAATTACACCTATTACCTATCACATAAGATTTATTCCTTTATATATGTATGGAGGGGGGGAAGAAAAATAATTACCACATACATAGGATAAATGAAAAGTAGTCTTTAAGAAATCATGTTGTATTAAAGTGGCACTAGTGGTCCAATGTAATACCCAAACTTTCTATGCTTATATAGATCTTTAATATGTTTGATTCAAGTTAGATTCTATTTTCCATGTCTTGTGATTATATGCATACATACATATATGCATAAGCCAATTAAACATTTAAATAATACATGTTTAAGCCAAGTCTAAATTGAGTGACCAATTCCATTTGTGCCCATAGTTAAAGATTGAAAGAAATGGTGTTTGGCACCTCCACTACTTGCAAATATTTGGAAATTTTGATATTCATTAAATTATCACATGTGCCGGTTGATCCACAACCCTTGATAGTTGAATTTTCGATTCAATTGCAATACTTTTTTTTTCGTGTCGGTGGATTCGCCATCAAAGTTATGTTTGCACCACTTGGAAACGGGCACTCTGGGAATGGAATACATGTGATCCACTAACCCAATTGTTGCAACATGAGATGTAATGATTGATGGCAACCATTTGTGTGGTTGTTGCTTCATGGATTTTGCAATATTCCTTCAATTCCAAAGCTGCAAGTTGCATTTCTTTGCACTTACCCACAAGCATTTGAGTCACAATTTCTGCAGCTTTGTTATAAGAGCACCCTTCTTCTTTACTAATCAAGAACACCAAGTTGGCCACTTCTCCAGCCACCAATTCCTATTGCCATGAATTGGATCATTATCCACATTAATATTAAAAATGTTCCAAAAAAATGTCAAGGTTATCCTTTAACTACATCCTAGTCATGAAATTATTATTGGTGGATCAATTATTTGAAAAACATTTGGTTTGAATTATAACCAAGCAAATTACATCATGTTTCTTAAGTTATCTACCTTATATGTGATGAATTGGTGGGATATCAAATGTTGAACATATGAGTGCAATGAAATATTACCTTTGGAAATGACCAAATATCATTGTTCCAACAAACTGCATCTATTGTGGCCTCGCGTAAGTGTTGCATGGGTAGACTATAATATATTGTGTTTGGTAGAGATACACCTTGGAGAAACTCTATAAGAACCTGCCATGAAAACCTTTAATCAATTTAGCTCAATGGGAACTTAGAAAGTTAAAATGATCAATTGGAATACTAGACATTTGATTATAAGTTGGACATTTCATCAAGAAATTATTCTCTAGTTTTTTTTTCAAATGAACATCAACAAATTTTAGACCAACTCAATGATTTTATTCATTCCATGCAACATGCGAATGACATCCTAATTGAGCTCTAACACAAGTCATCATTGTGGACATAAATCCGAAGGGGACACTTAGTGCAAAGTTTGGGATCTATATGCGTCAAATGACCATTTTTAGGGGGGTATTAAATAATTGTCCAACCTATTTTTTATCATTCTATAATTTTTTTTTCATATATACATATTAAAGCCATCCCATATTATTTATAATCCATTATTTCAGATTATTACATACCTTATATTGTAAATAAATTGATTATTTGAATAAAATGTACCATATTTTTAACTAATTAATTTATATATTTTACCCAACAACCAATATATTCTATATTTTTACTCATGTATTTTTTACTTTTTTTTTGTAGTGTCCCCCCCCCCCCCCCCCCCCCCCAATAGACATTACAAATACATCATGAAGCTTAGATATTTGTTGACCTACAATATATGATTCCATCAATCCACTTTTTCTCCTTTCTGGGATATAAGAGGAAATTGAAGGATTGATATCATGGCGTAGATTTTGTGATTCCAAAAAATTGGCAAACACATCTCGTTGTAATATTTTTGCAAATCGAAGGATCCACTCTTTCGACATCCTAGAAATTGCTCTCATCCACAAGTCTCGAAATGATGAAGCGACTGGAGATAGGGATCGATGATCATCAGAATCTGCTAACAATTCCAACACATCATTGAATTCAAACCAATGATGTAACTTTATCCTTTAATTTGATTATATTTTCATGTTCTTCCATGTTTTTATTTCTTTATATTCAATAAGTTAAGATCTTTCCCTATTAAATTGTAATTTTTTAAAAAATATGTATATTTTCCCATTCAAAAAATGCATTCCATGTTGCCTTCATGAAATTTGTTTGAATGACTTTCAAATTTTGTTAAAAAATACATTGTTTATTTATGGTAATTGTGCAAATCAATATAACCATGTTCAACCAAGGTTTGCATACCTGTTTCAAGCAAAGGTTTTTTTGTAGCATGTGCAAGTACATTCTCAAAGAAATCTTTAGTGTATGCACGAGCACGTTCATCGTTGAGACATTTTTGCAAATTATCTTGGAGACTTTTGTCTTGAGGGAAAGTTGACATGATTACACCTTGGATCTCTTGTTGGAATTGAACCAACTCCTCCAAAGTGCTTCTTTGTAGAAGGCTTTCGTCATCCACAACAAAAGGCCAAATCACAAACTCTATTGCAAACTCGAGACGAGACATTGAAGCTTCTGGATAAATTGCTCTTCCAAACATATATTTTGAAATTTTTCATGACTCATGTTAGATCCAAAATGGTGGGCAAACCATATGAGGGCTGCTTTATTAGCTTCTTCCACCTTTGGATTCAACTTGTAAGTGAAAGGGGGGGTGTATTTGGGAACAACAAAATCCAAAGCAACTTGTTGTTGTTGTTGCACTTCCAGATTGTGGTCTATTTGCACTGCTCCAACCCTCATTTTCCTACAAGATAATAGACATTTAATAGAAATCGATGACTATGTGCACTTGGATGTGAACATTGAAAGACAATTTGACACTTTCACAATATATGGATGTAGAAAACTTTTTTTGATTTCTTGTCATGTTTTAATTTGTAAGCAAGAAACCAAATATAGTTTGAAATTTTGATATTTTTTTTTGAAAATCCTCCACCTTCAACTAATTAATTTGCAATTCTTAATTGGGAATTACTAAACTTGTTGATTGAATTTGAATACCATATTTTACCTGTACGAGGTGTTGTGACCCATATGACTAGCACGAATTCCCTGGAAGACAAATGTATTTGGAACTTGGGTTAGTGATATGCAATTATTTAATTGAAAAAGTTGAAATGAGTTTGGTGATGTGATCATCATACACTATCTTGTTTAAGAACTAAAAAAAAAGGTTGGGAAAAATGGAAAGACAATATAATGTTTGTTTATTTAAATTGTTATAGGTGCTAAAGATTTATGTGTACTTGGTTTAAACGCGCATGAGCATGACGATTATTCATTGTCAACACCAGAGAAGAAATGGCATTTGAATGGGAAACACTCATGCAATTAAAGTTGTTACAAACTTTCAACATAGATGCTTGTGATGGGGAGCGTTGCAACTCCAACACTTGCACTGGTAGATTCTTGTGGTTGATGCGAGTTTCACCATATGTGGTACCAATCATACAAGTCGCATGAAGTTGTGCAACCATTGTTGATGTTGTCATGAATTTCAATTCAGATCGATTTGCAAGAAGCCTAATATTTTGTGACAATGAGTGTTGAATGTGTTACACTTTGTAGTCTTTTTATATTGTCAAGCACAAGTCTACATGCTAGACCTACATGAACACATCACCATCACCATCACATCATCACTTCACAAAATACAACTCACTTTAATGGGTTGGCCACTTTCCATAATATGGAAAGTAGAAGTCCATTCATGTACTTTATTCTTGGCATGAATTATGAAAAATGTTCCTGAAATTCACGTGGTCATTATGAAGATCACATGCATGATTATGTGGAGAATAGGTTATGTATGAAATGTTCAAGGGTGCAAGCACCCCTTAAAAACCTTTGGGTGAAAATCTTAATGTATTTTCAGAGCAAATTATTTTCAACAATGAGCCTTGTTACACATTGTTTGTGATAGCCCTAAGATGATGAGGGGATCTTCCAGGGAAGAACCTTGCAACGACCGATTATTTTGGTATAACATAAGTTTTAAACAAAGGTTCCTTGGGCGTTATGCCAAGGAAAACTCCACTGTCAGGAAATTATGGCATGGGCCTTGGGCTCCCGCCTTAGTCCAATCACACCATAATTCCATGACTGTGGTGCCTTATTTGAAGGACGTTAAATCGGTAATGGGTCCTTATTTGGAGACAATACAAAAGTATTGTCTGTGCTTTTTCCATGGCTGCCCAATTACGCAACCAAGATGTGTCCAGTGATGACCAGGTACATCATGGTGCTACCCAGACACAAATTTTATGTCTTATTATACACACCCTTTGGACATGTTTCACACATGCCCCAAGCCCGTATAACAGGACCCAAAATTTGGGTTT
Source organism: Sphagnum contortum (assembly GCA_963920785.1). NCBI lineage: Eukaryota > Viridiplantae > Streptophyta > Sphagnopsida > Sphagnales > Sphagnaceae > Sphagnum > Sphagnum contortum. The sequence continues at coordinate 34,288 of OY987289.1, forward strand.
GGGCATCATTTATCATTTTCTCAAAAAGATGAATTCGGCCAAGGGCCGACAAGAAGAAAAAGATGCAGACAGTTGTACTGTCTGCAATAAGGACCCATTGCTAACTTAATGTCTTCCGGACTTAGAGCATCCCCACTGGTGCTCAGTATGTGAACCTGCCAAAATATTTCTCACATCCAAGTTTAGTTACTTACTTTCTTGCAACCCCACCCTTAAAAACTCAAACAAGGACTGCAAATAGGTGGTAATTTCTAATAGCAAACCTGGACCAATCATTATGATTGGCCAATCAAAAACAGGGAGAAGCAGTCAGATCATATTTATTACTCTCTTCTCTAGCAAGTGCACAGCTTTGCTGTGATTTTTACGAGCCTCAGGAAATATGAAGGAGAAAAACCAATTTCCTGAGCCAAACCGGCATATGTGGAATTTTCTTCATCCAATTTTAATGTGCGTGGTCGCATACTGAGCACCGGTGGGCATGCCCTTACCCTATACATGAAACATGTATGAGTGTAAATCAATGGTAATAGAAACCGAGCAAATCTTCATTGACACATCACCATCACATGGAACACAACTCACCCTGATGGGGCCAGTCATTGTCCATATATTAAAAGCAAAGGTCCTTTTATGCACATTACAGACCACATGCATGTTTATGTCCAGAATATCTATGCACGAAATATTCAAGGTTGAAGACATGGAACACTTTAATTACGCAAAGGGTCCTTATTGCAGACCACCAAAAAGTATTGCCTACTTTGTCTGTTCTTTCCTTATTTTCCCTCAACGCAATCCATCTTTTTCTCCAAAAAGAGTAAGGACAATAAGGGTCCTTATTGCAGGCGGTAAAATAGTATTGCTTACTTTGCCTTTTCTTTCACTAGTGGGTACGTGTGACCTTCGGACACCGTGAGGTGCCCCTGCAGGTCCTGTGCGCGCTGCCCAGGCCGGTTTGGCCCGCCCATCGTGCCCTGTGCACCCCCGTCTGGCCCGCTGCGCACACCGTTTGGCCCCAAACTGCATCACTGGATGTATAGAAGGCCGTGGCACCTCGCCTGGCCCCCTGCAGTGGCTGCCCTGGCCGCAATCCGTGAATGTCTGTGATGAACACACAGACAGACACCAGGGTTTGAATTTTATTTATTTTTAGGTTTGGATTTTCAAAAGTGACTTGGTAATTAATATCATGTGGTATAATAATGTATGCAGGGGTTTTTTCTTTTCATAGTGGTTTTGAAAGTATGGCAAAATTTTCCAAATTTTTAGCATTTTTTTTTTTGAATTTTACACTTTATATAAACATCCCCCAAAAAAAATCCATTTGTAATTACATATATTTTTATTTACAACAAATAATAGGTAGAGTGAATAATAGGTAGGGTGTTTTTTGCAAGGGAAATTAGCCTAGACCAAAAATGGTGACAAACTCTTTTGGGAAGAGAAATCGATGTAGCCAATGGGAAGGCCCAATCATACTCTCAAGGTGGCTTGATTTTTTTCCATAAGTTTTTTGGGGGGGAGGGGGGGGGGGAGGATTTTTTTGGCATTTTCCCCTGGTTCCCAATGTGTTCCCATTATGTTCCAATTAAGTTCCCATCAGGTTCCCACTATGTTTTCCCAAGTTTTTAATATGTTCCCCAACATGTTCTCCATAGCACCTCACTTTTATCCAGAGCCCCCGGTCAAAACTTGATCTCCCCGGCCTGCCCCTCTTCCATGCCCAGCCTGCCCGTGTTGGCCCACTTGAAAATTTTCATTCAAAACCGACTGCCACCATCTTGCCTACAGTGCTAAGCTCGCGAGAACACAAAACCCCCTTCCCAAGCCTTGTCACAGACAGACAAACCAAGTGAACTAATATATATAGGATTACTTTCCCTTGACCCAATCAATCTTTTTCTCAAAAAATATTGAAGAAAAGAAGCGTCCTTATTGCCGGCGGTAAAGAAATATTGCCTACTTTGTCTTTTCTTTCCTTATTTTCCCTCCACTTGATCCTTCCTTTTCTCAAAAAATATTGAGGAAAAGAAGCGTCCTTACTGCAGGCGGTAAAAAAATATTGCCCACTTTGTCTTTTCTTTCCTTGTTTTCCCTTTACCAGATCCATCTTTTTCTCAAAAAATATTGAGGAAAAGAAGTGTCCTTATTGCAGGCTGTAGAAAAATATTTCTTATTTTGTCTTTTCTTTCCTTATTTTCCCTGGACTAGATCCATCTTTTTCTCCAAAACGATAGAGGAAAATAAGGGTCCTTATTGCAGGAGGTAAAAAAGTATTGCCTACTTTGTCTTTTCTTTCCTTACTAGTGGGTACCCATGACGGTCGGACACAATCCGCCCATGCCTGCAAGCTCGCGTTGCTGCATTTGGCTCTCAGGACTTGGGTTTCAGGACCTCGATATTTGGTTCTCAGGACCTAGGTTTCAGGACCTCGACAGACGCACACACACATATATATGATTTTCCCTCGACCGTATCCATCTTTTCTCCAAAATGATTGAAGAAAAGAAGGTCCTTACTGCAGGCGGTAAAAAAGTATTGCCTATTTTGTCTTTTCTTATCCTATTTTCCCTCCACCAGATCCATCTTTTTCTCCAAAACGATTGAGGAAAAGAAGGGTCCTTACTGCAGGCGGTAAAAAAGTATTGCCCTACTTTGTCTTTTGTTTCCAAATTTTCCCCTGACCCAAAGCATCTTTTTCTCCAAAAATATTGAGGAAAAGAAGCGTCCTTCTTGCAGGCCGTCAAAAAGTATTTCCTACTTTGTCTTTTGTTTCGTTGTTTTCCCTGGACCAGATCCACTTTTTCTCCAAAAAGATTGAGGAAAAGAAGGGTCCTTACTGCAGGCGGTAAAAATGTATTGCCTACTTTGTCTTTTGTTTCCAAATTTTCCCCTGACCCAAAGCATCTTTTTCTCAAAAAAGATTGAAAAAAAAGATGGATGTGGCCCAAACACATTTTGGTGCTGCCCTTTACAGACTTTGTGTCATGTTATGCACATTTGGGGTGTGTAATAGTACCTAAAATGTGCATTGCATAACAAAAAGTCTACAATGGGCAGCACCAAAATCTTGGACAGGGAAATGGGCAGCTAGAGAAAAAGAGGCATGTGGTACTTCAGTACTGCCTGCAATAGGGACCCTTTGCTTATTTACCATCTTCACATCACATATTGCATCGTCACCACCACGTCACCACCTTCCAGAACACAGCCCTATTGTGAACACAGCTCACCCTAATGTGGCTCCTCGTTGTCCATACTACAAAAAAGCAGAGGTTCCCTTTATTCAAGGGAAGGGCATCTTAACCCACATCGGTATACCCACAAGCCTAAACACTGAACTTCTTAAGAGATTGGACCCTGGACCCTCGTCTAAAGTGGGCATTAGTTATCATTTGTCAGAGAAAGGAGGTTCATTGCAAAGGCTACACAGCTAGCGTTGCCCGTACCTGGGCCCGGGAAGTTTACCACCAATTTTAATTTAAGTCCATGGAAACTCCATACGTCTACGTGTTGTACAACCAGTTGCAAACTGACCACCTCGCACTAATACCATTCAATTTCGGGAGCAAAAGGCTACACAGCTAGCGTTGCCCATCCCTGGGCCCTGGCAGTTTACCACCAATTTTCATTTAAGTCCATTGAAATTGCACACGTCTCAGTGTTGTACAACCAGTTGAAAACTTACCACCTCGCACTAATACCATTCAATTTGGAAGCAAAAGGCTACACAGCTAGCGTTGCCCATACCTGGGCCCTGGCAGTTTATTACCAATTTTCATTTAAGTCCATCGAAATTGCACACGTCTCAGTGTTGTACAACCAGTTGAAAACTTACCACCTCGCACTAAGGCTGGAGTGAATTAGCACCCACCAATGCACCAGTTGCGGATGAGCCCGTTGAGGCCGTTTTCTGGATGGACGAAAATCCCATCCTCCCTGCCCGATTTTTTTTTTTTTTTCACCTCTTCTCTACCCCAAAATTTTCCCCCATCCTACCTACCACCTACCTCCCCCTGTCCTACCTACCACCTACCTCCCCCCGTCCTACCTACCACCTACCTCCCCCCTCCTACCTACCACCTACCTCCCCCCTCCTACCTACCACCTACCAACCCCTCCCCCTCACTCCATCGCCAGAGCTCCTGGCTCCAGAGACGTTGAGCGGGAGCGAGCTTGGAGCTTGGAGCCGGCTTGGAGCGGGAGCGAGCTTGGAGCTTGGAGCCGGCTTGGAGCGGGAGCGAGCTTGGAGCTTGGAGCCGGCTTGGAGCGGGAGCGAGCTTGGAATTTGGAACGAGCTTGGAGCTTGGAGCGATTGCAGCTGGACCCACGCAGGACCCAGGTAAGCATTTCTCTTTGTGTTGCTTCTTCTTTGTGTTGCAAGAAAAGAAGAAGAAGAAGAAGGCGATGGCATCGCCTTCTTTCTTCTTCTTTGTGCCGTGGAGCTTGCAACGCAAGCTCCGGAGAGCTCCGAGCTCCGAGCAACGCGAGCTCCGGAGCTCCGGAAGCTTCGGAGCTTGTTGCAGCTCCAGAGAGCTCCGAGCAAAACTCGCATGTAATGTCATTTCAAAATAACAAATAAGTGCTATGGATACCCAAAATATGTCTTTTTATATACCTAAATTGATTATTATTCTAAATTAATTTTATGACAAAATGTAAGTTTTGCAAAGAATGAAAAAAACCAGCAACTATTATGGGACCTATATGCGGGTATTGCAAGAGACACACAAAAAAAACCAGTGGCTATTATGGAAACTATATGCGGGTATTGCAAGAAATGTTATAAAACCCAACGAAAACCATGGACCCATATGCGGGTATTGCAGCGAATGACAAATGTCAACAACTATGGGTGGCCCATATGCGGGTATTGCAAGAGATGCCAAAAATACCAGCGGCTATTATGGGACTTAGATGCGGGTATTGCAAGGGATGCCAAAAATTGCAACAACTATTATGAGACTTAAATGCGGGTATTGCATTGAATGTAATATGCCTATGACTATTTTAGGACGTATATGTGGGTATTGCATATTTGAAAATCTCCTTATGAGATTTATAATAAAAAATTATGTAGGTATTTTATATGTTTAAAATGTGTATATTGTTTTGAAACTCTTCAAGTGATGTGAGTGCTATTATATTAGATGTAAGTATTGCACAATGTTCATTTTGATCTTTGGTTTGATTCTTACATCTCAAGTACTAAAAAAATTATGACAAAGAAGACATATGCTTAACCATATACCATAAAACAAGTGTGAATAGAAGATGTTATTATATTGGGTAGTTCAAAATTGGGTAGTCCAAAAAGTAAAAGGGCTATAAAACCTAACTAACTGTATAACCCTAAACCCTAACCCATATCAGTGTCTAGCAATCTACAATCCCGTGTTTAGTTCGGTACGCAGCAGCTGCATTTGTAGCCTTTGTTGCATGACGAGCAGTGTATAAATGCCGACTTTGCATTTCCACTTGAACTGCAGTTGCCACAAACTCTTCCTGTGTTTGGCCCTGAACCCTATAAACACCCAAAAACCACCAAGTTAAACCTTAACACACCTTGGATGAAATGCAATAAAAAAACAATAAACATTGCTTATGATTGTTTCTTACCTTCCATGAATCATTCTAGATTCATGAAAATCCAAAATAGCTGCCAACTGTTTTCTCCGACTTGTTTTATTGGACTCTCGATCCCAATATTTGGCATCCCATGCCGTCTTGAGTTGCCGTGCATATGCGCAACGGGTGGATCGAATAATCCCTTGTAAGTCTTCATCTTTCTCCATTCACGATGCTGCATCTCGAGGCACACTGCCCACACCCCAAGCAGTAAGCCCCAACACTTTCAAAAGTTTCTCTGAAGCTAATTTCACCAAACCTGGTTTTGGGAATGGTGGACACTGTTTTGCAACAGCTATCAGGTTTTCCCATTCGCGTTGTGCTTTGGCACGAGCACGACTAGCCACCTTTTGATCGTTCCGCCTCTGCACAGCCATCGCATTTCCCAAGATGCGAGCATTCATCTTGGCATGGTCCTGATGTTGAGGACTTCCTGCAGCAGTTGAAGGTCTCCCAGGTTTGGACTTTTCAGCCACCAACCCATGCACCTCCTTCAAGTGTTTCGTCAACAGCCATTTTGCACAATATGCAGTAGTGCAATTACCAACTTTGCACCTCCATTTGGACCCAACATGCGTCCATTCCTTGTCCTTCCGAGCCAAATTCGATGGGCAAAAAAGTGCAAGTGGCAGAGCTGCCTTATCAGATTCAACTTCTGGACCTAAGCCAAAAAAAGAAAGATAAAAAAACAAAATGTAGATATTACAAATCATTGTTTTCAGGTATTGCATAAAAAAAATTTGACAAAAAAAATCCCGCACCTTCCAACAAATGATGGAAGGTGCGGATATAATTAAACCTAAAAAAACTTGTACAATTTCTTTAATCTGTATTTAATCTGATGTCCACACATTCTAAAACAATCTATATTAATGCTATCTTTATATTTCAATTGTGATAGAGCAGCATTTTGCTCACCCATTTCTTCATCTGATGCAACATCTTGTTCACTATTTGCTTCATCTTATGCAACATTTTGCTGAATAATTGTTGCATCAGATGTAGCAACATGTGACTCAATAACTCCCTCATCTCCTCCAGCAACATATGGCAAAAGAATCATCACATCTGCCACAGCAACACTTGGAAGAATCGCCTCATCTAATGCAACATCTTGCATATTGACCTCCAGCTCAGCAACACTTGGAAGAATCGCCTCATCTGATGCAACATCTTGCATATTGACCTCCAGCTCACCACCACCGCTTTTCCTGAGTCTTCTTCTCTTACCCATTCCAACCTCCAACCCTAAACAAAAGACCACTAGTTATTGTTAAATGTTAATTCTAATCAGCTAAACCAAAGCAAAATAAAAAATATTGAGGATGGGGCAAAAGGTTCAGGGTTCTTCTTTTTCTTCTACTGCAAGAAACGCTCCGGAGCTTGCTGCATTGCAGGGTTTACTTGCAGCAAGCTCCGGAGTTTGCTGCATTGCAGGGTTTACTTGCAGCAAGCTCCGGAGTTTGCTGTGTTACAGCAGCAACCTCTCACGCTCCGGAGTTTGCTGTGTCACAGCAACAACCTCTCACGCTCCGGAGTTTCCTGCTGCAACGCAACAAGCCGGAGCCAAAGAAGCTCCGGAGCTTGCTACGTTGCAGCCGCAAGCAAGCTCCGGAGCTTGCTGCGTTGCGGTAGCAAGCAAGCAAGTTCCGGAGCCGGAGATCCTCCGGAGCTTGTTGCGTTGCAACAGCAAGCAAGCTTCGGAGCTTGCTGCGTTCCAGCAAGCAAGCTTCCGGAGCTTGCTGCGTTCCAGCAAGCAAGCTTCCGGAGCTTGCTGCGTTCCAGCAGCAAGCAAGCTTCCGGAGCTTGCTGCGTTCCAACAGCAAGCAAGCTTCCGGAGCTTGCTACGTTCTAGCAGCAAGCAAGCTTCCGGAGCTTGCTACGTTCCAGCAGCAAGCAAGCTCCGGAAGCTTCCGGAGCTTGCTGCGTTCCAGCTGCGTTCCAGCAACAAGCAAGCTCCGGAGCTTCCGGAGCTTCCGGAGCTCCGGAGCTCGCGTTGCTCGGAGCTCGGAGCTCTCTGGAGCTCGGCAAGCTCCGGAGCTCGCGTTGCTCGGAGCTCGGAGCTCTCTGGAGCTCGGCAAGCTCCGGAGCTCGCGTTGCTCGGAGCTCGGAGCTCTCTGGAGCTCGGCAAGCTCCCGAGCTGGCGTTGCTCGGAGCTCGGAGCTCTTTGGAGCTCGGCAAGCTCCGGAGCTCGCGTTGCTCGGAGCTTGGAGCTCTTTGGAGCTCGGCAAGCTCCAGAGCTGCAGCAAGCTTTGAAGCTCGTGTTGCTCGGAGCTCTCTGGAGCTGCAGCAAGCTCCGAAGCTTCCGGAGCTCCGGAGCTCGCGTTGCTCGAAGCTCGGAGCTCTCCGGAGCTCCGGAGCTCGCGTTGCTCGAAGCTCGGAGCTCTCCGGAGCTGCAGCAAGCTCCGGAGCTCGCGTTGGTCGAAGCTCGGAGCTCTCCGGAGCTGCAGTAAGCTCCGGAGCTCGCGTTGCTCGGAGCTCGGAGCTCTCTGGAGCTCGGCAAGCTCCGGAGCTGCAGCAAGCTCCGGAGCTCGCGTTGCTCGGAGCTCGGCAAGCTCCGGAGCTGCAGCAAGTTCCGGAGCTCGCGTTGCTCGGAGCTCGGAGCTCTCTGGAGCTCGGCAAGCTCCGGAGCTGCAACAAGCTCTGGAGCTCGGCAAGCTCCGGAGCTGCAACAAGCTCCGGAGCTCTCCGGAGCTGCAACAAGCTCCGGAGCTCTCCGGAGCTTGCGTTCGGAGCTTGCGTTGCAAGCTCCACGGCACAAAGAAGAAGAAAGAAGGCGATGCCATCGCCTTCTTCTTCTTCTTCTTTTCTTGCAACACAAAGAAGAAGCAACACAAAGAGAAATGCTTACCTGGGTCCTGCGTGGGTCCAGCTGCAGTCGCTCCAAGCTCCAAGCTCGTTCCAAATTCCAAGCTCGCTCCCGCTCCAAGCCGGCTCCAAGCTCCAAGCTCGCTCCCGCTCAACGTCTCTGGAGCCAGGAGCTCTGGCGATGGAGTGAGGGGGAGGGGTTGGTAGGTGGTAGGTAGGAGGGGGGAGGTAGGTGGTAGGTAGGACGGGGGGAGGTAGGTGGTAGGTAGGATGGGGGAAAATTTTGGGGTAGAGAAGAGGTGAAAAAAAAAAAAAAAATCGGGCAGGGAGGATGGGATTTTCGTCCATCCAGAAAACGGCCTCAACGGGCTCATCCGCAACTGGTGCATTGGTGGGTGCTAATTCACTCCAGCCCATGGTAATGAACTGTCCCACTCTGCTACAATTCAGGACATTGACTGTGAATGAATAATTGTCTGAACTAATATAATAATTAGAGTTTCTCAGAGGAAGGAGGTCAGTTTCAAAGGGCAAGCAACTTGCCTTGCACATCCTTCAGCCCTGGGACCTGGTACTTCACCCATTTTCTCCAGGGCACCCCATATCGCTTAGACCCAGTTTTTTTCCAACTGTGGACTGGCGGACAGGCTACTGAGGAGGTGTAGGGTTTTGTGGATTTTTGTTGTTTCATCAAGTTTTCACTTTGTGCTCATCAAGTTCGCAATGGGTTCCCCAACGTATTCCAAGTCGGATCTCACTTTATCTTATATGCTGTGCCCAACTTCATCCTTTTTGATGGGCTTATGTGCCACTGACCTTTTGGCTCTTCTCCAAGTTCATCCTTTTGGAACTGGGGGCAAACATTGGAGTTATATGTTTGAAATAAATACTTCTATATTGGGGGAGTTTCCAAAGTTTGCTCAATTGTCTACCATGGGCAAATCAAAAAGACTTATGCAAAATTAAACTCTGAACTTGAAATGCACAATGAACAAATTAACCACGAATTGCAATAGTGTATTAAATGTAAGGTTCGCTTTAAGATATAAACCAATGCAAAAATGACACACGTCATGTGCAATCCTTGAAAAAGAGACTTTTACCTTGGTAACCTAGCTCCTTTGACCGTGACTTCACCCCAATGGTTAAAATATTTTTTAAATTCATTTTGAGTATTATAATCCATTAGACTGATTTCAAATTTTTGTGTTATGTATATCAATATGCTAATAATAACATCATATAAAAACAACTCTATTTGTAGTTTTTTTAAAAAAAAAATCTTAAATAGAAAACCTTAAGCAACGCTTTCAATTGTTTTGGTACATGTTTACAAAATTACACCCTTGAAAGGTTTTTCTTAATGTATTTGTAGATACACTTACATAATGTAAAATCTTATCAGGCGTTATGAAAAAAAATCCATCATAAACATGGGCATTTCATTTTTTAAAATGTTTGTGTCATTTATTTTTCCAATGTACCTTAGGGGTATTTAAGCATACATAAGGGAATATATCATTTGGAGGTGAGACCACTCGATAGGGTAGGGATTTATTAAATCAACGAAGTTTGAATATTTGTTTTATATATTTCAATTTGAATAATTAGTTATTTCATTGACCTTCCCGACATGAACATGTAATTACAAACTAAGTGTTAATGGTAAAAAAATCATGTTGATTTTTAAGCTTGGGTGACAAGCTCCCAACTCCTTGAAGGACTCAAATGTGAGTTCAAACTATAAACAATGGAAGAGTAAAGAATCAGGGCATGTTCTTTGGCTCACATCATTTTGGAGGGGTAGAAAGGCATGCTGGAGCTTCGGGGTGGGACAAAGAAGAATTAACAAGCTTCACTTATTCACACAAACCTACACAAAACAAACAGAAGGTGGTCAGTACATAATTAGTGCACTTTTGGTGCTAGGACGAGTCACTGGCAACTCGGACACGCAAGACTCACCATGGCCTAGACTTGGGGAAGCCACCACCTTCCCCTTAGTATACTATGTGCCTCCCCACAGGAAACACATCCAATTGACTTTTTGTCTCGACATTTCCAAGTGGGAATCTCGAAATTCTAATGGCTTAGACTGGGAGCCCATAATTTTGCGAGCAAACCTCCGATTGAGATGAAGTCTAAAGCAAAGTTGTAATCCTCGTCGAAAACTTTTCAATGGAATGTCTCATGCACTTGCACGCAAGTAAATCGAGTCGATTCTTGACTTTTTGTGGTCGGTAATCAAACTACTTCTTGGCCTTTCTTTGGCCATAACTTATGTTTCAAATGTCTAAATGAGCAATGCAAGCTCATTTTAGACATCTACGTTTTAATAGCTTTCCAATGATATAAAAAACGCTTCAAGAAATTGAGTTTAGCCCCCTAAAATCGCACTTTCAAAATTTGGAAGTCCATTTGGGACTCCAACTCCCACCATGGGAGTTCACTTGGGAGTGTGAGGGTCGATTCCCTCACATTTTTTGCACTCCCAAGAGCATGTGACGTGACTCCCAAGTCTCCTTTTTGGCCTGCAACCTTGCAACCCCTTGCCTTGGTCACGAGCCCAAGGCTAAGGTTGCGACATTGGGACTTTGAAATTTTTCACCTAAAGAAGTTATGGGTGCTTCTTTTTGGAATTCATTTTGATCCATGTCTAGTTCTTCACTTGTAAACATGAAAACATGGATAATATAAGGTGAAAAATTATATACATGCAACACCTTAAGCTAAACATTATAATTGACCAATCATTTAAGTAGTTTTTTTGGTGTCTAATGCCATTTTTAATGAATTTTTTTTCAATTGTAAGTAGTTAATGTGGCTCCACAAATCAAGCTTCAATTAGCAAGGGTGACAAGATATTTGTGTGAAGTGGAGTGATTTGGCAACTTTCTCGATTGAAAAGTGGTTATGATGGCGAGTTGTCATTTGTAATTGTTTGCAAAGTGATTACAATGACAACAAATGTGATTAAGAAAATAAAGAATATGTGCATCACCAAGTAGTATATTTGGCTACAAGGTTCTTACAATACGAATACATTTGATGATATAGAACACCAATAAAAGGTTGAAATCTCCTATAAAGTTAATCTAGGTTCAAATTGGTATGGAATTTTTTAAAAGTACATAATAGGGGTGCCAATTTGGTGTGGAAAAAAAGACCCTCCATGTTGCAATTAATTGGTATGTTCAAAGCTCAATATTGCACCGATGTTGCTAAGAACGAAAATTTAGTGTAAGGTAAATATAAACAATTTGAAATATATCAATAGGGTAAAAGTATATAAGATTAAAATTTTTTCCGAACCATGTAAGGATACATAATACTTTTTGGCCATTCTTAAAATGAGTAATATATACACACCAATTATGACTTGGATATATATCCACTTACATGGGAGTTGTAAATAATTCAGAACAACGGGTTTGTTATATAATCTTTGTCCTTAAAAATATGAAAAAATCAAAAAATTGTTTAAAAAATCACGAAATCTTTTTCAATTCTTTCTTGAAATTGTTGATTGCTTACGATTTTTGATATAATCAAATTAATGGTTTTTTAATCAAAATTTAAAGGAACTAAAACCAATGGTTTTTTAAATTCAAAGAATCCCTCAACAATAGTATTTAGGTTGTGCAAAAATTTCAATTTGAGTAATTTGGATAAAAGTAAGTGATGAACATCTATTATGTTCTTAAGGTAAGGGTATGGTAAATTTTTCATTATTTAATACATGTAATGACATCCAAAGGACATGACCATGTTGTATAGAAGGTTAAGTGAGTAAAATGGGAAAGAAATTCTTCCTATAGGTGTGGCCAAATGGACAAATGTAAGTTGTGCTTTGCCCATAATAACACGAAGGCCTTGTGTGGCATGCTCATTAATAGTTGGGCCATTTTAGGGTGCAATGAACCTATACTTTGTTTTAGAGATAATATTCATGATGGAGGATGCAACTACATGTTCAATAATGTGTTTCATGGTGTATGGCGTGTGATTTAGTTTAGATATCATTCAATGCACATACATTTCATTTACAACCACATATTGCCCATGATGGAGCTAAGGTATTTATAGAGTTTGGATTTTGTTAGCCCACTAAGTTTAGCAATAGAATATAATTGGTATGTTTTGGTTATGATTGAACATTTGTTTAAATCATAGTAATGACATACGAAATACGCGTATTTTTCGAAGGTGCTCAAAAAGAAGTATTTTCAAGTATTTGAAAATTTGAAAATGTGAATACGTGAAATACATGAATACGATGAGCAAAACGCTGAGCAAGCTAAGCTTAAGTTGTGCCCAAACCCAAAGACAACGATGATCAAGTATTTTCAAGTATTTTCAAGTATTTTTAAAAAAGCCCAAAAAAATGTATAATACGCGTATGTTTGAATCGAATTGAGAGTATGTCACTACTATGGTTTAAATGGTTGGTGTTGGTGCTATTACTAAATCATAGTATTGAAGGAGCAACATATGCATTTTTGGAGAACATGTTCAATAGGTTTGGCATTGTAGTTGAAATATTCATTAATCAAAGTATGGAGTTCCATGAAAAATTTCAAAAATTGCATGAAAAAACTTTAATTGATCATCGCATGACTTCATGAGATCACCTTAAAGCATATAAGTTAGTTGAAAACATGGTACAGATTGTTAAGTGAAGAATTTTGCAAAAATATGGGCACCAAAAAGGCCAAATTAAAGATGAAGAACTACAACTATCATGGTTAGGTGTGGGGTATAGGTTCAGTTAGTAGGCCTTTCTTGCATCATTTTCACCATATATCCTATTGTTTGGCCATGATTTCAAGCTACTAATTTCAATTAATGCAATATTATGGTATTACAATGAATTTAGGTGATCCAAACATGTGGCTTGAGGCATGTGAACAATGGATAACGTTGTTCCAAGATGTAATGCCAACAACCATGGAAAATTTAGCATCCCCTAAACATTGATATACATTTTGGTACGCCATTATTCAACGAGGTGGGTATTGGCCTCGAGTGTGTAGATTTGAACCAAGGGATTATGTTCATTTGAAATAAACAACATCAATTATGTTGGATGTGACTATGGGATGTGTCATTTTGAATGTGTGCAAGGTGCTACCTTCTAATGTGCCATTGTTCGAGGTTCAAGATTGTCAGACATGGAAGGATCACTTGCATAATTGTGCATTATATCATTTTCCTAACGTGGATGGCCAAAATGAGCCATCCTTGGTGGTTGCCCTTACATGATTTTTTGGTATGTTGTGTGAACAATTTACTGGAGTTGCTATTATGTTGATTTGTAATCAATGTTCTAGAGGTTGGCATATGGGATGTTTCATGTTGTCATGGGAAGAAATGTTAATAAAAAATGTTTTTGCCCATAATGCACATGATAGTCCTACATGCCTATTCATGTAGTTAGATATTAAGAAGCAATCTAAGTTATTTTCTAAAACAATTCACATGTGGTTGAATAATGGAAGAATGCACATAGGCAATTAATGATGGGGTTCATATTTGTATCAAGCCTATTGGTCCTTTCACCTTCAAACTATAATTTTCATTCATGCTGGATTTCGATATAATGTTTATTGCATTGCTATATGGCTTAGGAGGATTTGAACCCCAAATAAGGGGGCGGTTTGGATGTGTTGTACTATTCAAGCTATTTTTTAATTATGTGTTATATGTGTGTTGGCAATGATGGTTGTATGTGACAACATAAGAGCGCATGACTATTTGTAATTTTTTTTAAAAAATTGGTTACATGTTTGTGTTATTGGGCTTTGGTCTATAGTCAACTATGTTTCAAGTACTAATTGTCAAGAAGCAAGATAAGACAGACCCATGTCCTCGTTAAAAGCCTTATACTCCTCAATGATATGTTTTCTTGCAGTTAGTGTCTATGAATGTCTATGAACTTGATATCGTGCTTTTATTAGATGTCTATTTATTAAAAAATTCTTTAAGCACCTATACATATCATTTTTCAATGTGTTACAATATGGTGGCCACTAGATAAGCTCCATAAAATATTCATCATTTATGTATTTTTATTTTATTGCATCCAAAATTCATTGGGCATGTGCTTGGGTGCATAGCCTCAGCCTTTGATAACTTAATTCCATCATGCTTTGAAACTTTTACCATATTTGAACACATAAACAATCTCCAACACATTGTAAACTTGTGATAGTTTGGTATAATGGCCCAAAAAAATCCTTTGAAGTTTTGAGTAATGGTGGCCAATGTATAATATTATGTTATTATTTTACAACATATCCAACTTAATTTCATCCTTGGTCAATCCTAGTTGAAGGCCATCAATTTTGATTGAAATGCATATAGACACGCATCATAAAAGAGGGAAAATAACACCTATGGTAAAGATGCTATGAGAAACCAAATGCCAATGGTTGCTAGGTTGAACTTGTTCCTACCACTAGGTTAGAAAAGGCCTAAAATTAACAATCTAATCCATCAAATTATTAAACACACGTTTAATATGCATGGATGAATTTACATTCATGCTATAATAGATGAATGAAAATGAACTCTCATAAATTTAAATCATGACATCAATGAAATTGACAACATGATGAAAGGTATCACATGAATGAAATTGGTCAAATGATGAAATTTTGTAGCACAAATGAATCTACATTTATGGATAGAAAACACCATCATTCACATTTATTGTTTATTTGTACGTAATGGGTGGGATGCCCATTATTTTCATGGGCTAGGATGGTAGAAAGACAATTTGAAATTAGGTAATGTGCCAATTATAGTTTAATGTGCTTCATGAGTAAAATTAAATCATGTGCCAAATGTAGTTGAGTGTGCTTTGTGATTACAATTAGGGCATATGCCAATTATAATTTAATGTGCTTCATGATTAAAATTAGGTCATTTTATGAAGGAAGGAAAGATGAATCCAAAGTTATACTCTTGACTTATCATAGTTTGCCAAACACGATTCCATGTTAAGATTTGTTTATTGTTTCATTCCATTAGCCTCCTTCACTTGCATGAAAATGCATTTCAATCTTTGCAACAAAGGCCATACTTACCCTTAGTTACTTTGTTGCATTCGTTGCATGCAACAATTTTTCTTTCATCCTTTTGCTTGTGGGAGATTAATTTCTTATCTTTTGTACATTTTCCATGGACCTTACCATGCTTCGTCCATAAAAGACATTACTACATTATATCACCACTTTATATAATAAGTTGTCATTTTATCAACAATTTTGCCAATTCAAACATATCTACCTCTAACCACAAATGAACGTGTGCACACTATGGTGAACAAAAAATATTGTCACAAGCTCTTTTTCAAAATCTTGCAGTTTTGAACTTTCACCAAGCTAATATTAAAATATATTTTTATAGCTTTTTCAAAACAAAGTAGTTCAATACCCTAAAAATATAAATTTCAAAAGAAAATAGGATTTCTATTTATATTAAATAATTATAAAATATATTTGTGATTATGCAATATTCATAACAATATATTACAAAGTGCAAACATACTACAAAATTCATTCAAACGACTACCAAAATTTATGAAATATTTAGTCATATATTAAATATAAATTAATTGTACCATTTCAATTCCGTATGAAAAGTTCCAATTATACAATTTCACAAGAAACATATGGATGAAGTTATTCATTCAAACAAGTGAAAGTGTGTGAAAAATAATAATAATCTTGAAAAAATATTCTCCTTTGAAAGGTAACATGAAATTGAAAATAATTTTCCTGGTGAGCACTAGTATACTATCCTCTAATTGCATCAAGCTTAATGCATCATTTAATTTATTCCATTGTTGCACCTGTTTGGTGCTTCCCATGCTTTTGATTTGCTAGCTATAATGGTTGGTTGGGGGTGTTGCAATTATATAGTCTTTCACCTTATAATGTTAATTTTTTGTGTTTACAAGTTGGGAATTGAATTCGGTAAACAATTAATAAACAATGTTGGATGTATTAACCTTGCTAAACACCCCAATGGCCCCGACCGTGGAGCTGCTCTTAGAAGCATGGGAAATGTGCAATTATAGACTTTAATTTAGTGTAGGGGTTAGATATGCAGTGAGGGTAGGCTTGAAAGGCGAAAATGCAAGCTAATCAATTAGAGCATGCACTTGGGATGTTAAAACACATCATAGGATATTTCCTAGTTTCAAAAGATTGCTATGGTAGCCTTTCAGCTCACTGAACAAATGGCCAACTTAAGGTTTGAAGTATAGGAATTGGTCAACACTCAAGGCCATTGAAAGAGGTAGCATTCAGTGTGGGTAAAAATTACCAATGCTGTTAGAGAAAGAAATTTTGGTTTGCTAATGAGCTGATGCAATACCCACCGAAGAAACCATGGTTGTTCAAACTTCAAAGTTTCAGATTTTCTTAAATAGAATTTTGAAATGCCCTTCAGACCTAATTAATAGAACCAAGAATAGATGTCCCACAAGCCGTGGTTCTCATTAATGTTGGCAGGATATTGGTCTTCCATTTTTTAGAATTGATCCCTACATTACTGGCTACACTAATTTCACACCCATCTTCACAAGCCCTTTCTACAATGGACCCCAACATTAAGCTGCACACTATTTCAGACCCATTACAAACCCTATAGCCTTTGAGTATAGAAAACAATATGATTTGAGATGCCCTTTCACACACTTATTGCAAAGCATTATCTTAATATATTCACCAAGCATCAATTTTATGGGGGTATTGCAAGAAAAAAATTCTACTTCCTGCCTGGTTATGAACATGCGTTCCACATCCAATTTCGTTGATTGAACAAAAGGAAAAAAATGAACCCATTCTATGAAATTAAGACCAAATTTATATATCACTCATGTACACAGAAATCTCTGTACACCAATGTACACTCCATGAGTGAGTACCGTGTACACAGAACTTCAAAACCTGTGGCGTGCATTTTAAGGGTACTTTCTAGAAACCCTAAAGTAAGCCCTCAACAGGGAAAATTCTGACTATGTACCAGCGAGAAAGTGTACCATGGACTTTAATGAAAATTGGTGGTAAACTGCCAGGGCCCAGGGATGGGCACTCCTTGCTCTGTAGCCTTCGCAACTGACGTCCTTTCTCTGATAAGTGATAACTAATATTTTAGTTTCAGACAATCACTGACTGGCAAACATGAGTGTATTACATGCGATGCATGTGGGCTGGAGTGAATTAGCACCCACCAATGCACCAGTTGAGGATGAACCCGTTCAGCCCGTTTTGCGGATGAACATCCTCCCTGCCCGATGTGATTTTTTTTTCACCTGATGTGTTTTTTTTTTTCACCTCTTCTCTGCCCCTCCTACCGCCCCCCTCCTACCTCCCCCCTCCTACCCTAAACCTACCTCCCCCTCCTACCTACCACCTACGAACCCCACCCCCCCTCACTCCATCACCAGAGCTCGACTTGTGGAGCGGAAGCTCGAGCTGTGGAGCTGTTGCTGTGGAGCTGGAGCAGAAGCTCGAGCGCCCACGAGACCCACACCCCCACAATCAGGTAAGATGTTTACTTTTTTTTGTTTTTTTTTTGTGTTTCTTTTGTTTGAACAGGCAAGCAAGCTCCGGAAGCTTCTTGATGCAACGCAGCAAGCTCTGAGCTCCGGAGAGCTCCGGAGCTTGCTACTCGGCCAGCAAGCTCCGAGCTCTAAAGCTCCGAGCTCCAGAGCTCCGAGCTCCGAGAGAGCTCCGAGAGAGCTCTGATCTCTAAGAGAGCTCCAGAGCTCCGAGAGAGCTCCAGAGCTCCGAGAGAGCTCCAGAGCTTGCTGCTCGGCCAGCAAGCTCCGGAGCTTGTTGCTCGGCCAACAAGCTGAGCTTGCTGCTCGGGCAGCAAGCTCTGAGCTCCGGAGAGCTCCGGAGCTTGCTGCTCGACCAGCAAGCTCTGAGCTCCGAGAGAGCTCTGAGAGAACTCCGATCTCTGAAAGATCTCCAGAGCTCTGAGAGAGCTCGAGAGCTTGCTGCTCGGGCAGCAAGCTCTGAGCTCCGGAGCTTGCTGCTCGGTCAGCAAGCTCCGGAGCTTGTTGCTTAGCCAGCAAGCTGAGCTTGCTGCTCCGGAGCTTGCTGCTCGAGCAGCAAGCTCCGAGCTCCTGAGCTCCGAGAGAACTCCGATCTCTGAAAGAGCTCCAGAGCTCCGTGAGAGCTCCAGAACTTGGTGCTCGGCCGGCAAGCTCCGGAGCTTGTTGCTCGGCCAGCAGGCTGAGCTTGCTACTCGGGCAGCAAGCTTTGAGCTCCGGAGAGCTCCGGAGCTTGCTGCTCGGCCAGCAAGCTCCGAGCTCCAGAGCTCTGAGCTCCGAGAGAGCTCCGATCTCTGAGAGAGCTCCAAAGCTTCCTGCTCGGCCAGCAAGCTCCGGAGCTTATTGCTCGGCCAACAAGCTCCGAGGTCCGAGCTCCGGAGAGCTCCGGAGCTTGTTGCTCGGCCAGCAAGCTCCGAGGTCCGAGCTCCGGAGAGCTCCGGAGCTTGTTGCTCGGCCAGCAAGCTCCGAGCTCCGGAGAGCTCCTGAGCTTGCTGCTCGGCCAGCAAGCTCCGAGCTCCGGAGTTCCAGAGCTCCGAGCTCCAGAGCTCCGAGCTCCGAGAGAGCTCCGAGAGAGTTCCGAGAGAGCTCCGAGCTCCGAGAGAGCTTCGAGAGAGCTCCAGAGAGCTCCGGGGCTTGCTGTTCGGCCAGCAAGCTCCGAGCTTCTCCGGAGCTCCGGAGGTTGCCCGGAGGTTGCTTTTGCTGCAATGCAGCAAGCCCTGGAGTTCTGGAGAAGCTCTGAAAGCTCCGAAAGCTCCTTGCTGCAACGCTACAAGCTCCGAAGCTTCTCGGGAGCTCCGGAGCTTGCTTTTGCTGCAATGCAGAAAGGTCCGGAGTTCCGGAGAAGCTCCTTGCTGTAATGCAGCAAGCCCCGGAGCTCCGAAGAAGCTACGAAAGGTCCTTACTGCAACGCAGTAAGCTCCGGAGCTTTTCCGGTGCTTGCTTTTGTTGCAACGCAGAAAGCTCCGGAGAAGCTTTGGAAGCTCCTTGCTGCAACGCAGCAAGCTCCGGAGCTTCGGAGAATCTCCGGAAGCTCCTTGCTGGAATGTTGGGGTTTCATTGCAATACCTACATTCGTATTTACCTTTACAAATTGGAATTTTGGGGCATGATTGCAATACCTGCACTTGTACTTACTTTACCAACTGGGATTTTGGGGCCTACTTACAATACTTGCATCCAACATTAATATTATCATTATCCTTGTGTTTTTGCATTTCACACTTTTTGTGCTTATTACTTAGAAACAATAATAACCTTTGTGCCATATTAGACGTCATGTGTGTGTTCAATACATGATGTTCAAAGAATTTGGGGTATGATTTCCTCCATACAAAATATTAAACTCTAGGAACTATGGAACATATGGAAACAAAGGGAATTCAAATTATGGTATAGATATAAACAAATGAAAAGATCAAAAACCAATACAATGAGCAAAATTTAGAGTATAAACCTTAGGTTCTGAAATATATGAACCAAAAGCTTATACATTAAACAATAAAGCATAACCCTCAAAATGCAAATGATATTTTGCCATAAGCCTTATTACAACCCTAATTATACAAACCTTAACAAAAAAAAGTCTTGGTGATATATGTCCTAAACCCAAAAAACTATACAAACTATACAAACTATATAATGCAAAATACGTTAATCTTTAAAAACAATCAAATAATTTTCATACAAAACCAAAAGAGAAGATATGTTTGTTACCTTTGTGTGATCTCTCCAACTTATTTCCACCCTTTTTGAAGAAGATATAGAATGCAATTGTATTACTTCACATATGTGTAAACCCTAAAATTTCCCCCCCAAATTTAGCCTACTTTAGACTAATTGCTATACATTTGTGAAAAACTTATTAATTAATTTATGTGTTTCAACCCTAAACCTAATGGTTAAGTTAGTAGGGTATATAATTAATAGAGTAGCTAGGTTAATAAGGTAGGTGGTTAGTACAATAGCTAGGTTAGTAGGATAACTAATTACTAGGGTAGTTGTGTTAGTAGGGGATAATAAATAAGGCACCAAGGTTGGTGCAATACTTATGAGGGTGGGAAAGTGAACAAGGTAGCTATTCTGAATGACTCCAAATGCAGGTATTGCATTTAGGATGGGATCTTCATATAAAGAACCCTAAACCCCGCATGGGTATTTTTGGAATGACCCTAAATGCAGGTATTGCATTTAGGGTAAGATCTTCATATAAAGAACGTTTAAACTTTACATGCATCCTTTCGGAGTGACCCAAAGTGCAGGTATTGCATTTAGGGTTGGGTTATTTCAAAGTGACTTTGCATATGCATATTGTGTTTAGGGCTAGGTCTTCACTTAAGGGTATCCAAACCATTTAGATGGGTTTTTTTGAAACATGAGTATTACATTTAAGTTTGTTTTTTCATTTCAACTTGAAATACCCAAACTTATACTTACCTTTACCAATTAGAATTTTAGGGTTTCGTTGCAATACCTACACCCGTACTTATTTTTACCAACTAGAATTTTGGGGCATAATTTCAATATTTGCACTTATACTTACTTTCACCAAACCTGAACAAAAAAATCTTAGTGATATATGCCCTAAACCTAAAAAATTATACAAGCTATACAAATCATATAATGCAAAATAAAAAAGTTTGAAAGAACATAGGAAAAAATTTAAAAACCAACATTCAAAGGTTTTAAACTATAAATATTTATTAACTGAAAGAAAATACGTTAATCTTTAAAAATAATCAAATAATTTTCATATAAAACCAAAAGAAAAGATATGTCTTTTATCTCTGTGTGATCTTTCCAACTTAATTTTTCCACTCTTTTTGAAGAAGATATAAAATGCAATTGTATTAATCCACATATGTGTAAACCCTAAAATTTTCCCCCCAAATTTAACCTACTTTAGATTAATTACTATACATTCATGAAAAACTTATTAATTAATTTGTGTCTCAACCCTAAACCTAATGGTTAAGTTAGTAGGGTATGCAATTAATAGAGTAGCTAGGTTAGTAGGGTAGGTGGTTAGTACAGTAGCTAGGTCAGTAGGATAACTAGTTATTAGGGTAGCTGTGTCAGTAGGTTGGTGCGATACTTATGACGATAGGAAAGTGAGCAGGGTAGGTATGTGTGAGGTCAGGTCCAGGAAAAACGGCCAGGAACCAAAAAAAAAAGAAAAGTACAGTGGTCAGCAGCAAAAAGAAATCGACTGTGATGAGCCCCATCCGGCGCCAAATGAAAAAACGCAACCCATCTGGTTGACAGAACGGCCAACTGGTGCATTGGTGGGTGCTAATTCACTCTGGCCATGCATGTGATCTGATGAACTGTACCAGAAAGAATGCAGGTCCTAGTTATGTACCGTTCACATTCAGGAAGTTGGTGAAGTGTCAGAGATGATTGTAAGTGGTTTACCAGCACTTGGAAATGAGCCGATTTGGAGCCCTGTATGAAATCTACAAATGAATAATCTGCTTTAAACTATTTTTGAGTGCAATTTTGCACCAGTTCGCCAGCAAAATCCTGAACTGGAGAACTTAACCCCTGTAGCCCTATAGTTTCTTGTCAGGTGTCATCCAAATAGTGTACCATGATACCCTACTTGGATCATATCCAAGTCATCTGACTAGATTATTTAAATTTTAAAATTCAAGGCTAAGTGGGTCAATTATTATCAATTTATTTAAAAATCAAGAACCAGTTGGTAGGTTATCAAGCACTTGATTCATAACTGAGTGTTTCATCAAAACTAGGCAATGACCAGTGTTGTGTGAGTACCTTGGAAGAAACAACCTTTTGAAAAGTCCCTTCCCTCCTCTCCAAAACACCTCTTCCATCCCCCTTTCCAAAGGCAAAGGAAAAGAAAAATATCCCATCTCACTCCAGAAATCACTATTTTGGAAAGGGGGTGAGGAAAATTGTTTCGGAGAGGGGAAGTTCCTTTGGAAGGGAAGAAATTAAATGCCTAATATTTCTCCACCCTCTTCTTAAGTTTTCACTTATAACATTATCCCATCCCACTTCACCCAACCCCGTTCAACTTTAGAAAGGAAAAAACTTAGACCTAGAGCTGTAACCTTATTCATTCTCAGAAGGGTTATATATTGTGTGCTTTTATGTTGATCCTGACAATGGTTCATTATTATCAACACACATACAACATAATATAAGAATATTTTGAATGGTATGACACATCCAAATCAAAATATAACTCACATGTAACAATATAAGAATCTAAACTCAAAAAGCACAATGCAAATCATACAAATTCAATGCTAAAGAAACTTGCATTAATATAGAAAACAAGTAACAACTAAGTATGTGTGTTTTGAAATCTCAAAATACTAAAAGTGATTTGAAATCACATAACTTGAAATTATGTCCCATACGTTACATATAATATTGTGTCCACACTAGAACAAGTTTCAAGCTTACTTTACCCAATTTATTTATAATAATTAGGATGTAAACATGTAACCAACAAAAAAAAACTTTTACAAATAGTTATGCGCTCTTATGTTGTCATATACAACCATCATTGTCAACACACATATAACACATAATTAAAAAATAGCTTGAATAGTACAACACATCCAAACCGCCCCCTTATTCGGGGTTCAAGTCCTCCTAAGCCATATAGCAATGCAATAAACACTATATCGAAATCCACCGTGAATGAAAATTATAGTTTGAAGGTGAAAGGACCAATATGCTTGATACAAATATGAGCCCCATTGTTAATTGCCTATGTGCATTCCTCCATTTTTCAACCACATGTGAATTATTTTAGAAAATAACTTAGATTACTTCTTAATATCTAACTACATGAGTAGGACTATCATGTGCACTATGGGCAAAAACATTTTTTATTAACATTTCTTCCCATGACAACATGAAACATCCCATATGCCAACCTCTAGAACATTGATTACAAATCAACATAATAACAACTCTCGTAAATTGTTCACACAACATACAAAAAAATCATGTAAGGGCAACCACCAAGGATGGCTCATTTTGGCCATCCACGGTTGGAAAATGATATGATGCACAATTATGCAAGTGATCCTTCCATGTCTGACAATCTTGAACCTCGAACAATGGCACACTAGAAGGTAACACCTTGCATACATTCAAAATGACACATCCCATAATCACATCCAACATAATTGATGTTGTTTACTTCAAATGAACATAATCCCTTGGTTCAAATCTACAAATTTGAAGCCAATACCCACCTTGTTGAATAATGGCGTACCAAAGTGTATATCAATATTTAGGGGATGCTGAATTTTCCATGGTCATTGGCATTACATCTTGGAACAACGTTATTCATTATTCACATGCCTCAAGCCACATGTTTGGATCACCCAAATTCTTTGTACTACCATAACATTGCATTGATTGAAACTATTAGCTTGAACTCATGGCCAAACAATAGGATATATGGTGAAAATGATGCAAGAAAGGCCTACTAACTAAACCTATACCCCACACCTAACCATGATAGTTGTAGTTCTCCATCTTTAATTTGGCCTTTTTGGTGCCCATATTTTTGCAAAGTTCCTAACTTAATGATCTGCACCATTTTTCAACTAACTTGTATGCTTTAAGGTGATCTCATGAAGTCATGCGATGATCAATTAAGGCTTTTTCATGCAATTTTTGAAAATTTTCATGGAACTCCATACTTTGAATAATGAATATCTCAACTACAGTGCCAAACCTATTGAACATGTTATCCATAAATGCATATGTTGCTCCTTCAATACTATGATTTAGTAATAGCACCAACACCAACCATTTAAACAAATGTTCAATCATAACCAAAACATACCAATTATATTGCATTGCTAAACTTAGTGGGCTAGCAAAATCCAAACTCCATAAATACCTTAGCCCCATCATGGGCAATATATGGTTGTAAATGAAATGTAGGTGCATTCAATGATACCTAAACTCAATCGCACGCCATACATCATGAAACACATTATTGAACATGTAGTTGCATCCTCCATCATGAATATTATCTCTAAAACAAAGTATAGGTTCATTGCACCCCAAAATGGCCCAACTATTAATGAGCATGCCACACAAGGCCTTCATGTTACTATGGGCAAAACACATCTTACATTTGCCCATTTTGCCACACCCATAGGAAGGAATTTCTTTCCCATTTGACTCACTTAGTCTTCTATACAACTTGGTCATGTTCTTTGGATGTCATTACATGTGTACAATAAATAATGAAAGATTTACCATACCCTTACCTTAAGAACATAATAAATGTTCATCACTTACTTTTACCCAAATTACTCAAATTGAAATTTTTGCACAACCTACATACTATTGTTGGGGGATTCTTTGTATTTTAAAAACCATTGGTTTTAGTTCCTTTAAATATTTTAGAATTGAAAAACCATCAATCTGATTATTTGAAAAACCGTAAGCAATCAACAATTTCAAGAAAGAATTGAAAAAGATTCAGTGATTTTCTAGACAATTTTTTGACTTTTTCATATTTTTAAGGACAAAGATTATATAACAAACCCATTGTTTTGAATTATTAGAGTTCCCATGTAAGTGGATATCTATCCAAGTCATAATTGGTGTGTATCTATTACTCATTTTAAGAACGGCCAAACACTATTATGTACCCTTACATGGTTTGGAAAAAACATTTAATCCTATATACTTTTACTCTATTGATATATTTCAAATTGTTTATATTTACATTTACCCTAACTAATTTATTTAAATCGATATATTTGCCTTACACTAGTTTTTCGTTCTTAGCAACATTGGTGCAATATTGAGCTTTGAACATACCAGTTAATCCCAACATGGGGGGTCTTTTTTTCCACACCAAGTTGGTACTCCTATTATGTACTTTAAAAAAATTCCATACCAATTTGAACCTAGATTAACTTTATAGGAGATTTCAACCTTTTGTTGGTGTTCTATGTCATCAAATGTATTCCTATTACAAGAACCTTGTAGCCAAATATAATATTGATGCACATATTGTTTATTTTCTCAATCACATTTGTTGTCATTATAATCACTTTGCAAACAATTACAAATGACAACTCCCCATCATAACCATTATTCAATTAGGAAAGTTGCCAAATCACCTCCACTTCACACAAATATTTTGCCACCCTTGCTAATTGAAGTTTGATTTGTGGAGCCACATTAACTACTTACAATTGAAAAAAAATTGCTTGAAAATGGCATTAGATAACAAAAAAACTACTTGAATGATTGGTCAATTATAATGTTTGGCTTAGGGTGTTGCATTTATCTAGTTTTTCACCTTATATTATCCATGTTACAAGTGAAGAACTAGGATTGGGAAACAATTAATTCATAGTGTTAGATGTGATAAACATTGTTAGAGGCCCAAATGGCATCCATTGCCAAGTTGTTCTTAAAGTATGTTTCCATGACCTACATTTCAAAAAACTCAAACTAATGTTTTTTTTCCATTTTCTATTTGACAAAAGTGGCAAAACTTGGCTTCTTGCCCCCCCCCCCCAATTGTGTTTGAAAAGTATATAAAAACTTGGAAAATTCACCACAATTCACAACAAATCATGTACCCAAATAAAAACCAAAGAAATGCAAATTTCAATAAAATCTAAATTGATTTCCTCTTTAATTCTGATACATGTAAACATGGATCAAAATGAATTCCAAAAATAAGCACCCATAAGTTCTTTAGGTTAAAAATTTCAAAGTCTCAAGCTTAAAAATCAACATGAATTTTTTACCCTTAACACCTAGTTTGTAATTACATGTTCATGTTGGGAAGGTCCGTCAAATAGCTACTCATTACTTGAGTTAGAGTCTATATAAAATATATTCAAACTTCTTTGATTTAATAAATTTTTGCACTATCGAGTAATCTTATCTCCTTCAAATGATATATTCCTTTACGTATGCTTAAATACCCTTAAGGTATATTGGAAAAATAAATGACACAAGCATTTCAAAAAATGAAATGTCAATGTTTATAACAGATTTTTTTTTTGTAATGCCTCATAAGATTTTACATTATGTAAGTGTACCTCCAAATACATTAAGAAAAACCTTTCAAGGGTGTAATTTGTAAACATGTACCAAAACAATTGAAACCATTGCTTAAGGTTTTTTATTTAAGATTTTTTTAAAAAAGAAAACTACAAGTGGAGTTGTTTTATTTTAATGTTATTATTAACATATTGATATACATAACATAAAAATTTGAAATCAGTCTAATGAATTATAATACCCAAAATGGATTTTTTAATAATTGTAACCATTGGGGTGAAGTCACGGTCAAAAGAGCTAGGGTTACCAAGGTAAAAGTCTCTCCAACAATTGCACATGACATGTGTTAGTTTTGCATTGGTTTATAACTTAAAATTTTGTATTTTGGATACCCCATTTAACACTACATTTTAGATATAAGTACATTTTGATTTTGATTTTTTATCATGTATATTATGCATTCATGCCTTCTATCACATATATATATGAATACTTTTTGTTAAATTCATATTTTCAGATTCCATAAGTTTCAAGGTCAAAAACATTTTTGAGCCAAATGTGCTCAAAGGGTTATAGAAACAATTTTCATCAATTCAAGTCCTTTTGCCCTTCTAATCATTAATGCTAAAATCCTTTCCAATTGTTAATGAATTTTTTAATTCCCATTAAATTTTCAACTTCTGAACTTTCTAACAACAAGTTCGTCAACAACAACAAATACATTAATACTACAAGTTATAAATCTATTTACAACTCCTAAACTAACATGTACTCAAATTGCACATAGTTTCAAAAAAAATAATGTTGAAACAAAAATGTTTTCATGTTTCAAATGAAAGAGATCGTAAAATCAAATTAACATCTAAAAAGTCTCCCTAAATAAGTTTGTCCATTTAATCTTTATACTAACTAATTCAAAATTTAAATAGTCATTAGTTAGTACTTCATTAATAGTCCCAAAAATTTAAAGACTACACCTTGTTTAACCACTTGTTTCACTACCTATCTTCCAACTATCAATTTTATAAACTACTAGTTGATTATCAACTTACCAACCTATCTACTAACCTAGTGTAATGTTCACTATCAATTTATGTAACTAGTTAGGTTAGTGGCATAGGTTAGGCTAATATAACAAGCTAATTAGATCACATGTTAAATATAATAATTTGCTTCAACTTATAACTTGTGAAATCACTTGTTACTAAATATAGGTAACACCAATTTTCAAAAGGAATGGTGCGCATTTGGTAGAAAAAAAAGACGTTTGAAAATGAAAATTGTCCTCTCTCGAGGTTTGAATGCTTTGAACATGTAAAAACATTTCAAATTTGTGTCAAGCTTTGAACATGTAAACTTTGTAATTAATGGAAGATATTCCAAAAGAAATTATAACAATTGAAATTATTATGTTTCCCTTGTGATTTTTCAAACATATAAAAATGCAATTTTAAAGAATGTCCACTCACTTGGGTGGCTCCTTTAACTGTGATTTTACCCATTGGCTTTACAATTAAAAAATACTCATGCTTAGTTTTTTTGGAATTTTTAAAATATAATCATATATATAGTTATGTAAATAACATTTTTTGTAATTTTTTAAAAAAAATCTTTTAAAAAAAGATGTTCAAAGCATTCTTTAAAAAGCAATGGCATAAGGGGGTGGGGGTGGCTCATGATTGAGTGCTTACTCCTTAAGACTTATATGAATATATTTTGAAGGGAACCTTACATTTGATGCACTATTGCAATTCATGGTATTGTAAGTTGTCCAAGTTAATTACATTGTCCACCTTCACTAAAGGAACATGCCCATTTTGACTAAAAGCCCATGGTTTAAATGACACATGTATTTTTTAAAAGTGAATTTGACTAAATGACTTAATATTTAATTATTTATCAAAATTAAAGATCCAATCCAATTGAACACAAATTTGACCATCTTCATAAAAATGGTCAATGGGTTCTAAGGCACATTTAATCAAGTTGGATAAAATAAGATGACATGTTTTGTCAAAATGACCAATGGTTTTTTAGGCAAATTGAACATCCTATGATAGTTATTAATAGGCCAACTATCCAACTACTATTTAAGGTAAGTGGCCAAGGCCTATTTATTTACCCAAGTGTACTAACCTACCTACCTAATTATTAAGCAAGTAGCTTAAACATACATACCTAATTATTACTTAGGCTAGGTAGGTAAACATAAATAAGTACATAAGATAAATAGCTAGGCTATCTACCTACCTACCAACTGACCTACAAGCTATGTACTAATTGTCTAACTTTTTTATTTACCTACAAACAATTAAAAATTTGACAAAAGTCGTCACCTTTCAAAGGTGTAGTCCATTGGTAAGGACTTGATTTATCATTATGAAAATGAAAAACTCAATTCCTTATACTTGTAATATGTGCATGCCTAAAATATTAGGTAAGTACATTAAACCAAGATAAATAAATAGGTTAGGTTAAGTAGGTTAGGTCAGGCTTACCACCTACCCACCTACTTTTTACAATTTATCTTTACCTATTTAATGTCAATCTATTTATATATATAATTAATAATCTGAAAAAATGATTCAAATTTAGTTTAAAATTCAACTACTCAAATGGTGTACTACCAATTAATCAAAATGACGAATGAATTAACCTTACTTTACCAATCAAAAAGACAACCCCAATCACAATGGTGAATTCAAATAAACTTGTTCATGTTAACATGGTGGTCTATTTTTTTGCATGTTGTTTAGGATATTTTTTAGTACAAAACCCATTAGATAACATGTTTTATAATAGTGAAAGGTCATATTAAAGGTGAGGAGTTTGGAAATCCAAAAGGGACCGACAGGTATGTGCTGTTTGGAGTTTCTCATGGGTATAGAAACTCATGTTCTGTTTGGACAGTAGCACAAAGGTGTCGAAACAATGCCGGATTGGCAGGATATAAGTTGCAGAAATCACAGGCACAGAGTTTGGATTTGTAATAAAGAGATATTTTTTATACCCCTTTTTTCTTTTTATTACACTGGATCCCCATCTTTCTACTAAGGTCCAAGACTGATCAGATTATGTCTATCTGATCACAATCTCTCTCACATGTCTAAGGTGTGGGATAGGTTAAAAAAATAGCATTAACTGTCAGTCGGCCATAGTGAACTAGCACCCACCAGCGCACCATCCACTGGATGCCCATTATTACTCAGTTGTGGATGAACCTCAACTAAATTATTATTTGGTTTCACCTTGGTAACCAATTATGTAGGGAATGCGTCTCGCACATAGGTAGGTAGGAAAATAGGCAACTATTAGGTAAGTAGATGGTTTATCCATATGTAAGGGCTATTTTTATTACCTACCTACTAACAACCTGCTTGTGGGTTTTCAGAAGGTAGGTAGAAAAAAAAACAACTGAGCTAACCACCATGGTTAGCTAAGGAACTGGAACCCAACAGAAAACTGTTTTCAGACCATTTATCATTCATCCTTTATGGTGCACTGGTGGGTGCTGGTTCAATAATCTTTGGTTTCACCTTGGTACCAATTCTGCAGGAAACAGGTCTCATATATAAGTAGATTGGTGGGACAATAGGTGAGTATTAGGTAAATAGGTGGGTTTTTACTACTCACCTACTAACAACCTGCTTGTGGGTTTTCAGTAGGTAGGTAGAAAAACAAACAACTGAGCTAACCACCATGGTTAGCTAAGGAACTGGAACCCAACAGAAAACTGTTTCCTGACCACTTACCATACTAAGAGGCGTCGATCATCACTCAAAGAGGTGAAGGTACCAACATGGGTGCTGGTTCACCCTGGCCCAAGCACTGCAATCAATCAGAGAGGAGTGGTTCCCAGTGATTGTCCAGAGGGAGGAGTGCAATCATCGTGACAAAAGGACGACTGCACATCCATATTATTTCTACGAAATAAAGGTAGTTGGTTTCGTGGAAATCTCCAAATAGCCTCAAGTTTCCTTATCGACAAACCGCGTGCACCATTGCACAACACGAGGAAAACACATCTGCCTCCCTTTTCGGTCAAGTTAGAATCTAGATTTGAGACTGCACTCACACCCAAATTGTCATCCGTTCTCATGTTTATAGATCTGGGCTTGCCCTCAAGCTGCTCGCTGGTGCAACGGCTTTGCACATGACAAATCGTATTCTGGACTGGCTTGCTGATGATCGCTTTCACTTTACAGGAATTTTTTGTATGTGCAATTCAGCCTGCTTTAATGGCAAGGTTGGTCCACTTCCTACTGTTAGCAAGAAGTAAACGTTAGTCGAGAAAGCTGGTTCAAGGAAGCGAAAGGAAAAACCAACGAAACTCTCCCAGGTATCTGCTTCCCACCAGCATGCCTTTTAATCCCCAAACTCGGTTGGTCCACTTCCTATTGTTGCCAAGAATCAGTGCTCACCATGAAATTTGTTGCCCGTGATTGTTTGCAGAAGCTTCTTTTCATGAAACCGTTTCGTGACCTCTACTGTGTTGAGCAGAGGCAGCTTATGTATGGTGTGATGTTGTAGAGCAATATCATTGTGATACTTTTTTTTTTGCAGCAGTTGTTGGAAAATGGAACCGGATCCTAGGGGTGAAGAGCTGGGCATGAAGAGCCTGCCTTCTAGCTGCAAGGACGCTTGGGGGAAACAGATTCCACCAGAACCTCCCCCATTCAACATGATCAGCTGTATTGGCGAAAGATCTCATCAGTCAGAGATAACCATGATCGAACAAGAACCGAAAGGAGGGGAGAACGTCAATGATCCCTCGACAATCCTTGACAACCCGAGTTCTACTGAGACACCCATCTCTTCGGAGCAAGAGCATCAACTGATATTGCTTGAACCTGACCCAATACGAGAGGTAACCTTTGATGGCCTTTTAGTGCTGTCTTCTCTTGCTAAGAGCTCCTTGTTTGGTTCATTTCGATGTTTCCTGCCCTTTGTAAACCCCCCCTTTCTTCGTGGCTTCGTCTGTAACTTCCATCGTTTTCGTGAGGTTCTTGTTACTGTGTTGTCTGTCTTGTAGAAAGTAGAAACCAGCATTGCACGGTTGGCGGTAGAAATCGCCAGTTCCCCTTAGAAAGAACCGAACTGGAATCTCGTCTGATTTTCAGAACTGAAACTGGCGCTTAATTATAGGACCTGGAATCGGTTTCTCTGTTCTATTTATGTATGGAGCCAGAACCGGGATCAGAACAGAGACACAAGTTTCTGAAGAACCAAGGGGGATTACTCGGAGTTTAACCAGTAATCACCCCTCAGTTCCAGTTCGGGCTACTAAGAACCAAACCGGAATTGGATCTGATATTCAAAAACCAAAATCAAATTTCATTAAGAACCAGAATCCTGATTCTATTTATGTCCGAAACCAGAACTGTGACAGTTCTACTTTATTTTTCAGAGCTGGAATCATCAGATGTTCTTCATAAGAGTAAAGAAACTTGTACACTGGTAGAAACCACTGTTGGGCAGTTCTTTTGATTTTGTGAAGAATTGTGTTCTGGGTTTGTTAACTATTAGAAATCAAAGAACCTTCAGTTCTGGGTTCTTTAACTGTTAGAAATGAAAGAACCTTCAGTTCTGGGTTCTTGAAATTTTTTAGAATCACAGAACCTCTGGTTCTAGTTCTTCAATACTTCCAGCATCACAGACCCTTTTGGTTCCAGTTTTTATATATATATAAAAACTGTTGGTTTTCATGAAAGAACTGGCAACAAACCGAACAGGTTAGTAAGTTCTTTGATTTTTTAAGAACCCCAATGAACCCAGTTCTGTGATTTTTTAGAACCTCCAATCAAGGGTTAACACCAGTTCTTTGATTTTGAGAGCCATCAACCAAGGGCTCACATATATCTTATCCTTGTCGATCCCAGCTTTCAAAACATGAGAACTATCCAATGCTGGTAGAAATCAGTGTTGGGTGGGTATCACCATACCCCCCTCGGTTACAGGTCTTCAATTTCAGAATTGTGACTCTCAAAAATTAAAGAACGTGTTCAGATGTATCACCATGGTTCTCAAGCAATCAAAGACTCAAAGCTGATATATATCTGTGATTTTCAATAAATTTAAAAACTGATCAAATAACGTTCTACAAAACTACTGGGATTAACTGGTTGCTTCATTAAAATTGCAAGTTCTTTCAGGGGTTTAAAAAAACCAGAATAGGATGTTCTTTGATTTCTAAAATCAAAGAAATCGGAACAGAAATTTATCAACAAAATCAAATAACTGCCCAAGGGGGCCAACACTGATAAAAACTCGGCAACTCAAGTGGTGAATATCCCACTTTCTGTAATTGATAAAATTGGTAGGGAGGTAGTGGGTATCTACTTAGTACTAAATAAGTTAGTACGGATGTTATTTAACATAAACATGTACTGATTGAAAATGTGAGAGAGCTTTAGTACTGATCGCACTGATCCTAGAGTCTTCTTCTGTCTTCTAGTTTGGGGTTTTCGGCCATTTTGTGCTTCGATGGATCTGGATTTTCGTCCATTTTATGCTTCGGTGCATCTGCTGTTGGACAATAGAGCCCCAAGGTTCCAGAGAAGTCGATCAAGTCTTACGGAAGTGGCCATCCTGGAAGTGGCCAGTCAAGATGCCCTTCCAAGGCACCCCAGATGCCAGTGACATATTGGTAAAACATGTTCCCCAAGTTTTTAGGAAAACCCAAAGATAATTATTTTGGACCCTTTATGACCTCAAATTTTTTAGGATGTTTGCAAGATTTATTTCTTTCCAAAATTTTTCTTATGATGCTTTTAATTATGCCAATAAGTTTTTATGAACATGAAAATGAATCATATGTATAAAATATTGTGAGTTTGAGTTGACCACAAAACAAATTCCTTAAGAAAGTAGGATGTTATTTTGATCTAAATGGATGAATTGTTTTAGGGTTGAAAACTATGAAAGAGAAGTTGATATGTTTTACAAATTGTGTTTTATTGATCATCTTATCAATTGCAGATACATCCGGTTCATATTGTGTATCCAAATGGCATTTTAACACACCCGGAATTAGTTGTCATTTTTTTTCATGGCATTGTTTCTAGAAAGGACATTGCCAAGGTATGGGAAGAAACATGGACATCAACTACCCACATCAATGGAGAGGAACGTACATTTTGGATCAAAGAGTGGTTGGCTAAGGACATGGGAGAAAATATCCAAATCCTTTCTCTTTCATATGATACCAATATTTATGGGGTCAATGGCGATGTAACAAAAATTGGGAAGAACCTTGTACAAAGTTTGGTGGGGAATCGAAGGTAAAACAATGGCCTTCCCAACTCTAATATTTGAAAGTTTTGTGTGTTTGAACATGTGTTTAACATAACCTTCCATACTTCAATGGATTTCAAATTTCATAATAGTTTTCATTACTAATTTATTTATAATGGTTATCAAGGTTACAAAAATCTCTTTTAATTTGGGATAATATGTTAATAGAAAATATTGATAACACATATTTAAATATATTTCATTAAAAACCTTTTATGAGATTTGAATATCCTTACATTATGCCACAAATGGAGTTTAAATACAAGAATGATGTTGAAACATAATTTAATTATAAAATTTGTTTGCACCTACAACTATGAAAACCTTTGGTGTGCTCCAATTGTATTGGTTGGTCATAGCTTTGGTGGCTTGATCATCAAAAGTTTAGTGGTGGAAATCCAAAGATGCATGAATCAGAAAACAGCAAATGATATTGATGTAGCCACGAATGCAAGATCCAAGAATTTTTATGCTAACCTTACTGGGGTAATTTTCTATGGTACTCCACATGAAGGTGGGACAAAAATGTTTTCAATGTATTTTGCAAAAATATGCCAAGAAGTGAGTCTTTTGAACAAGACCCACTCAATAACACAACAAAGCTTCCTTGAGAATGTTCAAGTTTTAAATCAAAAAATGGAACAACTTTCTGTGGACTTTGATCGAGCCAAAGGAAATCTTAACATTTATGCTTTTGTTGAAGGACAACCCATTAACAAAAATGAGGTAATTTTTCAATACAATGACCTTCAATAAATATGCAATTTGATATTTTTGTAGAAATTCAATTTTTTTTCAATTTTCTCTTTTAGATCTTTGCAAAAGCCTTGTGTAAAATGTGACTAAATAAATGTGCTTGAAATTGGTGTGTATGTCCTTATGTTTCAAGCTTTTCATAACATTTTTTAATTGAAAAAAAGATTTATGTTGACAAAATATCAATGAAAATATGTCTAGATTGTATTTGATTTTCAATTCTCATTAAATTATGTGCAGGAAATTCTTGTTCCACAAGCATCAGCCCAACGATTATCTGATAACAATTATATCAAAATTGAAGACGCAAACCATTTGACTATTTGCAAGCCACCTACAAGGGACCACATAAGTTATTCAAAATTGGTGGATTGTTTAAGGATTTGTTTAAAGGTGAGACATCAACTTCAATCTAAAAGTTTTATTTAGTCATTATATGAAGAGAAAACTTAAAGGAATTTTTAGGTTGTCATAATGCACATGACAATTTGATTTTGCATCAAGTGTCGTATCCACATGAGATCCTGACATGCCTATCAAGTCGAATGCCCAATGTTTTTTCAAAAATAGGTGATATCCCCATCCCCAAAAATTATGATTGAAACAAAACTAATACCAAAAGAATCAAATGATTGAAAAATTAGGTGAGCGATCGAAAAATTAGGTGAGGAATCAAAATTAGTTAGTCATTTTTTATCGTAAAATCAATGGTGGAAATCAACCTTGTTGTTGATTAAACAATCAAAATTGGTTGATGAAAAAATTTATATTAAAAAAATTGTTTGCCAATTCTTTAGCAACCAAAAATCATTAAAAACCAAAAATCAATTAATAATAACTAGAAAAAAAGGTAATCTATTTGAAATGTTCAATCACCAACGGATTGATGTACAATGTTGATTTTACGACCAAAATTTTATCATCGTTCATGTTTTTATCATTTTTTATTGAATTTCAATTCCCCAACAACCACCAAATAAATAAATTTGTGGTCACTCAATTGAACTTTTAATCACCAAATGATTAAATTTTTTTTCTTTAAATTTTCATTGACTAAGTTTCGATCATCCAATCAATGGCAAGGTTGATCCTCACCATTGATTCGGCGATCAAAATTCTTTTGGTCACCTAGAAGAAGTAAAATAAGTAAATAATCAAAAAAAATTGGTTGCTTAAATTTTTCTCATTTTCAATCACTTGAATATTTCCCATTTTTGGTCATTGTTTCACTTGTTATAGATTTTTTTTTTCCCATTAAACCTTTGCTTTTGACAACCTTATCAAGGTTTTGATTCAAATTAGCCTTAAGTTGACCTAAGTTTAACATTGATTTGTGTTCACTTCAAATATACAAAGTTGATAAGATTTTAAATTGTCGTCAAGACATATGATGTAATAGCATGTAACTTTTATAATTTATATATATATATATATATATATATATATATATATATATATATATATATATATATATTCTTTATTTTATTTAAAATTATCATTACATTGCATATATTTCTTTCAATCAAAATACTGATATAAGATTTGCATGAATCAACAGAATCCACAACAACTTCCATCACTACCATTATGGGAAGTGAGTTTAGAAGACAAAGCAAAGGAAACTTATAAATCGTTACAGAAGATTTCTATCATTGGTTTGGTTGGAATGGGAGGTATTGGAAAGACAACTTTGAGCAAAAAGATATACCATTTGTTCCGAAAACAATATGATAAATCTAGTTTCTTGGAGGACGTGAAATCAAAAAAAATTGAAGATTTGAATAAACAACTTCTACAAGATTTGTGTGGCCGAAATACAAATAACATGCAAGATGTGGATGGTAATGACCTTAAGCGTATTGAGGAGACCATGATTTTTAAGAAAGTGTTAGTGGTCATTGATGATGTTGATGAAAAAAGTATCAATTATTTATCAAAAGTTCTTGCTTTTCAAGGAAAAAATGAAAAAAACAATGTAATTGTGACTTGCCGAAATTGGGGAGTCTTGGAAGGTCATTTAAATCCAAATGGAAGATTTGAAGTGCCATATCTTAACGAAAAACAAGCAATGGAACTTTTTCTATCGCATGCATTTGATAATACAAAACAAGTGGAAATTTTTTTTGAAAACATTGTTGAGGAGATTGTGGAAGCTTGTGCTGGTCTTCCTTTAAGCCTTGAAGTCATGGGTGGTTTTTTGCACAAGAAAAAACATCATGATATGGAAACAAGATTGAAAATTTGGAAAGGAGCTTTGAAAAAGTTACAAGAAGGAAACAATTTCGATGGGGGTATAGAGAACAAACTTTGGCAAAGCTTGGAAATTTCTTACAAAGATTTGGACCAACCAGAATAGGATATGTTTTTGGATATTGCTTGTTATTTTGGCGGTTTGAAAGAAATTATAGCCCTTCGAATATGGGATTCTGAATCTTCGACACTTGAATTACAAAACTTAAAAGATAGATCTCTTGTGAAAGTCAAGGAAGATGGAAATTTATATATCCATGACCAATTGCGAGATATGGGTCGAAAATTTGCAATACAACAGGAAAAGAATCGAATATGGGATCTCGAAACAAATTTTAAATATTTTCATGAACAAGAGGTTATCATCACTTTGTCAAATTATTATCTTTTTTTAAATCTATAATTTAAAATTAGTATATTAAAAAAACGCATCAAAATTATTGCATAATTTTAAAATTATATGTGTTAACTCATATGTTGTAATTTTTCATGTGATAGGTGGCCTCAAGACTACAAGGTTTATCATGGGAAGGAAATGAAATTTTGGTTTTAGGGATTTTCAAGAATGTACACCTCCCCAAATTAAGGTTATTTGACATGGCTCAAGTTTCATCAAACATCGTGGAAGATTTCTTATATGATCGAAATGTATGTGAATTATGATGGATACATTGGCAAGAAGCCAAAATTAAAGAAATACCGTTCAATTTTGGTCATTGTCCTAACTTGCGTGTGCTCGACTTATCAAAATGCATCAACTTAGAAGTATTACCTACATCTATTGAAAAATTGACTACTCTTCAACACTTCAATTTATCCAAGTGTTCAAAGTTACAAGAGTTACCTACATCTATTAACAAGTTAATTGCACTTCAAGAGTTCGATTTGTCAAGGTGCTCGCAGTTGTAGGTGTTACCTACATCTATTAACAAATTGACTTGCCTTCAAACCTTGGATTTGTCAGGGTGTTCACAATTGAAGGAGTTACCTACATCTATTGACAAATTGATTTGCCTTCAAAACTTGTATTTGTCAAGGTGCTCGCGGTTGAAGGAGTTACCTACATTTATTGACAAATTGACTTGCTTTCAAAACTTGGATTTGTCAAGGTGCTCACAGTTGATGGAGTTACCTACATCTATTGACAAATTGCGTTGCCTTCAAAACTTGTATTTGTCAGGGTGCTTGGAGTTGAAGGAGTTACCTACATCTATTGACAAATTGACTTGCCTTCAAAACTTGTATTTGTCAGGGTGCTCGCAGTTGAAGGAGTTACCTACGTCTATTGACAAATTGACTTGCCTTCAAAACTTGTATTTGTCAGGGTGCTCGCAGTTGAAGGAGTTACCTACATCTATTGACAAATTGACTGCCCTTCGAGAATTGAATTTGTCAATGTGCTTGCATTTGAAGGAGTTACCTACATCTATTGACAAATTGACTTGCCTTCAAAACTTGTATTTGTCAGGGTGTTCGCAGTTGAAGGAGTTACCTACATCTATTGATAAATTGACTGCCCTTCAACGGTTGAATTTGTCAAGGTGCTCGCAGTTGAAGGAGTTACCTACATTTATTGACAAATTGACTACCCTTCGAGAATTGAATTTGTCAAGGTGTTCGCAGTTGAAGGAGTTACCTACATCTATTGACAAATTGACTGCCCTTCGAGAATTGAATTTGTCAAGGTGTTCGCAGTTGAAAGAGTTACCTACATCTATTGACAAATTGACTGCCCTTCGAGAATTGAATTTGTCAAGGTGTTCGTAGTTGAAGGAGTTACCTACATCTATTGACAAATTGACCGCCCTTTCGATTGTTGGATTTGTCAGGGTGCTTGGAGTTGATGGAGTTACCTGCATCTATTGACAAATTGAGTAGCCTTGAACATTTGGATTTGTAAGGGTGTTTGCAATTGAAGGAGTAACTTATATCT
The DNA here is from genome assembly GCA_963920785.1 of Sphagnum contortum. Taxonomy (NCBI): domain Eukaryota; kingdom Viridiplantae; phylum Streptophyta; class Sphagnopsida; order Sphagnales; family Sphagnaceae; genus Sphagnum; species Sphagnum contortum. The sequence goes on from OY987289.1 coordinate 73,056, forward strand.
ATTGATAAACAAACTACCTTTGAAAAGTTGGATTGGTCAAAATGCTCAAAATTGAAAGAGTTACCTATATATATTAACAAATTGATTATTTTTCAATATTTTCACTTATCATATTGCTCCCAATTGAAGGTGTTACCTACATGTACTAACAAATTGATTGCTAATGTAAAGTTGAATTTGTCAAATTGTTCATAGTGGAAGGAGTTACCCACATCTATTGACAAATTAAATACTTTTCAATATTTGAATTTGTGAAGGTACTTGTAGGTGAAAGAATTACCTACATTTATTGATAAATTGATTGCCCTTGAAAAATTGGATTTGTTAAAGTGTTCATAGTTGAATGAGTTACTTACATTTATTGAAAATTTAATTGCCTTTAAATGGTTGTGTTTATCAGGGTGTTCACAATTGAAGGAGTTATCTACATTTGTTGATCAAATAGACTACCCTTCAAAAGTTGGATTGGTTAAAATGCTCGTAGTTGAAGGAGTTACCTACATCTATTGATAAAATGATTGCCCTTGTAGAGTTAAACTTGTTAGGGTGCTTGTAGCTGAAGGAGTTAGTTGCATCTATTGTGTTTTAACTTCACATTTAATTGTCTTTCCTACATTGGGTTTCAACTCTATACTAAATAATTTCTACTTAATTTTGGAAATTCAATAAATCTAAAAAAATCATTGAATTTGTGATTTTTGGGGTGTAAATGATGTTAAATTTTTTATACAAAAAGTTCCTTATAAGTCTAATGACAATGAAATCAACTTCATGCAACCCTACTCATTGAAGGCCTTCCAATAATATCGTTTAACCACACCCCTATTTGATTATAATTTTGAATTTTGAATTTATTGAATTTTGAATGAAAATTTTATTTGAAATCAAATAATCCTTAATTTCCTTTGAACACGTTTAGATATTAAAAACAAGGAAGAGAGGGGAAAAAAAAACCATGTTTCTACATGCTCAAGGACAAGTTGAACCCTAACCCAAAAAAAACTCCATGTTGTAGATTTTTTTTAATTGATAATCAACATGTTTAAACCAAAAGGGAAATAACAAGCAAAAATAAACAAAAATTTATAAACATTCCTAAGAAATGTGCCCAAGTTAACCATGTGTTTCAACAAAGTTTTAGTGAAATTGGACAAATGAACTTCAACATTTGAACCCTAACCCAAAAAAACCCAATGTTGTAGATATTTGTTAGTTGGCAATCAATCGGTGTAAACCAAATGGGAAAAAACAAACAAAATTATTTATAAACATTACTAGAAAATATGGCCAAGTTCACCATGTGTTTCAATAGATTTTTAGTGAATTCGGACAAATGAATACAATAAATCTATTCACTTTCTTTGATGACTAGGGACTAGTTGTTATGGACAATCAAAATTGGAATCTGACCACACGACATCCAATGACTATTGCCATGTGTCATCCATCATTGTAGCCATGTGTCATTCTATTTTTTAAAATGTGAGTACATCTATATTTATGTGTTTGCCCACACGTACACATACATATATTCACATACACACTTGTGTACATAAATCTATGTCATATGTGGGGAAGAGGTGCTAACACTTTAACTATCAAGCCACACAAAGCTCTTTTGAGCACTAAGAGGCAAATTTTGAGTTTAACATGTTCAATGAAAAGCTTGTTGAAGATTGAAACTTTGACATGCATTTTTTAATAACAAATTATTCAAATGAAGCAATGAATGCATGATTTTGAAGTTTTATTCAAAGAGTTTTCTAATATATATATACATTGAATTTTCAAAAAATGCTATTGAAAGTAGCATATTTTGAATCAAATTTAATATTTTTACAAGATTGTTATTTGAAACATCAAACAATCTTCTAAAGGTGATTCAATTCACTATGGATTCAAGACCTTCATTAAAACTTTGACAAGTATATTTTGATTATATATGTTGCATCAATACAATTTATAAAAAAAACTCCAACCCCAACCTCAAAAACAATGACAACATAATTTTTTAAAGTATTGAGCTTATTATAAAAATAATACATAAAATTTGAAATTTCTGCAATTATTGCTGATGTAACATTTACAATCATCCATTTTAACATTAACTTATTTTATTTTATTTCTTAATAATGTATTTATGACATTCTAAAATTATTATCCCAATGTATATATATATATATATATATTTGTAGAAGTTTTGGTTGCTTGTCATATTGTTCTAGCAATGAGAAATGTGAAAACAAATTCCCGTTTAAGCCCTTCAACTTGTTAATTTATGATTATTCAAAAAATTACATTAATAATATTTTAAAATAAATTTTATAGTATTTTCAGAAGTCTATGCTAATAAAAATCATGCAAAGTAATTATTAACATTTTTAAAATAATAAATAAATAAATAAATCTATATGTTGTGTGAACAATTTACGGGAGTTGCTATTATGTTGATTTGTAATCAATGTTCTAGAGGTTGGCATATGGGATGTTTCGTGTTGTCATGGGAAGAAATGTTAATCAAAAATGTTTTTGTCCATAGTGCACATGATAGTCCTACTCATGTAGTTAGATATTAAGAAGTAATTTAAGTTATTTTCTAAAACAATTCACATGTGGTTGAAGAATGAAAGGAATGCACATGACAATGGAGGTGGGTTCAATTAATTTCACCATTAAGTGGATAATTAAGTTACTTTTTAGGACCCCTTAATGAATGAATCTAAAATAAGCCCCCTTAGTGAATAATGAAAAAAATTCTTAGAAAATGAAATTCACTTTTAAGGCCCCATAATGAAGTAGGCTAGTGAATTGTGCCCATATAAATTGTATTAGTGACATTGTTTCCCAAAAATAAGAAAAGTAATTAATCTTCCATAGAAAACAAAACAAAGAGTGTAAACATAATCATAAAACATACACCAATAATTTTAAGTTAAAATTCCTTCAAGTGTATTTTGGTTTTGTGTTGGTAATTAACAAAATATTATCTTAATGTAGGAAGATAATTGGTGATTATAGGGGAAATGTTAGTGAATAAATAGGTGATGGCTTTCAACCATAGCTTTTATAAAACCTTCATGAAATAGGTAAAGGGATCATCGTACTAGTCTAGTAGGTTCAACATTTTGATGTTGAATATTTATTGTATTTTCTCCAAAAATTCCACCATAACTGTTAAGAAATTATTAAGGTGCACATTTAAAGTGTTAAATAAATTTTAATTATTTTTCATAATTTAATAATAATTTAATGCCGAAGTTGTTAAATTATAAAGGTAAATTGTTAGTAATGCATGTTGTTCTCTCAATAGTTTTTTAGTTAAACACCATTAACATTTTCAACATTTACATATGTGGTCTTAATATGCAAGAGAAAAATCCATTTTCCCTTTGTTAAAGTCAAACATTTATCATGAAACAAGAATTTAAAGGGACTATTGTCCCACATATCTTGGGTTAAAATTTATTCTTCAAAAATTACATCTTCCAATATGAATTTATTTATTTTCTATTCATGTTTATGCAATGCAATGAGATGATCTTCATGCGTATAGTTCATTTTCTAGCATAATAACTCATATCATACAATGGGTTTGTATCCATCCATTTAATATTTATTTCATCCAAATAGTTCCATATTACATGTTTGAATTTAATTGATATGTTTCCAAATCCTTAGAAAAGTATTTGATTTTTTTAAATGTTTAAAAAATCTATTTCCATCAATGGATCTTTTTAACTAAATTTGATTTTGTGAAACTAAAAAACTTTATGGTTAAAAATGCATTTTCCATGCATTTTTTCTATTTATATTTGAAAGATAGCTAAAATTCACCACATGAGAAAACATTGATCCATGGATATCAAACCCATGTGGTTACATTTAAACCAAAAAAATTAATTTGTATGATTAATTTCATCATCAAATTCATCCCATTCATCAATCCACCAAAAAACCATCATGTGCAATCACATGCATCCATCATTCACATTCAAATGAGCCAAAAAACATGTTGGACAACTATCATAATTACAAACTTTGTTACATATGTTTATGTGGTGCCACTTTACTATCATGTCAATTGTGGGAAGTGATGTTAAATATTAATATGATTTTCTTTTAAAAAATTAATTTCAAATTTTGGTTTTAGTAAAGGACTTTCAAACTTAAACAACACCTACATTAAATAAGGATAATTTTATAAAGGGCTAATTAAGGACTATTTTCATAATAAAAATTGGTGGTAAGAAAATTGAGATGATAATAGCTTACTACACACATTCAAGAAACACTCACAATTTGAAGGGCGTGGATTTTGAAATTAAAAAAAATCAAAGTATTTTTTAAATTTTAGAATTTCAAGAATCATTTTTACCATATGTAAATGGGGTGTAATATAGATGACATATGAAAAAAATTATATCTTATAATACAAGAAATTAAACCCTAAAATAGTTAGCATATTTGGGTATGATTTGATATTATAATCATATTCAAAACAAAATACAAGTTTGAACATTTTTTTGAAAATTCATACATATTCAACAATGATCAAATCACAACATGTGATGTATTAATGCAACTTTAAGCATACTTAATAACAACTTTCAAAACAACCATTCAAAAAAAAAATTTGTGATCAAGTCAAAATTCATTGTTCACAACATTTATCAATGGATTTTAATTCCATTCAATGGACATCTTTGACTAGTAAAAAATGTGTGGAAGTTCGTTCGACAATATCAAATTCATCCATTATAATCATTTCACGCAATTGAGTTAATGTGATCCATTGAAAGTTAATCAGTCCATTTCCAAAATATTCATCCATCAAATTTTATTAGTATATTCAATATTATTTAAATGCCATTGATGTTTATATAATTGGATCACATTCATCCCCTTCACTACAAGAAAAAATATTTGATAATCTCCAAATTATTTACTAGGGTCACAATCATCCATCAAAATTGATTCCACTTGTTGAAGGTCATCCCACCATTTTACATCCTTATATCATAATTCATTTTGTCAAAAGTTTCATCCATCAAAGTTGTATTCAATTCACATTTGTAATTTTCAAATTGCTTCCAAAGTGTAACAACTATGGAAGACCATTCCAAAACCTTCTTTATAAGTTTGAAAAACATGCTACATTGGGATTGTTTTGATATTCATTAACATGATTCACATGTAAGTTAGTGTTAAATTTTCTTGATTTTTGGGTGCAAGGTGAACACATGAATGGATGGAGCAATATTGGTTTTGCATTGCAATTTCTCACAAACTAGTTTTGCTCAAAACCTTTTGGCTTGTACCAAAATCAATATTCTATCCAATGGACATTGGTCTTAAGTTATCAACTCAAATATGAACACATTTATGTGATCATATTGTCTATAAATGACTTTAAATTAAATGGGTGAAAATTTGAAGTTGTAACACATGGATTGTTATTATAATTATGAATTTGTACATGGACATGGGTGAAAGCATGGTAAAGTATGCCAAAAGAATATCCAGCATGTAGTCACGAATACATTTATTTCATAAACATGGAAAAACCTATTTAAACCTTTTTAACTTTCATTATGCAGTAATGGTGCATTCCATTAAATTTATGGTTAGCTACACATAAAGTTTGAAAAAAATTAGTGTAAAATGGACGTAAAGTATGTTTTAAATTAGTTAGGTTTTTAAATTTTAAACATATTTTTATATGAAAAATTTAATAGATTATGACTATAATATGAAAATTTTAAAAACACATTGATACATATTAGTGCTTCATCCATTTGAAAATATAAAAAATCCAATTATAATTGTACTTTCAAGTCAAAATGCACTCAAAAGAGCCACAAGTGTTACTTTACATTAATTTTGCATGTCATTTCTCCCCAAATAACTTTTTCATATGAATGATTTTTTTGCAACTTGTTATGAAAAATTGTTAAAATTGCCCCAGTAAGTCAAAAAAAATTCTTGATAATTTTATGATCAATATGAATTTGTAAAAATGTATAGATTCCTTTAAATAGTTCCATCTTGTAAAATGATGACAATTTGAAATCATATAAAAAATGTCAATTTTTAAAAGTGAATTTAATGTAATATAGATTACAACTTTGCTCAATATATCAAGTACATTATACCCCATTTATATGTGATAGAGCACTCTTAAAGTGTTGAAATTTTGAATTTTCAAAGTTTTAAATTTTCACATTTTTGAATCGTGAATGTCTTTTGAGTGTGTCTAATAGGTTATTATCATTTCACATTTTTTACCATCAATTTAATTTTATTATATGAGTACTTTGAAAGTCCTTTGTAAATATGCCATTTTTTAATGACAAACAATTTCATTTTGAAAAGTCTTTAACTAAACCAAAACCTAAAATTGAATCAAATGTTTTTTAATTTGAGTTTCTTAACATTCATGTGTGCTAAAGAGGAATAAAGTGATTACCATGGCTTCAAATGGCAAAAAATAAATAAAATAAAATAAAAGTCCAATGTTTAATGATAGAATTTGGCATCTAACACCTTTTTTGGCTTCTTTGAATGTGTTTTGACCTTTTCATCATATTTTCATTTACTTGTTCAAAAGTGGGACACATACTTTTTTATATTTGTATTTCTAAAAATGTACTTAAATACGTATTAAAACATGTATCTTTTAATATTATTCAATGAAGTCAAATAACTTCTTATTGATCATTAAAATAAAAAATGTTCATGAGTTCAATGTATGAAGTCTTAACTTATGGATACTTTCTGACGCACCCCCAAGCTCCTTGATGGACTCATTGCAAGTCCAAAGGTGAAAACAATGGAAGGAAAAGGAATCGAGGCGTGTTTTTTGGCTCGCAACACTTCAAGGGTAGAAGGGCGTGCTGGAGTTCCAAGATGGGGACTAGGAAGATTGACAAACAATTCAATTACTCACATGGACCTACACAAACCAAACAACAAGTTAGTTAGTGCATTACTAGAACATTTTTGGTGCATAGACGAACTATAGGCAAACACGAACTCGTAAGACTCACCATAGCCCGGATTTAAAGGAAGCCACCACCTTCCCCCTTGTAATATACTTTGTGCCTGGCCATGGGACCAGCACCCAACAGTCATTTTGTCCCAAGACTCCCAAGTTGGAGTCCTGAAATTTCCAAAATTGGGACTCCCACAACTTTGGAAACCCCTACTTTTGTGTGCAAACTTTCGATTGGGATGAAGTTTGAAGCAAAGTTGTAACCCTCATTGAGATATTTCCAACAGTATGTGGCACGCCACCTGCACACAAGGGAATTAAAGTAATTCCTAACTTTTAGTGGTCGAGAATCAAATTGGCAATTTGACTCCCGACCTTTCTTTTAGCCATAACTTGTGTTTTAAGAACCCAAATGAATCCTAATTGGCAAATGGTGTTAATTTAATGTTTAAGTGTGTGATAATTAACATTAAATTTAGGTTTAAAATTAGCTCTAGATTTTAGGTTTTAAAGTTGATGTTATATAAAGTTAGTAAAACGTCCTACTATGTAATTCAATGTTACACAACATGGTGATGATTGTGGTGTTTGGTCCCACCATCCTTCCCACTTATTGCCTCCAAAATCATCTCCAATCCTCACATTATTCCTTTTTCAATAAACCCGATAATGGTTTTTAAAACTAAAAACCTCATGAACCTTTGTTGTCGTTCAATGTCTAATTTATTTTGTTATTTAATGTTCAAATTATTTGTTACAAATTCAATAAGACTTCAAGTAATAGTAAAGTCAACAAAAGCTCTTGTGCATTAGTGGTGTCAATAGAAGCTCTTGCGCAACATTAAAGTTGATAAAAAATTTCATGCCACAACAAAATCACAAAGTTGATAAGCTTTCACATAATAACAAAATTTACATAAGTTCCACAATAGGAAATAGAAGATTTCATGCATCAACAAATTTTTTAAACACAATGTTTTACAAAATAACAAGCTTAATTTTTGTGTTTCACCTTCTATGTAAACACTAATTGAACGTGGAAAAAGTGAGACATTTGGTATGAATGATCATTTTTGTTAAAGCATATATAGAGGTTGTGAAGTGTAACATCACCTCCGAGTGTGAATGTGCAAACTTTTTAAAGTGGTTAACTTTCATGATTATTATCATTAAATGTTTTTTTTCAAAAAATCTTAATGGCTATTTTGATGATAACTTATTTTACCATGATGATTTAACATTATGTGTAAATTAATTATTTGACCAACATGTTTACACTAAAAAAAATGGGGAATTTTCATTTTGAGCATGGGCCACAAAAATCCAACATAGTATAATGAAATGCAAATCCCATAACATATTTATTTTATAATCACATTAACAATAAGTCAATGTTAAGAGAGCCAAATGATTTTTTGTTGCATTCACATCAAGAATGTTAATTAACATCAAGTCTTGGGATGTTACCCAAGATTTGATGTTAGGGTTTAGAATAAAAATACAATGTTAGGTTTTAATTCACAAAAATGTTTTAAATCAAATAAAAGTAAAATTCATGGTTTTCCAAGGTGTGAACTAGTAGCCAAAGATAAAGAAATTTAGATCAATGTTAACTAACACAATGTCAATTTAGTCATTTGTTTTAAGCACTATGTTATCAAAATGTAAGTTTCTTTGATAATATTGGGTTTAACATGAGGTTGAATTATAGCTTAACACATTGAACCTACACATATGATACTACATAATGATTTCACAAATTTCCTCACACCTTGTACATTAGTTACATTGTTCCAAGCTTTTTTTTCATTGGTGGATGGCATGAATTTGAGATATTCTAATTAATAGGACTTTCCTAGTTAGGGTTTCCATTTATCTCACACAAATATTTTCATATTTTAGAAAAAAAAATTAAATATAAATGTTGGGTGGTTATTGAATTTATGAAAAACCTTTGGTTTTTTACAAAATTAAAATGATTCCATTTCCACATAAAAATGGAGCTTGGATATGGTTTTGAATCCTTTTTTTCCCCAAAAAAAAAGTTATGGTTTTGAACTTAATTATGAAAATTAGACCCAATTTTGGTTTAATTATAGGTAATTTGGAATGGCATTGGTGGTTAATTGTTAGTTATCCTTTTTTAACCCTTGATTACAATCTTTTTTTTAAAACTTCAAAAATCATGGTTTCAATTTCAAGTCCAATATTGTACAAAAATGGAAGTGAAACTTGATTTCATTTCAAGTTTTGATTTGATTTTGGTTCCTATTTCAATTGCAAAATTAATTTAAAATATCAAACCCAATTTCAATTCAATTTTAGGGTTTAAGTTTAACCTTAAACCAATTATGATTTAACCCCATCAATTCCAATTCCAATTCCCAATTGCTTACGTTTCAATGGTTTAACCCTAAAAATGGCTAAATTTTGATGGTTTAACTCAAAAAAAAACATCATTAAACAAATCCAAAGGTTTTTGTTATTCACTTTTTGTTTTAGATTTTACAACCCACAATCATCACCAAGTTGTTTGGGGAACAAATGTGGACAACTTTTTTTTGAAAGCGTATAAAAAAACCTTTTTCATCAAACAATAATGACCCACTCTTATCCTTTTTTTCTAGTTTTACAAATCCACACCCACCACCTATCATGGGGAAGACATCCCAAACATGCGTTAATTAGGCCAAATAGTGTGGCATCTTTGTGTGAAAAATGTGAATTTTCATTCCCAAACATTATTAAGTAAGTGGTTGAACATAAAACCTTTATTGATTTCTGAATTATGAAGTAAAAAAGGTTATCCACTATTCTTTGAAATGGGCATTTAGATCTAGGGGTGATTTTGAATGGCTACCCCCTTGGTGACTTGTCACAAATTTTGATCAAGCTAGATTAAAAAGTGTTAATGAAGCACCATAAAAAACACCCCCAAAAAATAGAGAAAAAAAATGATGATGGGCAACCATAAAAACAATTCTAAACTCACTCGTGTATTGGAGAAAATTGTTTCCCTTTATCACACATCTACCCTCAATTACCCCAATGTCAAATCACTAACAAATCACAAATTATCAATCTACAACACATGGTTGAAATATATATATTTTTGACTTTGATGCATAATGAGTCCACATAAACCAAATTAACCCATCAAAGGTTGGGCATCAAGTGAAAGAAACTTGTGAACTAATAAGATGAACATTGAAAGAAAAATGACCCCAATAATATGGTGCAACCTTACAAAACTTTATTGATAGACAAACCATAGATTAGGTGAATCGGAAGGTGGGGCAAAAAGTGGAGGGTTGAAGTGCCAATTTTCACAAGTGAAGGGGATTTGGATTGCAAGAGATCTTTAAACCAACTCCCATTCCAAAGAAAAAAAACACTAAGGAAGAAGGTAGTTGTTGTGAAAGACACAAATGAAGAAGATGACAAAGTTGGAAAAAATTGGGTGGATGGTGAAGTACTACATCTCATTGTTCTAAAAGGAGAAATGGAGCTTAAATTTGCCCAAAATGCAAAAAAAAAAAAAAAAAAAAAAAAAAGGTAAATTTTGTTTTTGTCCTTGAATTTTTTTTTCAATTTTGAAAGCCTAGTTGTGCATGTCAACATAATTTGATTTTAAGTTTGAAATTTGTAACAAGTAAGAGATTTTTTTGCAAAAGATCATATTTAGACTAGGCCTTTTGACCTTGCCCCCCTTACCCCTCATTTCCAATTGTTCAATTCGGCCATTATGGGGATTGAACTTTCATCTCCTTGGGAGAAGGGAGAGGAACTAACCACCAAGACATCTTTATTTCAAACAATTTGAATTGCTTTCCATTTGCTTTATCCATGTATTTCATTTTTTATTTCTTAATTTCAAAGACTATTTCAGCTTGTATTTCATGGCTTTTTACCAAGTCAATTGGTTTTTTTTAAGGGGTGGATACATGGTTGAAGTGTCACCAAAAAGGAGGGGTCCAACTTACAATCAAGACCATCGAACCCCTGGCGCTTCAACTTAACCAGATTCTGATCTGATATCCTGTACACACATCACTTGACTCCCCAAAGGACCTGATCTATCTATTGCACCCAAGATCCACAGATTCACAATATGAACACACCACCAGACACCGGCCTTCGAAGGTCCAGATTTCTTGTTTCGGGCACAGACACACACACACTTCAACCAGAAAACAAATTCATTCAACATTTACAAAGTAATTACACCCGAGAGCACAAGCTCTTCGTGGATCTCAAGTCACAAAGCTTCAATAGCTCCGATCCAAATCGCTCGTTGTCTCTCTTTCCTAAAATTCATCTGCAGCAACGAATCAATTTGATTGACCAGACGCAGCGGAAAAAGAAAGGCAACCAACCTAAATCGTTCAACTGCAGGTACTCCTTCAACTCAGTGTTCATCAAGCACTACTTCCCTCTCCATTCCTCTAGTTCGAAAATTCTACCTCCGCCCATCTACCTCCTCTTCACCTAAAACCAAAAATCTATCCTTTCCAAAAACGACCAGCAAGATCTGCCTTCACCGTCACCCGAATCGCCTCAAAAACATCTCCGGAAGCTGTAAACTTCCCACCGAAGCCTCCGTCCTCGCCGTTCACCACCTTTCCGTTCTTCTAAAAGTTCGGCGCCATCACCATTAATCATCATCCGCCGCCGTTTCTCCCAGGACCTAGAACACACCCATCCCAAAGAGAAGATGACTACTACTCTCCATGCAAGAGTGATGAACGCCGAAAGGAAAGATCAGTTAATTCAACCTAGCCGCCACACCAAACCCTGTACTCCTAACAAAGTCGGCCACCTCATTTCGCATGACAGAAGTTCCACACTCGAATGTTGGCTTCCATCCCTGGATTTCAAGGACTCCAATTGCTTACAAGTGGAAGTTTAGTGCAATTTACAAACAATACAAGGATGACAAGATTGTAAACAAAATTTCAAGCAATGATCATCATGATAGTTAGTGGCATTGAAGTGGAAATGTGATGAAACATGTGAACGTTTCTACCAATGAAATTGAAGAAATTGTAAGCAATTTAAAATCCCAAGCAAATTTTGATAATGTTTCAAAGGATGAAAGTAATAAGGAGCCAATGGAGAAACCTTTCACCTCGGATGAGGTGCATAAAATAATAATAATAATAATAATTATTATTATTAATTTTATAAATAAAAAACTTAATGTGTATGAACATTTTTCAAACATGGTTGAAAATAGGACAACCATGTTATAGTAATTTGCTGAAACCAATGCTTTACTTAGAAACAAGGATGCCCGAATTGGACATTTCATAAATAACCTATATGTTATATAATATGCAAACTTATAAGTCATTCATCACATTTTGACCCAAAATTAAATGTATTTGGGAAAGCAATATTGTTTTTTTTCTTCAAATTGGATTCAAAGAAGTTTTCCATTAAATCCTCATGAGTTGCCATAGCTTCTATCAACATCCTCTTGAATTTTTTCTTGTGTTTTCCTACTAAGATTGTTTTCCATGGTTTTCAACACATTATTTTCATCTTCATATTCCATGTTTTCCATGTCATTTCTATCATCTTCATCCACCATTTTTGGATTTTGTAACCTTTTCATTTGTTTGATCACTTTTTCAAACACCCAAAAAAATCAGCTCCTTTCAAGTTCCCAAATAATACCATGGTTTTATTCCAAATTCCAAATTCCAAACATGGTCACATTGGATAAGCGGCATGTCTTATCAACTTATAAAGTAAGAATGTGTTTTTCATCAAACGACTTCCTAAAGTTGTTTTTTGGAAAAGAACCCAATCATGGACTTCCTACCCACCCATAATCATAACCCCAAAAAATGCACTTTGCATATACATTTCTTTGAATCAATGTGGAGTGAAACCTTTTTCAACAATAATATGATTTTAGGTCTACTTTAGGTGCAACAATTGGAATGTGATTACCATCTATGGCATTTAGAATGTATGGAATTCCATGCAAGCTCTCAAAACTAATAGTGATTTTTTTAATCATGTTTTTAATCAATTTAGGGATCACCAATGGTTTCAAGTGCTTTCTAATTGTTGAACATAATTCTCTCACTATTATTGATGTTGTACTTGTTGCAATGCCATAGACCTTTCCCACACATTTGCAAAGAAGTTCCACTACTTAGTTGTGCAAAGCCATTACTACTCTAGTTTCAATAGGGATGTTTTATTTCATATGTGTATTTTTTCATTCAAGACTTGAACCTACAATCCTAATCAATGAATGAAATGTTTCATAATTTAACCTTGTTCATTGTTGAAACATCTTAAGCTCCTCAAAAATTGATTCTTCTTTTCCCCACTTCCCTCTCATACCTTGACATGTTGCAAACTCTTAGCACCATGTCAACAAACTCCATGAAAAACAACATGGCACTCATCAGACTCCAATGTTGTCTAATAGCTACTCATTGCAATGCAACCACTTATGCAATCACTTGATGCATGGTCGTGGTAAAAACAAAAGCCATTAATATCTTGTGCCTACGGCCCTACACTCATCCATTGTGTGGAATAAAAGTAAAAAAAACTAACTATGAAAGAAGGGAAAAAAAGAGAAAAGACCAAAGGTTAACCTAATCCTCTCACATGTCAATCACACAATTTTTATATTGGACCTTGAAATTGGACCCCACACCTTTAGACACACTCCTTGTACCTTAGGAAAAAGTGGTTTTTTAAATGTGAAAAAGGGTTCAATTCAAAGTTCGATTTACTTCAAATTGCTCCCTGGGTTTTTGGTCCCTGGAGCCTGGTCTGAAGTGGCCCTTAGTCACCCTGCCTGCAAACCAGGTTAGGGCTGTTAAATGTCTCTAACTGTGTTAAGGTCTGTGGTGATTATGCCACATGTTCTTTTTCGGGGTTCATGTTCACCATGGTGATTATACGCTAAGTAAGCTGGGTAATGCTTAATGCTCTTCATCTTGTTGGTAATCTTTAATTGCAGGGTAGAAGATTATGAACCAAATGTCATAATCATTGACCACATACGTTAACGTAATGGAACAGGCTCATGGCTGCTGCCCATTAAATTCGCCAAATTACCAACCCAGTTACAGCCTGGAACCATCTCCTACAACTTTCCGTTCCTCCAGCGCTGGTAATTCAACTGAAAGGAGTTCCCGCCCACCCTAGACGTTTTCCGCATCACTTCTGCTCGAGATTTGGCTCCCTCTTCGAAGCTTAGCAGAACATTCTGCAACAGAGCGAGCTCGTTCCGTGCAGGGAGGGAGGGGCGCAGGGAGGGAGGGAGGGACGGCGTGATGGTGAATGCGCGGCTGCTGTCTTTGTGGGCTGTCGAGAGAGGAGAAGCAGCAGCTGCGTCGAATAAACGAGGAATGTCGAACGGCACTTCCGCAACCGGCGGGTGGAGATATGGTACATGTTTGCCTGTAAGCTCCGGGGAGCCCATCGCAAAGCACAACCTTCCACTCCGTCCTCCAACAACACAGGTCCTGCCGGGTAAGACCCCCTACCACCGCTGCTGGAGCGGATTCTTGCGTTAAGCAGTTTTGGGCTTCAATCATCAGGATTTCGCACCTTGTATATGGAGAGCTTCGTCACTCTGTTTCTCATCCTTTCTTTTCTTCTGAGGCTCTTTGTTGCCCAATTGTGGCTTGTATTGGGAGGTTTTAGGGTTCCGGTTCAAAATTAATGTCTGCATTCTTTCTTTTATGGCCCTATCTTTTGTAGTCTTATGTAGCTGTGTTCTGTGCATGCATATTTTCTGCTGTGTCTGCAGATGAGAAGTCTCCATCTCCCTTGAGGAACCAGGAACGGGGAATTACTGGGTGTGCATCTCAGGAATCTAGATTACAGACTTCTATGGAGGAAGTTCCAGTGAAGATGTGCATTCCAGAAGCGCCAGAAGTAAGTGCTTACTTCACTGGCATTGTGGTGCTCAAGCATTTGAGACAAACAAGATGCAGTCATGACGATGTATGGAAACGGAGAATCATAGTTGCTGATTGCAATATTGTGTTTTTGCAGCAATTGAACAGTCAGAAGAGGAAAACCTTAGGGATGCCAACGTATCTGCTAAGTAATGGCAAGCGTTCTGCAATCAAGCCATTCACACCACCCAGGCAGGTGGCTGTTTCTGGATCAGGGACTCTTGCACGACCAACAAGCTCCCTGCAACAAATGACCCCAGCAGGAAATAAACTACAGAAGGCAACAGAGTTCAAGCACCCTGCAGGCCTGTCATCTTGGGATGTAGGGCAGGTGTCGACATCAGGGCAGGATATCCAGGTACCCAGTTCCTCTACAGTGCAATACCCTCAGGTGCCCAGTCCCTCTACAATGCAGTACACCCAGCAACAACATTCTCCAGGGTCCTATTCCCTGGCATCAAATTCCTCTACAGTACGGTACCCCCATGCATACAGTTCTTCTGAAGGGCGATACCCTCAACAGACACTTCAGGTTCAACATTCGAGGCCAAGTGACTCCTCCTCTGAAATGAGACAGACAGGTATTTGCTGGGGTTGCTTGTCAATTCAGAGAACATTACAGATGCTGACTCCTCCCAAATTTTGTGTGTATCTTTACTTCTGTTTGGAAATGACCTGATTACTTCTTAATGACTGGTGGGTTGAATTATAACAATTTGTGAAGCACACCTATCTGGAAACCAAAAGTGCAACTGTGCAAGTATTGAACTGGTGTCTGAATTTGGGGATTTAGGAGAGCTACCAGATTGGAGATCAGCATCAGCCCTAGAACAACCCCTATTTCAGACTGCTGCTGGTAGACCTGTACAGGTGTCTGCATCAGCAATGGCCAGGGCCCATGCATTGCTTGGAGAGTAAAGTTTGGGAGGCACTTCAAGGAGAGCAGCCTTGAGCAACAAGTTCACTTTTCTGCAAACTGGTGGCCAACTCAAAATCAAAGCAATGATGGAATGTAATTTAGCAATTTTCCAGGGAGACCATTTGCAGGAACATTTTACTGCAAAATGTCCATATGGAAAAAGACTCCACGGGAAATATTTTAAAACATTATTGGAGAATTTTGCAGCCATGTTGCAGATTTTGTCATGTGACTATCACTACCTATCAAAGTTCACAGGAGGTTGAATTTCATGTGATTTAACTTATCCTCCTATTTCCTGTGAGCCTGTCGTTTAGTGGGGAAAGGATGGCAAGTTTGAATTGTGCATATACATGTTCTCTAGGCCCTCATCTTCCATGTGGTTTGTAGAGAGAGGGCCTAATCTGAACAGTGCAGCTTGGGCATGTTCATGCTGCCATGGGCTTACTGACAATGCATGCAGGATGTTCTTGATGTTTTTTTCTCAATTGATCTGTTCTGTTTAGTGTCTCCATTCTCTTGCAGCAAGATGTGCGGATGTTCAGATTCTGGTCTGGATCTGTCATAACTTACCTCCAACTTAACTTTGTAGTTGATAGAAATGTGCATGTGACATCCTTTCAATTGTCTCCAACCAGTACATCTGTTTTCATATGAATTGCTCCACATTGCATTGATAGGGAGCAAAATGTGCATACCATCAGTTCTTTTGGATTTACTGGAAGGTCAGCTAATGCGTTGGATCCAAGAACTTTTGTGTTGCACGTACTTGTTTGCTTACTAGACAAAATTAAAGCTATGGGTCTCATATTTGAAAGTACCATGCAATATGCCATTAAGCCATTGGTGGGAGCATTGTGATCACTGGAGCCAATTCCAGAGCTCTCAGCAGGCCTTATAAACAATTGGTCTTGTCACCAGTTCCACTTACGCCTTGAGGTGAGAAGATACAATACACATACACCCAGCCTCTTCAAACACTATAGCAATCAGCAAAAGACAAAAATAGCAGCAAATGACAAGCACCTTGGATTAATTCATGTGTGAAGTGGAATAACACAGACAGATTGTACAACCAAGTTCACTCACTGGCAGATATTCACTTGCTGAATGTACTTTTCCATTCACCAAGATCACTGGCAGGTATTCACTTGCTATATCTACGTTTCCATTCACAAAATTCTTACAGAGAATCTCCAAAAGAGTTTCAGTTCCAAAAAGATTGGCCCAACTAGATGAACAATTTTTGGATTGTGAAGCCCTGGAACATGACCCTCACTATTGATCAGGGAGGAGTCCCAAGATCTGCCAAAAAAACAATGAAACACCAACTCTGTACCAGGGTTGTTAATTTGACTGGTGTTATATATTGTACAGTTGAGCTGTATCCAATTCCTGGAGATGATGTGTTCAGGGTAAGTTTATTTTTCTAGGTGCCATGAGGAAGTGTTGATGTTTCTTTTTGTCGGTTTTGCTCTCCAGGGGGCTGTTTATTGCATGCTACTTCAAGAGTGATTGGATTGTTTAGCTGTCTTTGATGAGGGTTTAGGGTACGGGTTTACATGGCCTTGTTGGCCATGTAGAAGTCCATTTTGGGCTCCTTATGGATCTAGAGGTCACAAGGAGACAGTGTTGCTGCAGGCACAATTCTCAAACAATCAGTACACAACAGATAAGACCAGCCTGTTGGAATACAACACACATTTCACAGTGATGGTGAGTGACCCTGCTACTGGAAGAGCTGTTACAGGAATTTTTATGCATGTCCTCCTTGCTACACTCATGGGGATAAATAAAATTTCCTTGGATTTTGTGTTCAGTTCTAGAAACATTGATATGTATTTCAGAGAGGTACAGGATCATGCAACCTGCATTAAGTGGGAATTGTTTCTCACTACATAGGAGACAAGTATATAGTGGTCCAGTATCTTTGTTGCCATTAGGAAGCTCAATGCTCATCAAGTGCACTCAGCTTTCTATTGAGGTAACTTTGGCTGGCTTCTTAGCACAGATTTATGGTGGTCATCCTTTAAATCACATCAATGCTGATGGCTGGGTACCGGAGTTTGAAAAGGAGCATAACAGTATGTTAGCATTAATAAGCTCAAGTGGACCAATAATAGGAACATCTGGTTTTCCCTGTTGTGAAAACTTCAGGAAACACAACCTTGAAAGCATTGTTTTGGGACCTTGGGAGGTTCACAAGTCATTGATAGATAATAGATATCCCAAGATGACCTCTGAAATTTTGGGATAAGATAGAAACCAGATATTTACTCTCCCACAAGCAGGACATACATAGAAAAATCTACAACACATGGATCTTGCTTTCTGAGAATCCCTGTGAATTGATCATTTCAAAACATCGCAACTGTTTGCATTACTTCATCCTGGACCATTTCCCACCTGATCAGTTTTGTGTGAGACAGTAAACGCAGGCATGGTATGTTGTGGGTGGCAATGGATTTAGAGCTGATGGAGTGGACAAGAATGAGCTGCTGCTTCGATTAGTTTGGTCAGCAACAATTGGACATTTTTTGGAGCTAATATCTGAAAAAGCCTAAAATTTGTTTAGTTGAAAAGTTCATACCAAAGTTATGAGAAAATATTTTGGTATGAACTTTGAACTTACAGACACGTAGACTGTTGACAACTATGAACAATACAAGACAGAACAACCCATTGCTTTCATGCTATTTGCAGATGCTTCCTACAAACATAGGAAGTTCAACAAACACTAGTTCAAAAGTATGACTGGAATGAACTAACAGTCACTAGAGCACCATCCATGGGAACTTGGAACCCCACTATAACTCAGTTAAATATAAACCCGAACTGACTTTACATTGGATTTCACATTCGTAATCTATCGTGTAAAGAATAGGTCTTGCAGGTAAGTAGGTAAGTAAGTAGGTTGAACAATAGGAACTACTAGATCAGTAATCAACAGCAATCCTGATTCCTACAGATTCACACATTATATATGTATGTCCATATGCAAATTTTTGGTTCAAATTTCCAATTTCAATAGTTGGATGTGTAAAATATCCCTAGCAAAATCTAACGAGCTCTATTATCCTTTGCTAACTAACATGGTATCAAATTCACATTTGCTCATAATTTGATTATTTTAAAATCTTAGATGGCACGTGGCCCAATGTAAATATGCCACATGACATTTAAAAATGAATTTCGTACAAAATATTAATAATAGGTTGATAGGCACCTAAGTAAGCATGTAAGTAGGTGCCCTCAAACCTAAGCTACCTACCTACCTACCTACATATGCAAAAAGGTAGGTAAGTACATCCTACCTTCCTAGTCTAAATACATATTCATACAGGTAGGTAAGTACATAAGTCAACCTAGGTAGTTAGGTCAAATTAGGTACCTACCTAACTAAGTAAATAAGCATGTTGACGAGGTAAATAATTTAAAATTTTGCATAATTATTTTTATTATTTTGGGGTAAACCTTTTGATTAGCTCATCCAATGTGCACAATTTTCTTAATGTGAAATTGGATGACTGCACCTTTTGTTTATATAATGTTCAAAATAGGAAGGGAAAACAAATAATATGAAATAAGTTTTGAAATTGCAACTTATTCACAAACTAAATTGCAACTCCAAAACTTTCTTCATGCCTTCTAGTTTTAATTATTCAATCCGTGTAGTTATGGTCATTACGTTAATTATTTTAATTAAATTATGATTTTTTAGAACTTAAATGACAACTAAAGTTATAAATTTTAAATTATAGATTATGAATAATTAAGTTCAATTATAAATTAATTATGCAAGTATTGTATTCTAACTAACAAATAGATTAAGTAATTAGAATGATTTTACAATAATTTTCTGTTAGTATAAAATAATAATTATTAATATAAAATTCTTATATTTTTATATTAAAAATTTAATGTAATTAATTAAATAATGTGTAATACATACAATTATTAGCATATTTAGTTTTTTAAAAATACAGTAATTACATCAATTTTGCTCATATTTTAAGATTATTATAAATTTTGAAATAAAAATCTTAATTATAGGGCATTATTTTTCAATTACAAATATGAAATTTAGAATTATGATTTAAATATAAGTATTTTAAGTAAAATATTTATTTATTATAATTGAAAAATATCACTTGAATTAATTTGAAAATTTCTGTTTTAATAATATTTATTTTTTTTAAAAATTAATATAATATAATATAATATAATTAATTGATTTTAATTTTTAGTTAAAATATTTTTAAATCATGATGTAATAAAAATTATATAACTAAATATTCTAGTATACTGGAATATAATCCTAAAAATTATAGAAATTAAATTAATGAATACTAAGTTTAATTATAAATTATGTACCTATTATAATTAATGTATAAGTAAAATAAATATAATGATTTTATAATAATCATACATTAATTATAGTAATATTATTTTTATTAAAATATTATAAATAATTAATATAATAGTCTTTGTTGGAATGTATTTGATTTAATTGAAATTATAAGTACAATATGAATAACTTAATGTAAGGAAATTAATATAATTACAATAATTATATCAATGACTTTAAATTACAATCAAATTACTATGAATATTTTGGATATTGATTTGAAATATAAATTAAGAGTTATGAAAATTAATTTTAATTATACATCAAATAGTTGTTATAATTAATGTATTAAACTATAATTACAGTGATTTTGCAATAATTATACATTATTTACAATATGTTTTTGGAATTGTTGGAATTTTTTTATCATTGAAAAATTAACTATAGTTTGTGTACACAATATAACCTTCTTATAACTTGAATACAATCTCTATATATATATAACCATATTATACACATGTACATCCTAATATATTCTCATTTATAAATGGGTAGATTACATATAATACACCATTGTAAACCCATACACCTTAGAATACACATAATACACTTTGATTACCAAGAGGCTACAATTCATTTGGACACATTTGCAACTAATGGTACATATATCGATTTTCTTGGATGAAAAGCATGTTAAAGACTATTCAAATGAAAGGATGGAAAAAACATTAGTTGCAAATTAGTTGGAACATAATTGCAATCATGACGAAATTTAAAAAATAATTGTAAATCTAATTGACATTAGTTGCAAACAACAAATAACTACAAGTAATCGCAAATTGATTAATTACAAAAATCTATTTTTCTTCTAGTGACAAAATTAGCTTGTTAACTTTAGAATTGGTAAAAAATGGGGGAGCTTGTGTGTTTTCAACAATGTCCTCAATCCATAACATTTCCTCCATTGTCATAAAATTTGAACAACAAGGGTAAAAAAAACAGTGGAAAAGAGCAAAAATTGAAGAAATGAACAACCTTCAACACTAACTTACACTTTGATTCTTCAAACCATGAACTCTTCTTTAAATTATTATTTTTAGTTTTCCTTTTAAAACGATGTAAATTAAATCACAATTTGATTTTTCTAGGTCTTGAATCCTTATTTAAAGGTCTTGGGACCAATTAAAAACTTTTGACAAATAGGAATTCTCGATTTCATTTGACCTTCTCCTTGGAGTCTTGTCTAAAGTGGCCATAAGAATCATATTTGATTCAATGTGCTTGGAATATTCCATTCATCAACTGGTCTACAACCATCCAACCAAGCCTATCAATTGTTGTTAAAATGTTTATCATTATACAACTTGAACAAAAAATATTCAATTTAGCTCTTGGAGTTGTTAACTTGCATAAAAAGAAATTTACAATTTTTTTCAAGATTAACAAAATGCCCTACAATGCAAACCCATTTTTCATATTTCTTTCATTTATTACACCACAATTGACAACTGCAATGTAATTGATTCTTCTTCACATAGGGCTAGAGATTTGTATATCCCCAAGTAAAAACATCAAAAGGTGTGTGTTTGGTAGAAGATGAACACCCCCACCTTCATAGGTATGTGCTCCTCGCATGAATATCATACATGTCTATTACAAGACAATAATTATCTTTTCTTCTTTAAAGTTCTTTCCTTAGATCATGTGGTGCAACAAAAACCAATGAATCTCTTTTTCCCAATAGAGATGTTCCATTTTTCTTAGAGCCAATACAAAATTTCATCTTAATATCCACAATAGCTAGACATGTGAAAATGTTTAACCATAATGTCCATTTGCAAATAAATCAATCTTTGTCGATGCCAAGATGTGCATATCTTCAATTTGGGAATGAAAGGAGAAAAGTACGTTGTGAATTTGTTTAAAAGTTTTCTTTTGTTCAAACCATGTTCATTTTGTTGCAATTGTGCTTGTCACAAACAAATTGCATTTGCATGCTACCAAAACCTTTGGTTAGCATGAAATTCTATTTACTTGGGTAGTTGCAAGTTGCACTAATTCCATGTTTCATTGGTAAACAAAGAAGAGTCATGTGTGCTAAGAGTTGGGAAGAATTATCATCTAAGATAGTTTGCAAATGACATGATCCAAATGAATGTCATTTTTGCATATTTGAAACTTGAAACAATGCAAGCAACCATTGACTATAGACTTTGCTTTCAAAAGCCTTTAGCTAGATTAATCACTAATGGCACGGTCAAGGTACTTCCCTACCCTGGTAATCCCAATTTGCACTCAATCTTAGGGATGAGAGAGAGAGAGCCAATCTGCTTTGTGTGGGAGAGCTAGTGAGAGCACATAGAGAAAGAGCCTAACATCTAAGCCAAATTCTCCCTCCTTTATGGAACTCAAACGCTCCTACAAGGAATGTTTCATGTGAAACCTTATTAACCATCAATATGTGAAAGTGTGTGCCAATATGCTTTGTTTGGTTGATGTTATCTATCACATGGCATTCATGAAATCACAATTTAATTGTACTCAACATTGGACAAATTAATTAATTGTTGTCTGCCTATTATTAAAACCACTCAGAACACTCAACAATCTCTCAATCTAAAATAAGACTACTCAAAGAAAACTCAACAATATTTCAATCTCACAAAAAACCAATGGTGTGTAGTAGCTATTGTCACCTAACACATGATCTTAACCAGATAAGATATGTCCAATCTATCTTACAAGAAATTGATTCCCACCAAAATTGGCATGATACTTAATAGTCAAATGTTTTGGTGAGACACTTAACCTAGTGACACATCAAGCAAATCCAAAGCACCTCGTCACATTATTGATGACAGATCCATCTACAATTGTAAGTGTGATGTTAGCTAAGACATATATCATCATAGGTATTGACAATCTCTACATATGAGTTAGTCAACTTGAAAACAATTGAGAGAGATGACCCATCTATGCAGTTTAACAGACTTCAAATGAACATCATCTGAAATGGAGACAAGAGTGCATCTCTCTTTGACAAAGATTCTCAGAAGCCCAATACTGGAGGGGCATGTGGCATCGATCTGAAACTTCCACACAAATTCAACTCTTATATTCTATTGTTCATCAAACCCATGGACATTGTTTCTTGAAATTATTATCAAATTGATATTGTCTAGAGCTCAAGACCAACTTGCCAGCCTTATCATAGCAAGAATTGGGGTTCTTGAAAAAGATAACAGAAGAACAAAATAAGGTTAGGTCTAATGTTTACAAAACATATTACACCGATTATGTAATTAGAGCCAATGGTTGTGAAAGAGCCTGCTTCACAAACACAACTCTGGTACCTTAAGCAAATTAGGAAGGCTGATAGTCACCTAGAGTAGTATGTGAACCAGATGTGACCACCACCAGCTTGAAAGTAAATGGAGTGTTCACCCAGTTCCTACTTGAGTGTGTTTATGATATCACTGACCAGAAGTCACCCTACAAAACTTTTCAAGGGATGTACTTGATTGTGTTGATGATATCACTCAACAGATGTCCACCCTACAAAACTTTTCAAGGGATGGAAAGATATTGAAATTTATGAATCACATCCTTCAATGGCTCCAGCCCACATAAGTGACTCGTACTCTTAACCTTCTCTGTTTTCACCACTGTACAATGTTAACTTCAAGCAAACAGACATCCTCCACCAGCTTAGCACCATCTTTAGTCCACATTGCTACAGTTCTTGATGTTCACCTATGGCAGTGCAGTAATATACCGAGACATATCCCACACAAAATAAACTTAATCTAGTGATCGGCACAACAGAGTACAGGCATCACCAATAGTTCCATGCAAGAACAAACACCATCCTCAACATGATGAAAACAATTGGCATCCCTCACCATGATTGCTCTCCCAACTATTTTTGAAATGAACTTTGTTGAAGTGTGGCAATCTTTGCAAACCAGCAGATTCTTCATTATTCAGAGTGGAGTACCAACAGCTGTGTTGATGAGCCCACAATAACCATTTTCACACTATGTTGACACAAATGCAACAACTTTTCATCCTCCTCTGCATCATGGAGCACAAATTTAGTATATGGCATATACTCTGCATCATGCATCAGCCCTGACAATCTCTTTAGTTTGGCATGGATTTCCATCATTTGAGGGGTGGTCTTGATTGTCTAATACAAATTTTTGAACCTCATTATTCACTTCAATCCAAGCATGACCTGACGGTTTCTTCACATGTCTTTCCTGCACCTTCACAACAATTTGTTCAAACTGTTTCAGAGCTTCCGTACCTTCCCCATACATGGAATATCTTCCAAGTATGAAGGTCCTCATGAACATCTGATGAGATCTTGTTGAACACTCTGTGAGCATCCTCCATGCACCTACAATTTGCATACATGTCAACCAAGCTACTTTGCACAAAGACATCCAAATCCCATCCACATTGAATCATCTGCTCATGAGTACATCTGCCCTCTTCAAGTGTAGCTACCATGGCACATGCATTCAGCACCCCCAAAAAAGTAAAAGAGTCTGGCTGCATGCCATCCCATTGCATTTGTTGAAATAGTATCAATGGTTTCTGGCCTTGTTCCCATTTAACATTTCCCAATATCATTGCATTCCAAGGGATCACATCTTGAAATGGTGTCTTGCTGAACACTCTGTGAGCATCCTCCATGCTCCTACATTTTGCATACATGTCAACTAGGCTACACCCCACAAAGGCATCTATGACTCATCCACATTAAATGATCTGCTCATGAGCACATTGGCTCTCTTCAAGTCAAGCTACAGTAGCACATGCATTCAGCACCCACAAAAGTGCCAGAGTTTGGTCATACACCTTCCTGATGCATTTGTCAAAATAGTTCCAGTGACTTCAGGACTTGTCCACATTTCAGATGTCCCAATATGATTGCATTTAACATCTTGATGGCATCTTATTGAACACTCTCTCAGCATCCTACATGTTCCCGCATTTGGCATACATGTTGACCAGGCTACACCTTACAACAACGTCACCCTCACAACCACTATGAATTATCTATTCATGAGCCTCCCTATGCTCTTCAAGTGCTTGTAAATTGGCAAATGCTTTGAGCACTGGAACAAAAGTGAAGTTTGTCAGGATTTTATGCTCTTAAGTTGCGTTTCTTGGAAAAGCTCAATTGCCTTCTCATGTTGGCCAGCCTTGACATCCAGTGTTATAAATTTGTCAACCACTCCTCATTGGAATTCAAAGATTCCAAAAGTCAAATTTTGCACCTTTCATTGTCAAAAGCATGTATTGTTACAAATTGAACATTAGTTCTTGGCCATCCTCAATTTTGACAAGTTACACCTGATAACACTTATCAAACACCATCTAATTCAAATTTGCAATTTTTGCCTGTCATCATACAAAAATAAAAGTTGGGTTTTGGTCGGTACATCTGTTCTTGCTGAAATGTCCCCCATATCTTGGGTCCGCTGACCATGACACACAAAAATTGAGGACTTTTTTCATTCCCAAAAACCCAATGCCTAGAGATCAAGAGGCTAATTTCATTGCCAAGCTGGCTTGCGGAAAGGCCAAACATTGACATAACATTGTTTTGTGTGTATACATAGTTCCTGGCATGTGTTTTTATAGCCACGGTGAACCAGCACCTGCACTGGTGCCTTCACCTTCCAGCATGAAGGCTCTTAATGTCTTTATTTAACCCAGAAAATGTTAAATTTGAATTCTCAAACCCCTGATTTAGGATTTGGTCGGTATTTTTATAATGTTTAGAAGCAGCCAGAAATTTTTTGGGGTTTTTAGTTTTTACCATTGGACCGGATTGCCAGTTTATGTGCTGGTTCACCTAAGGCTGTTTTTACCTACTTGATCTGCCAGCTGAGGCACACACAGTAGCCATCAAGGTCACTTCCCAGAATCCATAATGAAGCAGTGGTTCTCGTTGCAAAAGAAAGTGTGTTAAAACTCACAGAGTAGTCAGTTTCTCACTATGGTGACATAATTGGAACACCTTTTCTTCTTCTTCCACCTCATGCAGAACAAATTTTATACAAGGCACATACCCTGCATCATGCATGAGCCCTGACAATCTCTGCAGTTCCACACTAATTTCAATCATCTGAGGGTGGTCTTGACTGTCTACTACAAATGTATGCACCTCATTATTCACTTCAATCCAGGTGCAATCCAGCTGTTTCTTCACACATTTTTCCTTCCTCTGCTGTTCACCATTCTCAGAGAGATGCCACTTGCTAGCAACAACATAGATGATCGATAGCAGCACATAACCTGCAGGATTTTCAGGTTGCAATTCAAGAACTCATTTAGCAATACTGTCTCCCATCTCCACATTACCATGAATTCTGCAAGCACCAAGCAAGTCATTGATGCAGCCACATCTGTTTACAGGGCATTACCTTGACCATATTCTCTGCCTCCTGTAGATGGCCAGCACAACCAATAAGGTTGACCATGCAGGTCTAATGTTCCAATTTTGTAGGAATCATATAGTCTGTGATCATTGAAGCATAAACAGCCCATGCCTTCATCCACCAATCCTGCATTGATACAAGCTGAAAGGAGACAAACAAAATCGGCATCATCTGGCTGTACACCTTCTTCACACATCTGTTCCAAATGTTTAAGAGCTTCCTTACCATGCCCATGCATGGCACATCCTCCAAGTATGGCATTCCAAGTGACCATATCTTGAGATGGCATCTTGTTGCACTCTCCAAGCATCCTCCAGGCTCCCACATTTTGCATACATGTCAATGAAGCTACTGCCTGCAGAGAAATCTGAATCCTATCCACTAAGAATGATCTGTTCTTGAGCACACCTGCCCTCTTCAAGCATAACCATTCAGCACCCCCACAGAAAAACAGAGTTTGGGTGCACACCTTCCTGTTGCACTTGTCAAAATAGTTCCAGTGCGTTCTGCCCTTGCCCCCATTCCACATGTCCCAATATCATTGCAGCCCAAGTGACCAAATTTTGCTTGTTGAACACTCTGCATGCATCCTCAACACTCCCACATTTTGAGATGGAACACTTTCCAAGCATCCTCAATGCTCCCACATTTTTCATAAATGTCAACCAAGCTACTCCACATGAAGACATCACACACACAATGACTTTGAATGAGCTTTTCATAACAATTGCCTGCCATCAAGTGATCCTAAACCAGCACTTGGATTAATCACCTGAAGAAAAGTGAAATTTTGAGAACTCATTCCTTCTCATTGCAGTTGATGGAAAAGCTGCATCAATTTCTCAGGTTGCCTATCCTACACATATTTTTTAAGCTTCTGATTCCATCTAAAAATGTTCAATTGAACTGTTCCTGGTGCCATTGCAGCCATCTTTGCTGCCACCCATAGCAGGCTTCATCAGTCCCCAAGCCAGAGTTCTTCCTGCGTCTTCTTATGTGTGAAATCCTGGTACCTTTCATTTCTCTAAAACCAAAAATCCAGATCAAGCTGATTAGCCATGTATTCTTTGCATCCCAGGCATAAATGATATCATAAGAACAGAGAAAGCCGCACTGACCTTCTCCATCAGCATATTGCATTCACCTACTTTCTTCAGCCTACTACTACTATCCCACTGGGTCCAAAGGACCTGAAAAGAATTTTCTGCCAAAGTTTAGACCAAGGCGGGATAGCAACAAGATTAACAGCAATAAGAGCACCTATGGCTCCATTGACATGTGAACTCTGATAGGATTGATGTTCAATTACCTTCTCCAATCTGTGATCCCTGCAAAACCCTGGCACCATAAAACAATTTAATAGTGATCACCCAAACTAATGTTTGCCCAAAAGCGATGGAGCACCGATAATATGTTCCTAAGATGTAGCACAACACCTCCATGTTTAACTATTGCATGTTGTTTGCTATGTAATGATGTCGGTTTGTGTACTTTGAAGACTAGTAAGGTGGGTAATTGACGACCATGTTGCCTTCTAAAAATGTGCTCATGTGTTGATTGGCTTGCCTGTGCAGGGTATGTGAGAACATTCCAATTGTATTGTGTGGAGACAAGGTCGATGTGAAGAACAGGCAGATGAAAGCCAAGCATGTTACTTCCCAGAGAAATAAGAACCTGCAGTAATATGAGATTTCAGCAAAAAGCAACAACAACTTTGAGAAACCCTTCCGTACCTTGCTAGGAAACTTGCTGGGTATGACATCTATTTTCAGCTAGCTAATTTGAATGTGACATAATTGCTGTTGTCCTCCTCTGCATACTTTGCATGGATGCACACCATAATTTTATGTTTGGAATTCATATTTCTTGTGTTCAAGAAAAGAATTGGACTTCTTGTTTTTCATGCATGAACGTGCAGGATGTGTACAGAGATGTGAACTTGCACTTTGTGGAGTCTTCCACACTAGCACCACCTGAAGTGCATATTGATATTGTGGCACAGCAAGCAGTAAGTGCTTTTCAATTGTATGGTTTAATGCTTCAATTCTTAGTATATTGTGTTTGCTTGTTTGGATTGTGAATATAAATGCTCCTCTTGTCCTGCAGCCTTGACTGAGACTCGCTGTGATGATTGTGGCAGATATAAGGCAGAACTCACTCAAGCTTCAGCACTACCCCTGCCTGAGGATGACAATGATGAAGCATTTGAGAGCTAGCTTTCATATATTGTCTGGTCTAATGTTGTGACTGCTCCGACTCCTCTATTGTGTGAGTAGAATTCCAGTCCATTTGTTGCCCAAGATTCATGGTAATTGAATGTGTTTGGCAATAGGCAGAATGTGTCATTGCGGAGTTGCTGAGCACATTGAATGTTCTACTTCCCTGTTCTGGCAAGTATGTGGTTCTTGAAGCTTTTTTAAACAGTCTGCCTGCCATTGACAATTAGCTGCTCAGCTGATGTTTCGCTATTAGGGCTTGTATAAGAGAGGATAATCAAGATTTTTGGCATTGGTCTATTGTGGCAGTTCATAAACATAACTATGTACCTGAATGACTGATTAAGTTTGAAGGTGAACCAACCAGTTCATACCAACAATGTCATACCAACAATAGGGCGACACTTAAATAGTGGTTTCAAATGCTTACCTTACTCACTAGAACACAAACAAAGATATTTAAAAACATCATTATACTGTAACCAAAAAGGAGGGGTCCTACCAACAAACAGCGCATTGACTACCTTCTACAAACCCCTGACACTACCTCTATTCCTGATCTTCTTCA
This sequence comes from Sphagnum contortum, assembly GCA_963920785.1. NCBI lineage: Eukaryota > Viridiplantae > Streptophyta > Sphagnopsida > Sphagnales > Sphagnaceae > Sphagnum > Sphagnum contortum. Next base: position 102,490 of record OY987289.1, read on the forward strand.
TATTACAAATCGTGGACACACAACCCACAGCAACATGACAACCCTCACAACACTCCAGTTTCTCCCTTACTCATTCACACGCATGCCAGCCAAGGATACTTTCACATTGCATCACAGACTATGTACACTCCTGAAAGCACAAGCTTTCCTCCCATCAGACGTCACAAAACTCCAGACTTCCCAGCATTGTCCAGTGTCCCTTTCTCTTTCGAATTCTCTGCAGCAATGACTCGACTAAACTACCAGGCGCAGCGGAAAAATCAGGCATTCAGCCAAGATCGCCTAACTACAGAGCTTCTCACCATCGCTATGTCGATCTTACCGCTAAACTTCTATCTTTCCAGTTTCTAAAGATCCACCAATCTTCCCAAAATTATCCTCCTAATCTAATTCCAGCTTCCTGATCTTTTTCCTCTCCCAACAAAACTGTCTAATCATTCCCTTCTCACCGCTCTCTACCTTCTGAACTCCCACACACATCTCCCTCCCCACGGTCTTCACAACATCTCCTCAAATCGTCCACAGACCTTCGTTGGCTTCCTCCCCAAGCCACCTGAATTTCTCACTATTCCGTTCTATCCGGCTCCCATCGTTTGCCGCCATTGCTCCATCTTTCTCATAATTTCCAGCCGCCAATTCCTTTGGGCCATTCAGCACACACCAGCAAATGCCAAGCAAACCATGCAATCCATGCAGTAGCTAATGGGGTGTCGTAAAACAAGACGGCTAATTCAATCAGACCTAGATCCCAAAATCAACCTAATATTCACACTGGGTTGGCAACCTACTTTTGCATTACAATACCACTAATATTTGACGCGTTCCTTACTCCTTGAAGGATTCAAATGTGAGTGCTAAATAGAAAACAACGAAAGAACAAGGAGTCGAGGCATGCTCCCTGGCTCGTAGCACTTTGGAGGGGTTGAAGGGCGTGTTGGAGCTCCGGGATGGGACTAGAAATAATTGATAAGCTTCAATTACTCATACATGCCTGCACAAAACCAACACAAGGTGGTTAATGCATAGTTGAAGCACTTTTGGTGCTAGGACAAACCACGGGCAACTTGGACACACAAGATTCATCACGGCTCGGACTTGGGGGAAGTCAACACCTTCCCCTTCATAGTATACTCTGCACCTCTTCATGGAGGCCACATCCAAATGGCTTTTTGTCTTAGGACTTCCAAGTCTCGGGATTCCCACCACTTGAACTCTCGCAACTTTGGAAGCCCATAACTTTTCATCCAAACCTCTGATGGCAATGAAGTTTCAAGCAAAGTTGTAGCCCTTGTCAAAAACTTTCCAATGGTATGTCACACACTGCCTACACACAAATAAATCGGGTCGATTCCTAACTTTTAGTGGTCAGGAGTCATATTGACAATTTGATTCCCGACTTTTCTTTTGGCCGTAACTCGTGTTTCAGATCTCCAAATGAGTGATGCAAGCCCATTTTAAACATCTACGTTTCAATAAATTTTCAATGATATAAAAAAAGTTTCAAGCTAATGGGTTTTGACCCCTACAATCGCGTTGTGAAGATTCGGGAGTCCATTTGGGACTCTAACTCCCACAATGGGAGTTCACTTGGGAGTGTGAGGGTTCATTCCCTCACACTCTTCGCACTTCTAGGAGCATGTGATGTGATTCCCGGGTCTCCCTCTTGGCCCGCAACCTTGCAACCCTTTGCCTTGGTCGCGAGCCCAAGGCTAGAGTTGTAACAATATTGATGGCAAGTGACATTGTGCAAGGGTTTGAAAATTGAAAAAGAAAAGAATGTCACAATACCAATCCTATTGTGACAAGGACTGAAAATCAAAAAAGAAAAGCTTGAATGTCATAATAGCATTATGGTAACATTACTATAAAATTCTCAAATGTTTACTTTACTCACTAAAATAGAAGCAGAAATATTTGAGATGACAAGAAACATTTCTATGCCACCAAATCACAAGGTTGCCTCCTAGTCCATCATAAAAAGGAGAAAGAAAAAGAAAAAAACAAACTCAAAATTTTGATTGATCACATTACCTTTGCAAAAAAAATAGACATTCATTTTGATCACTATTGAAGCTGCACCTTCCTGAAGCAAAATTTTCAAAGGTAACACATTTGCTGCAATAGACGAGAAGGATGCAGAAAGAAGGGCAAGTAGCAATTCAAATTCCAATGATTGTAATTTTTTACAAAAACTTTCATGTTGGTTGGTCGGTCAAGGGAGCAATTAGAAAAATGGCCCACATAACACTATAATGAATGAATCTATTATCAATAACAGGTTAAAAAAATCAGCAACATGTACATTGAAAAAAATCTCTAAATCTTATGTACAATTCAAAATCTAAACAAAAACAAATGTACACAAATTGCTAAACTACAAAATATAAAACCAAAAATAGAAATGCTCCATTTTCCATTACAAGAGTGAATTGGAAAACAAAAAATGAAATCGAATTTGTCTCATGTTCTTCTTTTTCTTACTTATATAAATGCTAACTCAAAATTTAAACTCCCTTATGAGATCATTTAAACATTCATTGACTAGCATACTCATTAGCAGTCCAAAAATTCAAAAACTAGCTGCCTGTTACAAACTACCTATTCTACATATTACATATTAAATATGTTTTCCACGAAGATTATTAGGGTCAGTGATCTACTCGGAAAAATACCTTGAAGGGAGGGTGGCAGATGTTGTAGATTATCTTTATGGAATTTTGTTTTTATGTACTCGATGTCCCTGCAAAGGAATCGGTGCTTTGGATGGATGGATGGAGAAAGGGAGCATGCGATAACACGGACAAAGGTATGTCCTTTTCTTGCTGAATGTGGTAAAACTCAGGGCACATACTTTGTTCAATCGCAGAAACAAAAGGAAGCATCTGGTCTGGAATTTTTGTCCCTAACTTGTTGGAACCTGTGAAATTTGTGCCTAGATTTGGAATAAGGTCATAATGCTTTGGCAGTAGAGAGATTTCATGTGAGATCAACAGGAATCGCACCTCTAAGGCTCAAATTTGTTGGAACATTATGGTTTATATTGTCCAAATGGGGATTGTACTTCTTAGGGAAGCACAATTTCCTCCTGAACATTTAGAGTTATCCTTATACAGTACTACGCATCATTTTTGTCCACGATGTTCAAAGGGGCAATGGTCTTGGTAAAGAAGGGGAACTGGACACCTCTAGAGCTGTTTGGGAGTTGTGGAAATGTTGATTTTGCGCATTTTCTTTTGGAATTGCTGAATGTAGTGCGAAGCATTTCTTAAGAAAAGCTTTTAAACCTCTATTGTTCTTTCTACTTTGCTAATAAATTTAAAGGAAGGTGTGGTTCTAGTGTTTTCTTTCTTTCTACAGGTTGGAAGTCCCATAGTAACCTCATGAATCCTAGAGTTATGAACTGCAGCCATTTCTCCCTTTTTGTTTAATCCTTTATTCTCAACTTTGTATACGAAGGTTAACCTATTAGAATTGAGAATGAAAGTTTTGTTGAATTATATATTTCATAGGATGTTTGAACCCTTTGATTTGATTTGTTTGCCGGTTTGGAGTGGAGCCCTTACCTTCAAATATGTTGGGTTGACAAGTAAAAACAAGATAAGGTCTACAGAGCCCCTCCATAACTTCAAGGTAATCAGCACTAAACTCTTCCTTCAAAATCTTGAAACTTTTTAGGCATATGAGTCTTTTTAGATTGTTTTTTTAGATCTACTTCTGCCTCATTATTTTTTCTGAGTTATCTTTGGTAAGAAGGTTTGTAGACGAGAAGTTAATTTCAGAGATGATGATGCAGAAAATACATGAAGAATATATTGGAAAAATCAAGGGCATTCAACATGTTCATTTTGTTGCAATGGAGCCCATTCTTGCATGCATAAAAGTCAGTCCATCTGTATCTGTCAACCAAGCTTCCAACATGAATTCCCCCCCCCCCCCTCCCTTGCCTTTTATCTCTCTCCATTGCATTCATCTGTCATATGCTTGCTGCATGTTCACCCTAATTTGCAAGAGTTGAATGGCCTTTACAGCAAGAAATCAGACAGAGCAAACAAGAAATATGGTAGTTTTCTTTTCATTTATTTGTAGTAATTGGCCCCCTTTTGGTTTCCTTGATGGAATAGGGTCTTGTTTTTTCTCTTAGGATTGCAAAGTTGTGTTTGTTTTCAAAGACTCCCTTTTTTTAGGGGTTTGTTTGGTCAAGAACGAAAGTGAAAATTGCCCTCACATTTGTTGCCAAAGGTGTAGCCTACACTAGACATTGCATAATGTTGACAAGTGTAATGCCTCTACTTTTTGGGGGCCTTGATCAACAAAGGTGATTTTGGTGGTGATGAAACAACCTACACATTGTAAATGTCCATGCAATCAATCATTTTGGACCAAAGACAAAATGCAAAATTAATGCTAAAGACAATCCCCTTGTTAAAAACAATAATCACTAGTGGCCATTAGACATTGATACAATTTGCAAACAAGTTCACATTACTTGATATCTCTAGGTTTTGACTTTCAAAAGTTGTGCAAAAACCATCCATCTCAATGTAGATGAATGCACCTTCATTAATGGCAAGGATCATTTCCATGGACTATTATATCCAATCTTCATCATGGGTGCCCACCTCAAAAACTATTGTTTCCAATTATGTAACGAAATGTCACTGGACCATATTTCATCAAGTCAAGATCTAGCAATTAGGTTTTTGGCAAATCTTTAAAGTTCTTGTGAATAGGGTAGAAGGCTTTAAACCTCATTTCATGTCTTTTACCCACATACACTAGAAGAAAAATAGGTATTTTCAACTAGTTTTTACGATTAAATTTTAGTCACAAACGATATTTGTGATTAAAATTTCATTAGTCACCTTGGACAAGTTGCATGTGATATTAATCACGAATGACAAGGGGTATTGGATGAAAGAAAATATCAACAAATACTAGTTCATCCTTTGATTCCATTATATATATATATATATATATTGTCACATGTGACTAAGATGTAACTATTTTGGTCATAATTGAAGGTAAATGAGCAAAGGTGTATCATCATGGTTTAAGACTTGCAAATCATTCCATATAACATGAAGGCATATAATTACACAATGTAAAACATAGCCCAAATGTGCAAACAACTAATGATAACAAGAAGGCCTACATTTGTAGAGTGCAAATAAAGTTAGTTGCAAAAAAATGTGGTCCCAATAATTATATGCAATTGAACAAATTAATAATTTTTTAACCTTGTTCCTCCAATCCATAAACATGTTAAAATTTCGGACAAGGGAGATTACACATCAATATAACCCATGTTGGTGGTTTCTTGAGGCTCATCTTTGTAAATACATATTTGGTCCTTGTGAAATAAAATCACTTGTGAGTACAAATCTAAGGGTTCTTTGTACCTTTCATTTTATATTCGTCTCACATGCACCACCGCAAAAATAAGAGAAGCTTGTCTTGCTAAGCAAGCATCCTATGACAAAAGTGGAATCCTGACAACAAAACTAAGTGAAGAATAAAGTCTCTTCACCAATTCTTCAAAAACAATATCTTCATACCATCCAAGAGATTGAAATAAAATCTATAATAGGTACCACTAAAACATATGAGATTTCGTTAAAAAGAAAACACAAAACCATGGAATGTGTATGCCACAAAGGTGGTGGTCCATGTACACAAAAGTTAACATAGACAATGCCAATGAATATGAAGACTACAACTACCCCGAAAGCCATAATGTCAATAAAATTGCAAGAACAAATTTAGACTCATACATGTGCTAGGATAATCAAACTTGCTTTGAGAATTACTACAAAATTGCAACAATCTAAGAACAAAGCTTACAATATTGGACAACATTGATTTGTGAAAACAAATGAAAATTGTAAAACTTTGCAAAAAACAATAATGTTCCCCAAATGGGAGTTGTAGAGCTTTGCAATAATAATGATATTCTTTAATGGCCAAAAATATAACTAGAGAAAACAATTGTTTCTATAAAACTTTAGTTCTCACATTTTGTGTGTTATATGTGGTTTTTGATGCAACTTGGGGTTTCACATTTGCTCAAGTTCATGTATTGGAAAAAATGGCAAAGTTACCCATCATTAAAGATGATGGGAAGAAATAAATAGATGAAGAAAAATTCATGGTCAAGTTGTGGTCGATGAAAATTTTGATTTTTGATTGTAACCAAACACAATTACTTTGCTACAAAATCTTTGTAGAAAGCAAGAATGCACACAATTTAGTTAAATTTTGATTCATCTTGTTCAATTGCTTTTCCAACTTCCTCCTTGAATTGTGTATGCATGCATGTACGCTCCAATCCATCATGTTTCACAACCATCTCCGACACCTTTCTTTGAGCATAAAAAGAAGTGAAAAAAACAAAACAAAAGTTTTATTCAATTCAAAAAAGAAATAAAAACCATGAAGGATTTAATTCACATGTGCAAGTCAATAACACATTTGTGCATTCCCCACCTACCACTATGGTGTTATTTTTTTCAAATTCACTTCTTGCTATCACTTGGAAATCCATCTCCCACCTTCATCATTGTGAAGGAATGGGAAATCCATCTCCCACCTCCATCCTTGTGATGGCAATGGGAGGATTAAAGATATATAGGTTTATACATATAAACCTACAATATTGCACCATGTTTATATTCTCAATATATCATCTTGTTTTAACATTTAAACCCTAATATACCATTGGGTTTGCATGTAGTCATATTAATATGTATAAAATAATTGAAACCATTATTTCATATTTGGTATTTCAATGTGATAATTTACATGAATGTTGAAAATTTTGGATTGACTTATATAATAACATTCATAATATATCATGTAAACCTATGAATAAATAAATTTAATGAATTGAAAAAAACTTGAAAACCTTTTAAATGTCATTGTAACTAGTGTTTAAAATAACTTTTAAGTATAAAAAATTTGTTATAGCTTCTTAAAAAAAATTGAAAATGACATATTTTTGGGAAAAAAATTATATAAGCCTTAACATAATAGTATACTTCTGAAATATTTTGAAAATATACACTTAAATAATCACATAAGGGCCCCCCTTTAGGTCATTATATTATGCTTGAACCCATTTAGATTTTTAATATTGTATTAGGTTTGCCCCAGTAATATCACATTATGTTTGAGCCTTCAATATGACACTAGGTTTAAACCTTTAAATAGTATACACAATTTATACCTTAAATATTGCATTGAATTGAAGCCTTAAACCATGTTCCAAATTTAAACCTTCAATATTGCACTAGATTTATGCCATCAATATTGCATTAATTATAAACCTTAAACATTCAATGATGTTTTAACCCTAAACATACAACTACTTTAATACCTATAAACATAAGTATGTACCCTTCAACAATACATCTTGTACTTTGATTTTCAGCCCTGTTTTAACTTCACATTTAATTGTCTTTCCTACATTGGGTTTCAACTCTATACCAAAAATTAAGCTCAAAACAAAGTTTAAGTTGGAAATTTTATCCTTAACCCTAAATTAGGTTTAAACCATAAATGAAACCTTAAGCCTCTCAATTGTTTTTGAAGCATTAACTACTTTTAATTGCATTTTTTATTTGTTTTCTTCAAATAAATTTCAAGCAAACAAAAATGAAATGACAACTATAGACTTGAACTTGATTTGATCCATAAAATACTCTTATTTGTAGTTTCAATTCAATTTATGTGGGTGTATTTGGATCCAAAACACACACACACACAAACATCCATTTTTATTTAAACAAAACAATCAAGGAAAAAAATAAATCATCAAGTAGGTTTAGACAATAGTTTTACATTGTTACCTCATGATATATTGAGTTTTGAGTTATTTGCATCATTAAATAAAAATTTAATTACAAAACCTGGTTTTGGAAGGAAAAAAATAAAATTTGGGTAATGAGTGCACACTTGGGCCAACAACACATGTCACATTAGTAAATATAAATGTATAGTAGATTATAGTATGGCCTACATTGTTGAACACATATTGTAATATTGAACAAATTTTTAAAGGACAAATGGACACCTTTTCTTATTGAGTTTTTCATCCTATTTACTTTCTAGAAACATTTGTTGAAATTTCAATGACAAAAATAATTCAAAATTCATTATCTAATGCACTTTATGCATTCTTGTTGGCTTTTTTTGGTTTTTTATGTCTTTAATGTTTCAATTGTTTATTATTTTAAGAAAATTATTTTGTGATGTGACCAAGGTGTTCATCAACCATAAGATACTTTAGCCAAATTTGGCTATCAAAACATATGAAATGAAAAAACAAATCCTTATATATTTTTGGCTAACTACATGAACCATGAATAAAAAGGTGATAATTATTAAAGAATTTCTACTTGTTTCTTGGAAATTCAATACATCTAAAAACAATCATTGAATTTGTTATTTTTGGGGTGTAAATGATAGTTTAAATTTATTTATTTTTCCCTATAGGTCTAATTATTATGAAATCAAAACCATGTTTTTACATCCTCAAGGATAGGTTGAACCCTAACAAAAAAAACCCATGTTGTAGATTTTTAAAAATTGGTAGTCAACAAGTTCAAACCACAAGGGAAACAAGAAGAAAACAAACAAAATTATTTATAAACACTCCTAAGAAATGTGGCCAAGTTCACTATGTGTTTCAACAAAATTTTAGTGCAATTGGACAAATGAACTACAACATTTGAACCTTAACAAAAAAAAAACCCATGTTGTAGATATTTGTTAGTTGGCAATCAATGGGTGTAAACCAAATGAGAAAAAACAAATAAAACTATTTATAAACATTACTAGAAAACGTGGCCAAGTTCACCATGTGTTTCAATAGATTTTTAGTGAATTGGGACAAATGAATACAATAAATCTATTCACTTTCTTTGATGACTAGGGACTAGTTGCTATGGACAATGAAAATTTTAAAAATTGGAAATCAAACCACACAACATCCAATGATTATTGCCATGTGTCATCCATCATTGAAGCCATGTGTCATTCTATTTTTGAAAAATGTGAGTACATCTATATTTATGTGTTTGCCCACACGTACACATACATATATTCACAAACACACTTGCGTACATAAATCTTTATCATATGCACTTATCAAAGTCAGAACCTACAACCTCATGGAAAAGGTGCTAACACCTTAACTATCAAACCACACAAGCTCTTTTGAGCACAAAGAGGCAAAATTTGAGTTTAACATGTTCAATGAAAAGTTTGTCGAAGATTGAAACTTTGACATGCATTTTTTTAATAAAAAATTATTCAAATGAAGCAAATGAATGCATGATCTTGAAGTTTTATTCAAAGATCTTGTTTTTATAAAAACTATAATTTATAAGTATTCACATTGAGTTTTCAAAAAATGGTATTGAAAGTCCATATTATGAACAAATCAAATTTAATATTTTTACAAGATTGATAATTGAAATAACAAACAAATCTTCTAAAGGTGATTTGATTCACTATGGATTCAAGACCTTCTTTAAAACTTTGACAAGTATATTTTGAATATATGTGTTGCATCAATAGAGTTTATAAAGAAAACTCCAACCCCAACCTCCAAAACAATGACGACATAATTTTTTAAAGTATAGAGATTATTATAAAAATAATACATAAAATTTGAAATTTCTGCAATAATAATTGCTGATATAACATTTACAATCATCCATTTTAACATTAACTTATTTTATTTTATTTCTTAATAATGTATTTATGACATTTAAAAATACGTATTTATCCCAATGGAGAGATTTATAGACTTTTAAATATATTATAATAAAAATAAATATTATTATTTAATTAAAAATATTTGTGAAAGTTTTGGTTGCTTTTCATATTGTTCTAGCGATGACAAGTGTAAAAACAAATTCCCACTTAAGCCTTTGAACTTGTTAATTTATGATTATTCAAAAATTTACACTAAAAATATGTTTTAAATAAATTTTAAAATATTTTCATAAGTCTACATTAATAAAAAATCATGCAAAGTAATTATAAAAATTTACAAAATTAAAAAAATAAAAGAAGATAAATCCGTATACATGGTGGAATGACAATGGAGGTGGGTTGAACTAATTTCACCATAAGTGGATAATTAAGTTACTTTTTAGGACCCCTTAAAATAAGCCCCCCTAGTGAATAATGAAATATCTTTTTTAGAAAATGAAATTCACTTTTAAGGCCCCATAATCAACTAGGCTAGTGAATTGTGCCCACATAAATCCTATTAGTGACATTTGTTTCCCAAAATTAAGAAAAGTAATTAATCTTCCATAGAAAACAAAAAAAAAAGTGTACACATAATCATAAAACATACACCAATAATTTTAAGTTAAAATTCCTTCAAGTGTATTTTGGTTTTGTGTTAGTGATTGACAAAATATTATCTTAATGTAGGAAGATAATTGGTGATTATGGGGGAAATGTCAGTGAATAAATAAGTTATGGCTTTCAACTATAGCTTTTATAAAACCTTCATGAAATAGGCAAAGGGATTGTAACACGAGGACAGGTGGAATTGATCCAGTGTGAACAATGGATCTGTTTCTTTGTCAGTCGGTTATAATAGCCGTTTTGGTTTTTAGGCACTCATTAATCCTGCATGGGATGCATGGAGTTTTTTTCTGTTTTTTTTTTGTGTGTGCTGTGTGTAGGGATGGCAGCACATCTTCATGGGAACTGATGGTGTTGGTTGAAGGAGGGCGGCAAGAATTGAAGGCTAGGTCGACAAGGAGGAACGGAACGGCCGTATGGGGAGAGGAAAACTTGAAGGAGAAGCCAACAGGAGTATGAAGAGCAAGAATGACAGGCAGAGGAAGGAAAAAGGATATAGATCAGGAGGGAGAGTAGGAGTGGACGGAAGAAGAGAGTCAGCAGGAGGAGTAAGGAAGGAGGTAGCATGCCTGAGCTATGGTAGAACAGGATTTGCTGGTTGCCAAAATCTTTCTGCTGCATCTGGTAGTCAGAGTAAGTTGTTTTGCTGCAAAAAATCTTCAAAGAGAGGATGCAGGAGGAGGTCATAGGGGTCTGAGGACGATCAAGGGCGCTTGTGCTCTCGGATGTATATGTTCAGTAATTAAACCAAGGACTGTTTTTGTGAGTGAAGTTCTGTGTATATTCAGTGTGTGAATGTTGTACCTATAAGCGAATATTGCCATCAGGGATTCGATCATCCAGTCTGGGTGAATAGGGTCCCTCTCTTTTCGGTTACAGGATCACTATACTAGTCTAGTAGGTTGACCATTTTGATGTTGAATATTTATTGTATTTTCTCCAAAGATTCCACCATAACCATTAATAAATTATTAAGGTGTACATTTAGAATGTTAAATACATTTTAATAAATTTTCAAAAGTTGTAAATAATTTTTTTCATAATAATTTAGTGCCAAAGTTGTTAAGTTATAAAGGCAAGTTGTTATTAGTGCATGTTGTTATTTCAGTAGTTTTTTTATTTATACACCATTAACATTTTCAACATTTACATATGTGGTCCTAAGATGCAAAAGAAAATTTCATTTTCCCTTCGTTAAAGTCAAACATTCATCATGAAACAAGAATTTAAAAGGATTGTTGTCCCACATCTCTTGGGTTAAAACTATTCTTCAAAACTTACATCTTTCAATTGGAATTTGGTTTTCCATTCAGGTTTATGCAATGCAATGAGATGATCTTCATGCATATAATTCATTTTGTAGCATAATAATTTATATCATACAATGTGAAAGTAACAGAGTGGTTGAAGTGGAAGATGACAGGAATGTTGTTGTTAGTGCTGTCCCTGTCTTAGATAAGACAGAAGCAAGTGCAGAGTCCAAGTTTGTGTTTGGTGAGAAAGAAATGGAACGCTTGAATACAATTCTGGGTAAGTATGTGGGCACTCACAACTTCCACAATTTTACAGCCCGGATAAAGGCAGAAGATCCAAGTGCAAAGAGATATATTCTGTCATTTGAGGCATGTGAGGTGATTGAAGTGGAGGGCATGCAGTTTGTGCGATGCACTGTCCTAGGACAGAGCTTTATGCTACATCAGATCCGCAAAATGATTGGGATGGCAATTGCTATAATGCGCGGGTGTGCTCCTGAATTCATCATTGACACTGCTCTACGAAGGTTAGTGTAAACATTGTTTGTCATCCTTAAATCCAATAGTTAAGAATAATGTAGCCATTTCATTTTTGCATGAGTGGAAAATCTACAAATGGATCTAGTGGGACAATTAACATTGTGCTGCTAAATACAGAAGGAGATTCAGCAAGCAACATGAACTACCAGTGTGATTTGGCATCAGCATATGCATCACAACTATCAATTATATGTTGATGCAACAGAGATACTGATGTGAATGTGCCAATGGCACCTGAGCTCGGCCTTTTTCTCGATGAATGCTTTTATACTGGTTACAACAAAATGTTCAAGAATACTCATGATGAAGTTTCTCAAAAGGGTTTTGAAAAGGAAATTGCCAATTTCAAGAGGGAGGTTATATACTCTCATATTCAGTTGACTGAGGTAAAGGATGGTACCATCGTCTTATGCCTCCATTCGCTGAATGATAGAAACTACCCAGATTTTGTTACAGCCAGGGAAGCAGCACCAGCTAAAATAGATTAGGGATGATTGCATGTACTGTCTTGTGGGAAATGTATTGCAATGCCTCTGATTTATGACCCCCAAAAGAAAGTGTAAAGGGGTATATTTTGTTGCTGATATGTTTCTGTTTTCAGTTCATTAACGTAACAGTCTTCTCTTCATACTGTAAGCAAGGAATCTTCTCTGTTGCCAAGATAGAAACAATGGAAGTTCATGAAGTCCTTCAGTCTGAAGTTATGAGAGCAGAGCAATCTTCCATGCACCAGCAGAATTGAGAGAGAGAGAACCACATGAACTAGTCAGATCTGCCTGTTGCAGTTGAATTAGTATTTGTGTCTGACCATCAATGCATCTGCTCTACATGAATCTCACTATGCCTTCGGCTTAGATGCTTGATTGTGTGAAGGCAGGAAGCAAAAAATGAACTGAAGCCTGCTGTCCAAAGCTTCTTGGAACTTGAACGAAGATAATATTGACAGGTTTTTTATTAGCTAGATCTCAGAGTGCCACCACCCAACATCATGAGTGAATCTTCCCTGTATCTTGCTTCCAAAAGTGTGATGGAAGTTTGCCACACAAATTTGCTTGAGCAATCTTTTGTGCATATTATTGTCGGCTTATCTTCCACTCACCATCCACAACCGATGAAGTTGGTGAGGAGTAATCACAAAGAAATGATATTCCCTGCAAAAGCACATCAACCATGAAAAAGATACGCAGGACACATGGGCAGGTGATCAACCAGACCGCTGTTAAAACCGGCATGCAATTTACTACATTGAACTCTGAAGTACTCTGGAAGAACAAACGCAGCAAAAAAATGAGCAACAATGACAGACCTTGACACTGAGCACACCCCACCCAGCTTCCCACTCCTCTGTACACACACAAAACCTTGCAAGTCGACTCTCAAGGAAATGCTGAAAAGACCGTGTGACAAGCATGGACAAGGGATTGCAACCAATTAGGCTACCCTATCGATCAGAAAGCACAGCGATTGCTCACACATTAACACAAGCAGGACAAAGCAATGGAGAAAGGAGAAGAACCAGTTACAACACTTACTGTTTTTTTGATTAATCCGAGCAGGAAACACAGCAACTGGAAAAGCCCATTATATACAGCTCCCCTATGGCCAGAGTGAACCAGCCCCCATTACTGCACCAGTTGGCTGTTCTGTCCATAGGATGGGTGTTCTGTCTTCATCCTGTCCCTGGCGCTGAGGTAACCAGCATAGTACCACAGGCTACGTTTTTTGGTTGCTGATCTTTGGTTTTTCTTTTCTTGGCCCTTTTTCTCAGCCCTGATCTCCATACTACCCTCCCACCTAGCTACCCTACAAACCTAGCTATCCTATTCACTTACATCTTGTCCCTACCTACCAACTACAACCAACCCCCTTACTTGCTTACTCTTTATCCTTTCAAGGCTAAATCTCTACCTTTTGACAAAATATCTATCTCTTCTTGGCTAAACCTTTATCTCTTGGCAAAACTTTTTTCCTCGTTGGTTAAACTTCTATTTATTGACAAAACCTTCCTATTATGGCTAAACCTCTACTTATTGGTCAAAATTTTCTATTGCTTGACTAAACCTTTACTTACCAACAAAACATTTTTATTCCTTGGCTAAATTTATATTTATCGAGAAAACCTTTATAATTCTGGGTTAAACCTTTACTTATTGGCAAAACCTTTACATTTTAAAGTAAACCTTTACTTATTGATAAAGCTTTTATAGTCCTTTGCTAAGCCTTCTATTTTTCAACAAAACTTTTCGGATCATTTGTTATACCTTTAGCTTTCGGCAAAACCTTTCTAATCCCTTGCTAAACCTTTACCTCATGGCAAAACTTTTTAATTCCCTAGTTAAACCTTTAATTTTCGGCAAAACTTTTATATTTTATTGATTAAACCTTTCTTTTTTTAGATAAACTTCCACCACTTGGTAAAACCTTTATATATTCTTGGTAAAACTTTTACCCTTTAGCAAAATCTTTCTTCTTTTTGGATAAATCTTCTAGTGATTGGCAAAACCTTTATTTTTTCTTAGCTAAACCTTTGTTTCTCAACAAAAACTCTTTGTTTTTTGGCTAAACTCTTATAAAACCTTTTCATTTATTAGTAAAGCCTCCATGTCGTTTTGTTTAAACCTTTTCTTCTTAGCAAAAATAAATCTATTCTTAGTTAAGCCTTTACTTTTCAACAATTGTTTTTTATTTTTTGGCTAAACCTTTGCCTTTTAGCAAAACCTCTATATTTTCTTCGTTAACTTTTTTTATTACTTAACTAAATTTATACATATCAGTAAAAAAATTATACTTATTCAATAATTATCATTATTTTTTAATTAAACTTCTATGTCTTGGCAAATATTATATATTTTTGGTTAAACCTCTACCTCTTGGCAAAACATCTATCTCATCATGGCTAGTCGCTAAACCTTTGCCTCTTATCAAAACCTTTATTTCTTCTTGGCTAAACCCTTTCTTCTTAGCAAAACATCTATTTATTGGTAAAACCCACCTACCCACACATCATCATACCTACCTATGCACTTGCAAATTATGGATTTCAATTACAGAAATTATAATGTAAAATGTGAGTATTGCAAAGGAATTGTAATATCTAGAATTTACCTTGATTCAAACTTGTGATGACAATAAACCATTAACCCCAAATGTGGATATTGCAATTGCGAGAATTTTTTGGTGGTAGTCCTCTCTTTCCACTTTGGACCATTTAATGCAAGATGTACTTAATTTAATTAAGCAATAGGCTTGATAAATTTAGAGTTAAAAACACATCAAACATTTATGAATATTTGCATAATTTTTAATACTAATCAAAAACAATCTTATGTTGGATTTTGGCAGAAATTTTTCACATACAAATACTTGTAACAAGACTAATTTTTATCTCTTTTGAAGGTGAATGACGAAAAGTTTCAAGTTGGGCCCTCAAGTTGAAGTGACCACACTAAAGATAAAATAATAAACTCTTATTTCATTCACATAATTTTTTTCTTTCATTGTGTTTCAATTTTAATTCATTACACACTCCTAAAAGATTATTTTTATGGCATTTGTATATGTTTATAGAGTTATTAATTTTCATGACATTTACCATTAAAATTGTTTAGGTTTATATTTTGGGGAATTACTTTTACACTCTAAGGTTAATGTTTCTATTCATTAACATTTCTAGTTGATTAACTTTGAAATTCAAAACATAATTGTTATAATTTTTTTTGTATTCCATTTGTATCTGTTTGTATAATTATTAGGTTGAAAATATTTACCATTGGGATTATTTAAACTTTTAAGTTTAAGGGTTTAATGAGATGTGTGTTGATTTATTTAAGTTGTGTTTTCAAATCAAGCTACAACTCCTTTGAACATGACATAATATCAACAATATGATATTTTTAAAATCATTTTTTAGTGGAATTGTACTAGGAAAAACAAATGTTGGTGAACCCCAAGGGTGGGGGGATTACTAAATTTTTCCAAGTGCTTTACCATAGTAAGGGACCCACTAGATATGTGTAAAACACATACAATCAACATTTTATATGAAATAAGATTTGATGTAAATAAAGGCAATTTTAAACTTCAATTTTTTATTTTAAGAAAAAGTCCACAAACATTTTGAATCAATTCCATGTTAAATTTCTCTTCTCAAAATTCAACCTATCAAATAATAATATATCACTACAATCAATTAGTCATGGCAAGTACCTGCATTTGGTGACAAGATGATGCACAAGAAACAATATTTCAATCATTGCTAAATCCTTCCCAGGACATGTGTGTGCACCCATGCGAAAATGTATAAAAACACAATATTAAGATACAAATAACCAGTTGGTATTTATTAACATATCATGTTAATTTATACTTGACCTATTTCTAACAAGAATGATTATGAACTTAGTTAACAAATATTGTAATGATAATCATCCAACAACTACCATAAATTAATTATGTTTATTTATTTATAATTCATCAATTTAAAATCTCAAAAACAAAGGCCACAAAATGCCTTCACAACCCAAGCATTTACATTCAAGTTAGTATAATAGGACTAATTGACAACTGGTTATGGGAATAAATAATATGTGAATAGTAGTTTTGAATATATGAACTTACCTGGAATCTAGATGGGTCAAATGCCATAGGATTTGGGGAAAACTTTGGGTTCGTATGTACTGCATATGGTGCTACCCATACCATCCATTTCTTTGGAATGTTGTAATCTACATTCACTAGTGGGTGCCCGTGACCTTCGGACACGGCAAAAAAAAAAAAAAAAAAAAAAAAAAAAAAAAAAAAAAAGAGGTCGGACACTGTCCGTCGACGACGGCAGTTTAGGGTGGCCGAAAAAAAAAAACCTCCTCCCTGGCGCCCCCCCCCCCCCACCCCTGCTGGCCCCCCCCTCTCCCCACCCCCCCTGCTGCCACAGGTTTCGGAATCCGGCTGTCCGGGCCGATTCCCGGTCTCGGAATCCGACCGTCCGGGACGGTTCCGCCGGTCCATTCAAACGCGGAACCGTCGTCGGACGGACGGACGGACAGACACACTGTTGTAATTATATATAAGATACCACATAACATTTTGCAACTTTATGAGATTTAATTTGAACATAACCAATTATTAGTGCTAACAATGATATGTCAAGATTTGAAATCATAAGATCCCTCAATTGCTTTTGACATGATGAATCTCCACCATTTGAAAGTGGTCATGTTTGGATCACTCTTTTTTTTTTTTGCGAATGTCTACAACATGAAATTAGAATTACATTACAAATGTCCCAAGCATTGATTTTGACTTAATTACATTGCAATTGAAACATATTATTTGATTGTATTGCTATCAACCCATCAACCCATTTGGAACATCAAATACAAATTTATTTTGAGATATTTACTACAAAACAACTAAACTCAAGGCAACTTAGGAACTCAGTGAGTCACAGGCTTTATGAATTCCAATTTAAATGCAAATAGTCAATGTTTGTGGATGATTATCTAACATCAAAAAATAAGTGACATAACTTTAACCTACAACAAAAATTTTAACTTACCTTTGTCCTTCGTGTTTTTTGGTGCCTTCCTTGGTATGAATGGGACAGATGAATGATGTCTTAAAACTTCATTAATCATCTGTGTCAAAATCATAGTTTAACCCTAACTTCCACCTAGAATTATGATAAATTTAAATATCATTCAATACTTTTTTATTTTAAAACATTGGCCCCAACTTCCAATGATGTGTCGTTTTTTGTTTTTTCCCTGTGATTTTTGCACTATGACAACAACAACAAAATTCAACCTATACAAAGGATTTTTTTTAAAGGCCAAAATTCATTGTATTTTTACTATAGGTTCTAGAAAATAGCCAAATTTTTAAATTGTACTTTCATATATGGTCTATAGCCAAAATGGGCTAAATTTTCTTGTGGATGATCAACAATTTTGCTACATTGCAAAATTGAAAAAAAATAAAATTATTAAAAAAAAACCTTAGCCCTAACTAAAAAAATAATGAAAGGAATGCTAAGAAAACAAATAGTTAAATTTATGCGTCCATTGACTTGTTACACCACAAACTCTTTCTAAAATAATATCAAAGTTTACATATTAGACAATTACCTGTGTTGGAAGTGGCATAGATGTTGTCCAATTGAACCAGTCCAAAGTATTTCCTTCCATCATTTTTTCTCAAAGGGCATCTTGTTCAACCTGTGCACATAATATAACACAATCTTAATGAGTTCACAACTATTACATAATACTTATTTATCACCAAAATTTGCCAAACACCCTTTAATAATTTCAAAATTAATTTTTCAATATGTAAAGTTTGTGGAATTATATTTGCCAATATAATTTTCTCATAGCACAAATTTGAATTTTTCACCTTGATTGATTCTCTCACTTGTGGATATACATGAAGGTATTTGACAACCACATAAGGAGATAATGACAAGCCACTAAAAGCACGGATTGCTACAGATTGGTCATGGTTAGACATCTGTCCAACCCATGCATCTTCCACCATATAGCCTAAAAAGTCCTTATATTGTATTCCTTTTTCCCTCCTTTTTTCCATGCCTTGTTTTAAAATGTGGCATTACCTATAATATATCAATGTTGAATGTTTGAAGGATAGTCATAAAAATAATAAATCTAAAACACCATAACAAATCTGATTATTGAAAATTATATGCCACTTTAAATTACTAGGATATTTTTTCAATAATTATTGGAAACATACAGTTTCATTATAAGTCCATTGTGCAAAAATTACACAAAAATACTTTTATGTGAATAAAAGTTGTGTACTAGAAAAAATGGTTAAAAGTTTTCCAAGATAATTTAAACATGACTAATTTTCATGGCACTATGGGGTTACTACATTTGAAGCCTTGAAAAGAAAACCACAAGAATGCATGCCAAAATTGAAATGTTTGGGTTTAAGAAATAGAAATTGATGTGGAACCTTCAAAGCCTTGTACCAAGTGAATGGGGGAAGATTGATGTGAATACTTGAAATCATTCCATCTTGCATTTTCAATAATTCTTCTTTAATCTTGTTGGCCTCTTAAGTTCCAACCATCTCTGACCATCCCAACTCCAGTGCCTACATACTACAAAAATACCCATAAGAGGGTGTTGTTTAGACCAGTAACAAAATCATTGGCCCTTGTAAATTGGATCATTTAAAGAATATTTCTAGTAAAAATTAGAAGTGTAATTCAAGTTGATGATTATTTTTATATAAAAAACATTACACTTGTTTAAATGGAAAGGAATATTGGTCCCATGTCAGAATCTTTGACATCCTCCAAATAAAACAGGTATTGTGTTCATCAAACTTATTCATTAGGGAAATATGCCTTGCAGAAATTCACAACAAGAAAAAGCTCAAATTTGTAGGACCAAACATCCAATTATTTACACATTGTTGCACATAGATACAAAAACATTATTTCTACGTGAAAATTTTGAAAAAATTCAAAAGGTATTTTGTTGATGAACCATTTAATTGAATCAATCAAAAAACACAAAAGGCCTATAATCCTGGAGTAAATAATAAATACCTTGGTTAATTCACCCTCTGTATCCAATATTGTTCCCATACTTTGAAGAGAGTCAACAACTTGCTTTGCCAAAGAGTTGAGGAATGGGAGGTTCTTGTGGAGGTTTTCTCCTGAAAATGTTGCAAGTGTAGATTTCCCAGCCAAGGTGTCTACCTGAAATGCTTTGAGGGAATGGGGTTTGTGATCACTACTGATTAGTTTCATTATATGTTTAGGATAAGAAAGCACAAATGACTTATGGGCAGTTATAAGAACAAACTTGATAAACTCAGGAGAGGTTGCAACAACAATAGGGTCAAGCCCCAATATTGATAATTTGAAGAGTTCCTGAAATCTGCAAGTCCATCCATGAGTGCATTAAAGTTCTCCCCAATCAGCCACAAGTAAGAACAATATAATTGAAATGCAATCAAATCTATTGAATTCTTAAGAATGCATATTTGAAAGATAGTAAAAAATACAACTAGACTAACGTTATTTCCATAAGATCTATAAGGTGATTATTTTGGGAACTTGATTGTTATAAAAACTTGAAAAATACCTTGTTATATCCAATAACATGGCAATAAATCTAATGCCATAATCTACCAAAAATTTGGAGCAATATAGGCAATTAGATTCATGACCATGGGTCTTCATAACATGGTACTACAAGTAATATAAAAATGATAACATATCCAAAATTCATTGTTACAAATTCATAATGTAATCACATCCAATGGAGATGAATTTTGAACACCTGGAAATTTAGTTTGCAATAAAGTGATGTGGTCCTTGCCACAAAAATTGTGCAGAGTCACCAACAATGGGCAAATATGAGCTAGTGGCTTTAGGCAACATCTGTTTCTTAGTCAATGCGTTTGAGAAGCTAAAGATTGCAAAGCATGACATGGTTGCTATCAATGTGTGTTACCACCATCACCCATGTCCATGGAGAACGGGATATGAGGTATTCTACAGTTTGAGACTGCATGAATGTCCAATCCCCACACACTTTGGTAGTTGTTAAGTTACAATATGGCTTTGTGAAGAAGAAGAAGAAGCTCATTGCAAGTTGCAGAGAGTACGTGAAGAAGCTGAGAGTTGCATTTCATGAGTCATAGTTTTGAGAAGCTCGAGATTCAAGAGGTCAATACAATTTGAATGTTCTCGACAAAGCTCACGTTTGAGGACCTTGCATGTCAACGAACATATCAGAACTATTCATCCCTTGTTGCAAATCGATTTTTACCAAAAAAATGCAAATGTTTCAAAGAAATATCTGTGGACTTGAATGCGTTTGCTTATGCGGGATCATCAGATGGACCAAACCTGTAACCTTCACAGGGGGCCTGTGAGGAGGTCCCACATGGCCACAAGGGGAAAATTGAACTATTTACCATCTCAAGTTTTCTACAATGAGGGTCAAACAACAATTCTAGTTGAGATGTGGGAAAAGATGAGTGAAAAACTGAATTTATGGAAATATACAAGGGGAAAAACAATGAAATGATACTAGTCTGTAAACCCATTTTGCAAGCAAAATGATCAGGTTTCTTTGCCTTTGGAAGCATAAGCAACTTCATTCTTGTTATGCTTATAATCCTTACTAATATACTAATCACTTTTTTCACTCCTTTCATTAGCTTTTTTTTTGTCAGCATATTTGAGCTTCCTTACACACCTAGTAACTGACCAATTTTAATTGGGGTCTTTGAAATCCTAGAGTTTCCACATCCTCCATTCCTCATCCCCCCACGACCCCCCTTCCCCAAATTCCTCCCTTCCACAGGTGGAGGGGGTGGCGGGAGGATTTTTTTCATTTTTCCTTTGTTCCTTCTATGTTCCCTTCAAGTGCCCAATGGGTTCCTAAGTTCCCAATGCGTTCCCCAAGGGTGAGAGTGAGAGAAAACTCACCTCCTCATTTGTGTTTATGAGTGAGAGAGAAAACTCACCTCCCTTCTGTCCTTCCGTCCAATCACACGCTGGACAAATCTTCTAGCCAATTGGATATCGGACGGACGGAAAGATGGACGGACACACACAGAAACCCTAAACCTTAAACCCGGACACACCGAAGAGGATACCCATTACACTGAGTGATACCCATTATGGACACACCCTAGAGGATACTCCTGACACTGAGCGATACCCTGACACTGAGCGATACCCATCACACTGAGTGACACCCATTACGGACACACCCAAGAAGATACCCATTACACTGAGTGATACCGATACCCTGAGTGATTTTTCTTTTCACCGACAGTTCTCACAACCCACCGAGAGTTGACCCATTACACTCAGGGACCCTGGTTTCCTCACAAACAAACCGGACACTGAGTGATACTCATGACACTGAGGGATACCCCTGACATTGAGTGATACCCATTTTGCAAGAAAAATGATCAGGTTTCTTTGCCTTTGGAAGCATAAGCAACTTCATTCTTGTTATGCTTATAATCCTTACTAATATACTAATCACTTTTTTCACTCCTTTCATTAGCATTTTTTTTGTCAACATGTTTCTAGAATGAATCCCATTTAATAGATAGTAATTTATCTTTATGCTCAACCTCTCAAATATTTGAGCTTCCTTACACACCTAGTAACTGACCAATTTTAATTGGGGTCTTTAAAATCCTAGAGTTTCCACATCCTCCATTCCTCATCCCCCACAACCCCCCTTCCCCAAATTCCTCCCTTCCACGGGTGGAGGGGGTGGGGGAAGGATTTTTTTCATTTTTCCTTTGTTCCCTCTATGTTCCCTCAAGTGCCCAATGAGTTCCTAAGTTCCCAATGTGTTCCTCAAGGGTGAGAGTGAGAGAGAACTCACCTCCTCATTTGTGTTTATGAGTGAGAGAGAGAACTCACTTCCCTTCCGCCCTTCCGTCCAATCACACGTCGAACAATCTTCTAGCCAATAGGATATTGGACGAACGGACGGACATACAGACGGACGGACACACACGATTAGTGCAGAAACCCTAAACCCTAAACTCGGACACACCCAAGAGGATACCCATTACACTTAGTGATACCCTGACAGTGAGGGATACCCTGACACTGAGTGATACCCATTACAGACACACCCAAGAGGATACCCATTATTGTAAACCCATTTTGCAAGCAAAATAATTAGGTTTCTTTGCCTTTGGAAGCATAAGCAACTTCATTCTTGTAATGCTTATAATCCTTACTAATATACTAATCACTTTTTTCACTCCTTTCATCAGCTTTTTTTTTTGTCAGCATATTTGAGCTTCCTTACACACCTAGTAACTGACCAATTTTAATTGGGGTCTTTAAAATCCTAGAGTTTCTACATCCTCCATTCCTCATCCCCCCACGACCCTACTTCCCCAAATTCCTCCCTTCCACAGGTGGAGGGGGGTGAGGGGAGGATTTTTTTAATTTTTCCTTTGTTCCTTCTATGTTCCCTTCAAGTGCCCAATGGGTTTTCTAAGTTCCCAATGTGTTCCCCAAGGGTGAGAGTGAGAGAGAACTCACCTCCTCATTTGTGTTTATGAGTGAGAAAGAGAACTCATCTCCCTTCCGCCCTTCTGTCCAATCACACGTCGGACAATCTTTTAGCCACTAGGATATTGGACGGACGGACAGACAGACGGACACACACGATTTAGTGCAGAAACCCTAAACCCTAAACCCGGACACACCCAAGAGGATACCCTGACACTGAGTGATACCCATTACACTGAGGGATACCCTGACACTGAGTAATACCCATTACGGACACACCGAAGAGGATACCCATTACACTGAGTGATACCCATTACACTGAGGGATACCGATACCCTGAGTGATTTTTTCTCTCACAGACAGTTCTCACAACCCACCCAAGAGTTTACCCATTACACTCAGGGACCCTGTTTTCCTCACAAACAAACCGGACACTGAGTGATACCGATGACACTGAACGTTACCTCTGACACTGAGTGATACCCATTACCCTGAGTTCTTCTAGCCAATAGGACACCGAACGGACAGACACACACCAATTTTTTTATATAAGTAAGACTAGTTGGTAAACCCATTCTGCAAGCAAAATGATCAGGGGAAAATTTTTATCACCTTTGAAACCTTCCCCAGTAAGTAAACCCATTTACACATGTAAATGAATGTGTGTGTGTGTGTGAGTGAGAGAGAACTCACCTCCTCATTTGTGTTTATGAGTGAGAGACAGAACTCACCTCCCTTCCGCCCTTCCGTCCAATCACACATCGGACAATCTTCTAGCCAAGAGGATATTGGACAGACGGACGGACAGAGAGACAAACGGACACACACAATTTAGTGCAGAAACCCTAAACCCTAAACCCGGACACACCCAAGAGGATACCCATTACACTGAGTGATACCCTGACATTGAGGGATACCTTGACACTGAGTGATACCCATTACAGACACACCCAAGAGGATACCCATTACACTGAGTGATAAACCCATTTTGCAAGCAAAATGATCAAGTTTCTTTGCCTTTGGAAGCATAAGCAACTTCATTCTTGTTATGCTTATAATCCTTACTAATATACTAATCACTTTTTTCACTCCTTTCATTAGGATTTTTTTTGTAAGCATGTTTCTAGAATGAATCCCATGTAATAGATAGTAATTTATCTTTATGCTCAACCTCTCAAATATTTGAGCTTCCTTACACAC
Source organism: Sphagnum contortum (assembly GCA_963920785.1). Taxonomy (NCBI): domain Eukaryota; kingdom Viridiplantae; phylum Streptophyta; class Sphagnopsida; order Sphagnales; family Sphagnaceae; genus Sphagnum; species Sphagnum contortum. The sequence goes on from OY987289.1 coordinate 126,898, forward strand.
GTAGTAATTGACCAATTTTAATTGGGGTCTTTAAAATCCTAGAGTTTCCACATCCTCCATTCCTCATCCCCCCAATAGGATATCGGACGGACAGACAGACAGTCTGAGCCTCTATGTGTGTTTAAGGATTTTGTTTCTTTTAAGTTTTGGGTGGAGGGGGTGGGGGGATGATTTTTTTCATTTTTCCTTTGTTCCCTCTATGTTCCCTTCAAGTGCCTAATGGTTTTTTTGCCCTCATGTCCAATTTGACCAAGTGCCATTTTGGACAAGTCAATTTGGACATGACCATTTTCACTAGGTCTTTTTGGTTGGTTTTTTTACTAGGTTTTTTACCAAGTTTTTTTTACTAAACCATCGTGATAATAATATAATTTGGGCAACATCTAAAAAAATGTTATTTAAGTTATTCAATTTAAAATTAATATAAAAATATTATACCCTACCTACCTACCTAATTAATAAGATCAATAATTAATACCAAAGAATAAACATTTTATTTACTTACCAATCTTGTGTCGTAGGCCTAGGCTAGGGCCACTTAGTTTAGCCACTTAAGTTAAACCAAACCACTTAGGCTAAGCCAAGACCCTTAGGTTAAGCCCTTAGGCTAGGCCAAGTAGCGTTGGCTAGGTGGTTCAATAGCTTTTGCAACCTAGGTTACTTAATTAGGTCACTTAAGTACCCAAAGTCACCTAGGTTGCAAATGTGGGGACTTGAACGTTTCACCCCCACATTGAAGAGTCAAATTCTTAACCATTGCACCACCACCCCATAAGGTGGTTTTTTTGAACAATATATTTGTAATGACCATGATTTTGGACCAACATATTATAATCAATTTCCATGATTTTTTTTAACATGCATATTGTATTAAATGAACTTGAATGTTTTTACACAATTTACATAAATAGATAGGTTAGCCTAAGTAGGTAGGAGGTCCCTATTAATAAATGCATGTACCTAAATAACATGTAGGTTATAGTTTACTAGGCCTTATAGATACCTACTAGGTCTATGTTTATATCTACTTAGTAAGCTATCTATGCCTATGTTATTTAGTAGGCGATGTAAGTACCTATAGACCTATTAATAGACCTAGCCTAGGCATACTATGTAGGTTTAGGCTTACCATCCCTTTTGGTCAATGTGGGCATTTTAGTTAAATTGGACCTTTTAAAAAGTCATGTTTTCTTGTAGTGCACGTTATGGTACAATTCTAAAAAATAATGGAGACAATAAATATGGTAATATTTGAACTTGTACTTTCATTTAAATCTAGAAATTAAATTTGTGTGATATCTTGATTTTGTTTTCACTTGGATTTGATTTGAGTGTGTAGGTCGAGATTTTTATTTTGGTGATGTGGCTATTAGTAATCATTTTTCGATGAACATGTGACTTTGTCTTAGTTTAGACTTTCTCTCAATTGATTGATGTGTCCCGATGAAATGATTGTGGGCTACTAAAACTCAAAGACAACAACATTTCAACTATATAAAAAAAATTACATCCAAAATTGAATTAGAACTTGAAATGAATACTTCTAATTATAATTACCTCAAGTTTAGAATATCAACAACAGAAGGATCAAAAAAGTTCTATGTCATTCCTATTGGAAAATAACAAGGGGTATATGCTAATTAAGTTGAATATTTTCTTTGAAAACTTTAATCATTTAAGTGTTAGCTATTTTTGAATGGTTAAAATTTGACCATATTTTCATAAGTCCATTTGAGTTGTAGTTTTTGTTTGTTTTTCAATTTCTTTGTCCCAAAAGCATATTTTTTGAAAGATTTACATGGGGCATTCTTCATATGGATTTTGTGGGTTTTCCTTTTAGAACTTCCAAATTAAAAAATGACATCAATTACATCTATGTGAAATCTGGTATAAATGTTTGATTCTTTGTGCACCAAGTGATAGGGGTGTTATTGAGAATGAAAACAAATGCACTTGTTGATTTTCATTCATCCACATCACCCCAATTAGTGTCATTAAAACTGTTAAATTCTAGTTTTGCAAAGTGTGCCAAAGTTTAAGGTGCCTATAATGTAGTGGATAATGGATTTCATAGTTTGCAAATGAGCAAGTTACGGATTCGTCATGAATCATGAAATAAGATTCATGGCAAATGCAATGTCTCATCTTGTGTTTGTTGGAAAAAATATTTTTTTCAATTAGACATTGATATTTTTTCAAGTTGATTGGAAATGAATTTATATTTTTACACAATTTGAAATTTTGATGTAGAGGTTTTAAAAGAGTTGTAATCTATCATTCCAAATTAATCTAAAATGTTAAATGCATAATAGGCTTGATGAAACAACAAGTCATCATTCTAATGTGAAAATTGAATTCCGAGGTACTTAGAACACAAACCCAATGATGTCATGTCAAATTTGGTTGTTAACTCCTTTTTAAACCAAGAAACCCGCTCAATGTTATCCTTAGTTAAAAATGAATCATCTATGTATGATATTAATAACACTACCTTTTCATAATGATGAATGTAATACATGTTGCCATTAGATAATGATTCCTATAATCCATTTTCGTTTAAAAATTTGTCAATTTTTCAAAACCATTAGAGAGGGGTTTGGTTAAGTCCATACAAAGCTTGAAATAGTCTATAAACAAGGTGTTCACTTCTTGGAACTACATATTTTCGTGGTTGTTGGCATGTAGATTTCATCATGAAGATGTTTGTTTAGAAATATTGTTTTCATATCCAAATGATGTGCCTTCCAACCCTTCGATCTTGTTAAAACAATCATTGCTTCAATGGTATTCCATTTTGTAATTAGTGCAAATGTTTCACCAAAGTTAATTCTTATTATCTGTTCACATCCCCTTGCAATTAACCTGGTTTTGAATTTCTTTGCTTCTACATTAATTCCAGGCTTCTTCTTGTAAATTTGTTTGCATGTAATGGCTTGTTTGTTTGGTGGCAAAAAAACAAGAGACAAAGTTTTCATTTTTCATACGCTGGCCGTTTCATCATCAATGGAAAATTTCTAATAGGGATCTTGTTGTAAATCCTAGTTCTCATTGATTAAGAAGAACAAAAGGTTTCTTGGTGTGCATGAACCTTTGCATGGGTGCAATTATCTCATCATTGTTATGTTAAGACCTATTGAAAGATGAGGTAGAGGCATGGATAGGAATTGGTGATATCATAGGTTGTGATGGTGAGGATTGTGTATGGAGATTAAAAGAAATAATGAGAGGTGTAAATTCATGTGCAATTTCAGTCATATATGTAATTGTGATGGGTTTTGAGTTGTAATGAACTTTTGGCAAGTTCTTCCAAGATTGGGGGCCTCCATTAGCATGATGGCCCTCGATGGTCTTTGCATTCTCATGACCAACTATGGTCTTGAGTAACTAAGCTTCTCCAACAACCTATACACACTTTGGGAGCCATCTATATTTGTTTCCAAGCACCACACCCAATTCTTTTAGGTGGCCTTCCTTGTTGCATCTTCTTTCAGAAGACTGAGTATCATTCTAAGTTTTCTTGAACATTAGCTATTACTTAAGCAATAGCCATGTCTTACATAATAAATTGTGGGATGCTGATATTGATGTTATTACATAATGTACTTGAACTCATGGTGTGCTTCCCTTGCAAATATATTGAAATGTATACAGATGACCAAGAATTAAAAGCTTCAGTGCTAAATGGTTTTTACATTTCACATTAGATTTTTGCACAGGAAAATACAAATGTGAAACTAGATTGGATTGAAGTAGATGAGAGTTTGAAACATGCTGAATTTTGCATGGACTGATGGAATGACTTTGCCTCTTCCTCTTGCACAAGTTCATAATTCAAAAAACCTAAATACCTCCATACAATTCAATCAATGTCTTTTTGATGCTTAGACAATTGAATCTCAAGTCACATAGGGAAATCCTCCAACATTTGCCTAGAGTTCCATGAATGCAATGTTGTCCTTAAGACCTTAGAAGATGAATCTTCTTATTCTGCACAGCCACCAATTTTGCTAGAGGTCAGATTTGAAGAGGTTCTATCCACATTTGAAACTTGTAAATGCTTTATCAACAAGGACAGAAGATCCATGTTGGAAGGAATTTGGAATGATGCCTGAGATTCAATGCAAACAATTTTTTAAGCTCACAAAGAATTCATAACCAAGTTGCTTAATGTCATGCTGAAAAGAACACACATACAGAAGACCAAGGAAGCTTACTGAAAGAAAGCCAAACCCCAAAAGAGCTCATCTGTGGTATTCTGATAATTTTGAGAAGCTGAAGATCACCAAAACATCAAACATATTTTGTATTTTTTTGTGCACTCTATACACCTAGAACCCATAATTTCAGACCATGCACTAAACCTCTGACCATGACCAAACAATCATAATTACAAAAATTATTAAAAATAAAAATTTAGAAAACTGCAAATGTGGATCCTTAAGTTTGAAAAACAGAAGGATGAAGCATTTCACAAATAAGAGCAATAGATATTGAAAGTGCTCAGCTGAAAGAATCTTACACAACAGCTGGATACTTGAAGTAATCAGACACAGAGACCCTAACAATATCACTGCTGCATCCTTGAGAGCATATCTGCAAAACAACAAACTTTCAGAATCCACATATCCTGAACCTAGGGCATCTTGAAGGAGCAGAGAATATTCTCATCTGGCTTCTTACTCTCGAATCTTACTTTGGGAGGAAAGGAAGAAACACGGAAGAGATAGAAAGAATTAGAAAGAATAAGACCTAAATTTTGATGCATTTCTCACTCTTTCTTCCCGCAGATGGCATTCTCCTCATCTTGCTTTCTGGGTGCATTCAAGGTCAATTTGGTTAGCAGAAGTGAGAGGGTGGAGAACTGACAAGAGTGGAACATAGCTTGAAGTAAAGCTTATTATTGAACTTGCTCCGGACTTCGTTCTTAACTAGCTCCATCACCGAATGCAGAGTAGCCATCTGTGAAGGCAAAACCAAGCTCAACAATAATGAAAGAAGCAGTACCACACACTAATTTCGAAAATCCAGAAATTCATTCTCCAGCTTGATTGCATATTCGTGATAGTACCCGGAAAGAAGGGACGACGGCATGGCCATCCACAATCCGCACCAAAGTAGAGCAAAATTCAAGGTATCTATCCACACCCAGGTCCTGTAGAAAGCTTCCACCCTATTCTTCCGTGCACTTTTGTTCTACAATTCAACCTCCCTTGAGCAGATTCTCAGCGGCTTTTTTCTTGGAAGTAGCAGGAAAATTCCCTGAACGAATGAAGGGGACAAAGAAAGCCTGCAAGCAATGAAGCGCTTCTGTGAGCGATGAGACCGCTGTTGCCGAAGTAGGAGCACATGTAGAGCTGCTGCATGATGCTGCCAACATGACAACAACAACAACACCACATTGTTTTTGTAAGCTCTAGACTGCAAGAGCTCATTCCCTAGCCTTTTGGTCTCGGCTAGGACGTGTTTCTTATCTGTCACCATCGCTTCGACACCCCCGCAACAACAGCAACGACGAATTCTCAGAGCACTCAATGCAAGAGACTTAAAAGGTGAACACAAAGCCCACTAACTCCTAAACCCTAACCCTCATCCTAATTCGACAAATCTTGTATTATGTTTTTGATGTTAATTATATATGATAAATCAAAATTTTATTCATAATTCGGATTTATAGATTATAATTTATTATTAGGTTAAGAACTCTGAATAATGAGTTGCGGTTATTTGGATTTTCTTTTGAAAAGTGCCATGACATGATATTGGATTTTTAAAATCACGTGTGATTCTTAAGTACTTTACATTGGCATCAAACGTCTGTCATCAAGTAAATAAATAGGTAATATTGTTTCTTTTGTGTGTGTTATTTAATTGCTGATGTAGGAACATTGGCATTTGCGAGGAAACAAATGAATTTTTAAACTTTTAATCTAATGTATATCAAGTATGCACAAGACATGAATTTAACAATGTTTCACTATGTTGAAAATCAAATATTATGTTTTTATTGAGTGTATCTTGCAACTTCAAATATTTTAAACAATCATACTACAATGCTTGAAAATTCATAAGGAACCATAAGATAGAACATTGCTTTTGATGCACTCTGTGAAACTTTATTGATAGACACACAATAGATTAGGAAAATGTACAAATGGATAAAAAACAGAAAAAGAAAAACTTACAAAGTGTCAAGTTAGCTCAAACTAGATGTTGAAATTTATCCGTGTCAAAAATTGATCGCTTGTAGTTGGTCAACTATATTTTTTCATATAAAAAATTAGGCACTTGTAATAAGTCAGTTGTGGAGGTGAGAATGTGTTTTGAAAGGGTGGAAGTTGGAAAGTAAGTGGGCCTACGACTACCACTTGACTTAAGATGGAAGATGTTTACAAACTTTGTAATGTTATTGAAATTTTTTGCCCAAGAAAAGTAACCAAGATAGAAAAAGGAAACCCTTATGGTCATTTTAGATTTCAAATGACATTGGCATAATTATGTAAAACACATCTGCCCACTTATGTAGACATCCAAATATTACCACTGTTGAGGGGAGGAATTGATCAACAGGATGTGCTTTTCATTTATATTTTATGAAAAAAATACCATGTTGGCTACTTAAAATATAAATATGCTTAAGAATGATAAATTTGTTTAATTTGTTTGTGTTGTGTTTATAAACCATTATAAATTGATATTGTGGAGCTACAATCTTCAAGCTTGATATTTTGTGAGTTTTTAATGTTTTTGACACACCTTTAAACTCCTTGGTGGATTCAACTGCGAGTCTAAATGTGAAGACAATGGAACAAGGAATTAGGGCAAGTTCTTTAACTCGTAACACTTCGGGGGTTGGAGGGGACTGCTTGAGATCTGGGATGGGACTAAGAAGATTGACAATCAATTCAATCACTCACACAAACTTGCATAAACCAAACAACAAATTGGTTAGTGCGTAATTGGAGCATTTTGGTGCGCAGAAGGGCCACAGGCACACATAGACCCATAAAACTCACCACAACCTAGACTTGGGGGAAGCCATCACCTTCCCCCTTATAGTATACTCTATGCATGGCCATGTGACCAACACCCAATGTCATTTTGTTTCAAGACTCCCAGTTTTGAAAATTGGGACTCCCACGATTTTAGGGGCCCATAACTTTATGTGTATACCTTTGATTGAGATGATGTCTAAAGTAAAGTTGTAGTCCTTGTCAAAAGCTTTCCAACACTATACTGCATGCCACCTGCACGCAAGGAAATCAGGGCCTTTTCTAACTTTTAGTGGTTGGAAGTCAAACTCTCAATTTGACTCCCAACCTTTCTTTTGGCCATAACTTGTGTTTCAAGTGTCTAAATGAGTCATGCGAGCCCATTTTAGACATCTACACTACAAGAGCTTCTCAATGATATAAGAAATTCTTCAATCCAATGGATTTTGGCCCTTGTAATTGCTCCTTAAAAATTTGGGAGTTTATTGGGACTCAAACTCCCAAAGTGGGAGCTCACTTGGGGGTGTGAAGGTCCATTCCTTCACACTCTCCTACATTCTCGGGAGCATGAGATGTGACTCCCATGCTTCCCTCTTGGCCTGCACCCTTGTAAGCCCTTGCCTTGGTCGCGAGGCCAAGGCAAGGGTTGCAATAATTTAATGATAATGTCAAAAGATTTAATTTAAATAATAATATATATATTTGATTTTATGTTAATTTCCATATATATGTGGATTGGACAAAATCACACATGTTTGAAACAAATATTCATTTTCTTATATCTTAAACACAAGTAGTGAAATTTGAAATATGAGCAATTCCATTTGAGAAATTGTGCATCGAATAAGCATCAAGAATACAGGGTGGGTATGGAAATAATTTGTGGTTGTTTCAACTAAGTTTCATCTATATCGTAAATAATTGTCCTCAACAATGTGGAACATGTGAAGGATAATTTATTCATGAATTTATAAGAAATTATCAAAATTTATGTTCAATTTGTTGACTTTAAACAAGTGGTCTACTTCTAGGCACTGAAAAACAAGGAATGATTCTTAATGGACATTTCTCTTGCTTGAAGAACATACATTGTAAATCAGTTAGGAGAAATTTCTATACCAAAAGCACTCTATATCCTTGAATAATCCTCCTAGATAAAAAGAGTGATCTTATAATTACTCTTTCAAAGTGGTAGGTATTGTGACATTAAAATTGGAACATAAAACAAGCATAACACATAGCATACACATATTGAATGGTAAATACATTCTCAAAGTTTCACACTGGCATGAGCCAGTGGCCACTTAAGTTTTGTCCAGTAACCATTTAAGACACTACCTTCTTCATCAAAGAAAGACTTGAAGATTCTAAAAGGTCAAATCGTTCTGATTTTTCTCTTTTGAGCCCACTGGCTTTCTTTCTTCTTCTCAATGTCTTCAAACCACACAAACCCAGAACCACATTTGACTTCCATGGGAATTGAAATTCCTATTTACGTTTGGTGACATAAATCCCTTAATCTAGATAGATTAGATAATTTAGTGTTCCTAACATAAATCCCTCAACTTAACAAAACATGAACACATGAACACAACACATATCCACTATCCTAGTGATTGCTTCAAAAGTTTTACAAAGAACCACAATCTTCTTTTGTATGATTCACTCCAACACTTCAATGGATTGTTGCAGTTCTTTGAAGTTCCCAACAATCAAAATATTTTTTTAAGAAGTGCAAGTTAACAACTCTCACATACAAATCAACCCAAACACAAATTTTGAGGAGAATTTTTGGCTTATCTTGAGACCTTTAAACTTTTCATCATCCCCTTTATCAACCGTCAAAATTAACCCTTAGATAAAAAATTTGCCTTCCCAAATAATTGCGCAATGGATGTTTTTATATGTTAGTTGAAAACAAAGATCTAATCACAAGTCTTGAACAACATCTATTCCACACCCCCTTTTGAAAACCAAAAACCACACTACTTATTTGGTTTGCTATTCGTCTTTCCGCCACTCCACTGCAAGATTTCAAGCTAAGTGCACCTCACTTGGCAACTCCCTTGCCACATAGTCATCCTACGTCCAGTAATAACACATCCCAAATAGAAGAAAACGACACAAAGATTTCAAGGACAAAAAATACCACTACATCTCTATTTAGTGTTTTTCATTGTCTACACGTTGTTAGAATGAACACTACCAGCAGCCAACAAGAAAAAAATAAAAATATCCTTACTTGAAAACCTTCAAACCACTTTTTGTTCCTTAAAATTAAAATTTTATTACAGTATGTTATACATTTATTCATAGGTAATTAAATCAACCCTCTCACTCATAAAGATTAGGTGTAAGATAGAGGTTGGTCTAGTAGATAGGACACCTAATATCACCATTCATGGCAAGGACGCTATTAGGTTAGTGTTAGTTGAGGCCTGGTATGGCAATGCCAACCTTGTACCATTTGTACACTAGTCTCAATATCAAGTATAGACCTATTTCATACTAGGCAAAAATCAATCTTCAAATTAAAATTATGACCAAATTGGTATGGAAGTTTTTTAAAGTATGGACCTAATACATCAAAAGGAAATTTAATGGATAAGGTTATAGGTCTAGTGTAAGTTTTTCCCTTTCCAAAGTTTAATGAGGTGGGATGAAATGTGGTGGGATAGGGTTATAGTGAAAATTTAAAGATAGGAGAAGGAAGATTGAGAATTTAATTTTCTTTCTTTCTCCCAAGGGACTTCTCATCTCCAAAGCGATTTCCTCCCTTTTTGAAGAGGTGAAAAACCAGGGGTTTTTTTGGAAGAGGGCAGAGAGGGGGGCAAGGAAGGTTGGTGTGTAACTTGATGTAATTACACAATCACTTAAGTAATTATTTAAAGGGGTAAATTTGATGATAGGATTTTTGGTCATGGTGCATTGACTTTCACATATTAATTTATTTGAAAGTCATGTGCACCATATGTTTTATTATCCTTTGATTATTTTATGTGTAATCACATGGGGGACCATGTGTTTAATTATTCTTTGTTTATTTTATGTGAAATCACATGGGAACGTTCCCATGTGATAGGTAATTTCTTATTATGTTTCCTTTTGATTAGTATATAAAGAGGTGTTTGTGACCTTTGGAAACACCTTCACTTGATACAAAATTGTTGTACATATGCAAAGTTTGATGGAATAAAATTGTGAAGGGATTCGAGCTTTTGGTTTTGATTATTTTTTATGTTGATTGTGTTTAGTTCATGGTAGGAGAATGATGATGCTTACTAGCTATGCATAAACAATAGAAAGGTGAGAAAGTAATTGTGCAACCAAGACATAGATTTCCATAGCTATGTAATAAATATACATAGTTTCGATCCTATACCCATCCGTGTTCTACAGGTGCAATAACTTTTCATAAGGTTGTTTCTTGAGTTGCATGGGAAGGGAGGTTTGGTTGTTTTCAAAGGTTAGGGAGTTGGTTTTCCTCCTTTTCTTTCTTCCATTCTTCCAACGTACTCACACAACACTGGTCATTGGCTAGTTATTGGTAAAACACCTTGTTATCACTCCAGATATTGAAAACCTATCAGCTGGTTCTTAATTTTTAAAAGAAACGATAGATAATTGACCCACTTGGCATTGAAATTTTAAATTTTAATAATCTATCCATATGATTTGGTTATCATTCTAGTAGGATATCAATCTAAAAAGATTGAACATGTTTATCATAGAAAACAAAAAACATACTTTTAAAAACTCTATATCAACTCACAATTGACAATATAATTGGTAGTTCTCAACTGGATATTTGAAAACTGACTTTGTGCATAATTGATAGTTATTACCCAAAAAATAACTAGGTGAAATTGATAATGGAGGGTATTCACTAATGAAATTGATAATTGAAGAGTATATATTTTTGAATTTCTTACCAACCTAACCAGCCAGTTATTATGAGAAACAATAATCAGCCAACACTGATTATGACCACCACATAAATAAATACAACTCAATTGCAACATTTCCAAAAAGAGTTATCCCTGGCTACCAACTTGCTTATACTATTTTCAAGGTTGGGTCTAAATAAGAACCCATAAGGCTACATGCTTAAGGATTAGCCTTTTTTATCTTTTCTAGCGAACTGGTGCAAAATTGCACCCAAATAAGTTAGAAGAAAATAATATTGTTTTGTAGATTCTTGAAATTTTCACCAAATTTGATTACACGCCATAAAAGAGTTCACCATATGTAGACAAGTTCCTAGTTTTAAATCAGGTTTTACACTAGTGCTCCATCACCAAAATGAGGGGGAAAAAAAAAAGGCTGGCGAGGATCCTAGATCCTACCAATCATGGACTCTGAGAAATTTGAGCAGGATTGCCCAAGAACTTAGAACCCCTGGACACTGACAAGGATTTGGGTTTTCATACAGGACTGCAAACTGGCTCGTTTCCAAGTGCTGGTAAATCCACTTGCAATCGCCTCACACACTTCACCAACTTCCTGAATGTGCACAGTACATCACTGGGATGTACCTGCATTGATTCTGATACAATTAAAATCAGATCTGATTTGGAGAACCAAGAATCAGGCTAGCAACGAAGATACAGTCCAACTCCAGGATTCAATTTGCTTCACATCAGTCCAAATCGGTTCCTAAGAGATTGGACCCTGGACCCTCGTCTAAAGTGGGCATTAGTTATGATTTGTCAGAGAAAGGAGGTTCATTCCAAAGGCTACACAGCTAGCGTTGCCCATACCTGGGCCCGGGCAATTTACCACCAATTTTCATTTAAGTCCATGGAAACTCCATACGTCTACGTGTTGTACAACCAGTTGCAAACTGACCACCTCGCACTAATACCATTCAATTTGAGAGCGAAAGGCTACACAGCTAGCGTTGCCCATCCTTGGGCCCTGGCAGTTTACCACCAATTTTCATTTAAGTCCATTGAAATTGGACACGTCTCAGTGTTGTACAACCAGTTGAAAACTTACCACCTCGCACTGATACCATTCAATTTGGGAGCGCCTTTGAAAAAAGAAATAATACCTACCCACCCACACCCACATGCCTGCACTGACTTAAAGGTCCAGTGCTAGTTTAGGCCTGAAAACAAAACTGTGTCCCACAGTTTGTGGCCCTCCTGTTAGGGCTAGCTCAAAAATGGTAGAGGCCATAGGTAGGGGTACGAATTCTTAGCAGCCAATGAGGTGAGCCAGCATGCATCCTAGGTGCCCAATTGTTTTTGGAATATGTTGAGAACCCATTGGGACTTTTATGGGAACACATTGAGAACCGAAAACTTCAAAAATTTCAACACGCTCCGCAAAAGAAGAGCACCTTTTGAGTGCCACTACCCTTGTCTCCCACTTCACCAACTTCATTAATGTGCATGGTAATGAACTGTCCCCCTCTGCTACAATTCAGAACATGGAGTGTTCCCATCTACTAGTGTGTGTGAATGAGTAATTGTCTGAACTAATATAATAATTAGAGTTTGTCAGAGGAAGGAGGTCAGTTTCAAAGGGCAAGCAACTTGCCTTGCACATCCTTCAGCCCTGGGACATGGTACTTCACCCATTTTCTCCAGGGCACCCCATACCGCTTAGACCCAGTTTTTTTCCAACTCGGGAGTGGAGGGCAGGCTACTTGGGAGGTGTAGGGTTTTGTGGATTTTTGTTGTTTCCATTAAGTTTTCACTTTGTGCTCATCAAGTTCGCAATGGGTTCCCCAACGTGTTCCAAGTCCGACCTCACTCTATCCGATATGCTTCGCCCAACTTCATCCTTTTTGATGGGCCTGTGTGCCCCTGGCCTTTTGGCTTTTCTCCAACTTCATCCTTTTGGAACTGGGGGGAAACATTGGAGTTATATGTTTGAAGTGAATACTTCTATATTGGGGGAGTTTCCAAAGTTTGCTCAATTGTCTGCCATCAGCAAATCAAAGAGACTTATGCAAAATTAAACTCTGAACTTGAAATGCACAATGAACAAAATAATGATGAATTGCAATATTGTATCAAATGTAAGGTTCGCTTTAAAATGAATTAATATATTCATATAAGTCTTAAGGTGTAAGCATTCAATCATGAGCCACACCCACCCCCTTATGCCACTCTTTTTTAAAGAATGCTTTGAACATTTTTTTTAAAAATATTTTTAAAAATTTTAATTTTTACAAAAAAATTATTTATATAAATATATATAAGTATATTGAAAATTTGACCAAAAAACAAAGTATGAATAATTTAAAATTATAAAGCCAATGGGTAAAATCACAGTAAAAGGAGCCACCAAAGTGAGTGGACATTTCCTAAAATTGCATTTTTGTATGTTTGAAAAATCACAAGGGAAACATAATAGTTTGAATTGTGATAATTTCTTTTTGAATAATCTTCATTAATTGCAAAGTCTACATGTTCAAAGTTTCACACAAATTTAAATTTTTTTTTTACATGTTCAAAACAGTCAAACCTCAAGAATGGATAATTTTTGTTTTTTTCAAACGTTTTTTTTTTTCTACCAAATGTGCACCATTCCATTTGAAAATTGGTGTTACCTAGATTTAGTAACAAGTGACTTAACAGGTTATAGGTTTGAACAAGTTGTTATATTTAACATGTGATTTAATTAGCTTGTTATATTAACTTAACCTATGCCACCAACCTAACTAGTTACATAAAGTGATGGGCAACATTACACTAGGTTACTAGATAGGTTGGTAAGTTGATAATCAACTAGTAGTTTATAAAATCGATAGTTGGAAGAATAGGTAATGAAACAAGTGGTTAAACAAGGTGTAGTTTTTAAAGTTTTGGGACTATTAATGAAATATTAGCTAATGACTGTTTAAATGGTCTATTATGATTATTTAAATTTTGAATTAGTTAGTATTAAGATTAAAAGGATAAACTTATTTAAGGAGACTTTTTAATTAGATGTTAATTTGATTTTGTGATTTCTTTCATTTGAAACATGAATACATTTTGTTTCAACATTATTTTTTTAAAAACTATATGCAGTTTGAATACATGTTAGTTTAGGAGTTGTAAATAGATTTCTAATTTGTAGTACTAATGTACTTGTTATGTTGATGAACTTGTTGCTAGAAAATTCAGAAGTTGAAAATTAATGGGAATAAAAAAATTCATTATCAATTAGAGAGGATTTTAGTATTAATGATTAGAACAGCAAAAGGACTTGAACTGATGAAAATTGTTTTTATAACCCTTTGAGCATATTTGACTCAAAAATGTTTTTGACCTTGAAAATTATGTATTTCAAAAATATGAATTTAACAAAAAATATTCATATTTATGTGATAGAAGGCATGAATGAATAATATACATGATATAAAATCAAAATCAAAATGTATTTATATCTAAAATGTAACATTAAGTGGGGTTTCCAAAATACAAAATTTTAAGTTATAAACCAATGCAAAAATAACATACGTCATGTGCAATCCTTGAACCTTGGTAACCTAGCTCCTTTGACCATGACTTCACCCCAATGTTTAAAATTATTTAAAAATTCATTTTGGGTATTATAATTCATTAGACTGATTTCAAAATTTTATGTTATGTATATCAATATGTTAATAATAACATCATATAAAAACAACTCCATTTGTAGTTTTTTTTAAAAAAAATCTTAAATAGAAAACCTTAAGCCATGGTTTCAATTGTTTTGGTACATGTTTACAAAATTACACCCTTGAAAGTTTTTTCTTAATGTATTTGGAGGTACACTTACATAATGTAAAATCTTATCAAACATTATGAAAAAAAATCCATCATAAACATGGGCATTTCATTTTTTGAAATGCTTGTGTCATTTATTTTTCCAATATACCTTAAGGGTATTTAAGCATACATAAGGGAATATATCATTTGAAGGAGATAAAACTACTTGATAGTGTAGAGATTTATTAAATCAAAGAAGTTTGAATATTTCTTTTATAGATTCCAACTCGAGTAAAGAGTAGTTATTTGACTGACCTTCCAAACATGAACATGTAATTACCAACTAGGTGTTAAGGGTAGAAAAATCATGTTGATTTTTAAGCTTGGGACTTTGAAATTTTTTACTTAAAGAAGTTATGGGTGCTTATTTTTGGAATTCATTTTGATCCATGTCCTAGTTCTTCACTTGTAAACATGAAAACATGGATAATATAAGGTGAAAAACTATATAAATGCAACACCCTAAGCCAAACATTATAATTGACCAATCATTCTAGTAGTTTTTTTGGTGTCTAATGCCATTTTCAACCAATTTTTTTTCAATTGTAAGTAGTTAATGTGGCTCCACAAATCAAGCTTCAATTAGCAAAGGTGGCAATATATTTGTGTGAAGTGGAGGTGATTTGGCAACTCTCTCAATTGAAAAGTGGTTATGATGGTGAGTTGTCATTTGTAATTGTTTGCAAAGTGATTATAATGACAACAAACGTGATTGAGAAAATAAACAATATGTGCATCACCAAGTACTATATTTTGCCACGAGGGGTCTTGCAATGGGAATACATTTGATGACATAGAACACCAACAAAAGGTTGGAATCTCCTATAAAGTTAATTTGGGTTCAAATTGGTATGGAACTTTTTTAAGGAAAGACCCCGAGAAGGGGAGGGAGGCAGTAGCCCTATCAAACATGGAACTTTTTAAAAGTACATAATAGGAGTACCAACTTGGTGTGGAAAAAAAGACACCCCATCTTGGGATTAATTGGTTGTTCAAAGTTCAATATTGCACCAATGTTGCTAAGAACGAAAAACTAGTGTAAGGTAAATATATTGATTTAAATTAATTAATTAAGGTAAATGTAAATATAAACAATTTGAAATATATCAATAGGGTAAAGGTATATAGGATTAATTTTGTTTTTCCGAACCATGTAAAGGTACATAATAATGTTTGGTCATTCTTAAAATGAGTAATATATATACACCAATTATGACTTGGATATATATCCACTTACATGGGAGTTGAAAATAATTCAAAACAACGGGTTTGTTATATAATCTTTGTCCTTAAAAATATGAAAAAGTTAAAGAATTGTCTAGAAAATCACTGAATCTTTTTCAATTCTTTCTTGAAATTGTTGATTGTTTACGGTTTTTAAAATAATCAAATTAATGGTTTGTTAGTTCTAAAATATTTAAAAGAACTAAAACCAATGGTTTTTTAAATTCAAAGAGTCCCCCAACAATAGTATAGTTGTGCAAATTTTTCAATTGTGCTTTGCCCATAGTAACATGAAGGGCTTGGGTGGCATGCACATTAATAGTTGGGCCATTTTGGCGTGCAATGAACTTATAGTTTGTTTTAGACATAATATTCATGATCAAGGATGCAACTACATGTTTAATAATGTGTTTCATGGTGTATGGCGTGTGATTAAGTTCAAGTATCATTCAATGCACTTGCATTTCATTTACAACCATACATCGCCCATGATGGGGCTAAGGTATTTATGGAGTTTGGATTTTGCTAGTCGACTAAATTTAGCAATAGAATATAATTGGTATGTTTTGGTTATGATTGAACATTTGTTTAAATGGTTGGTGTTGGTGCCATTACTAAATCATAGTATTGAAAGAGCAACATATGCATTTATGGATAACATGTTCAATAGGTTTAGCATTGTAGTTGAAATATTCATTAATCACAATATGGAGTTCCATGAAAAAATTCAAAAATTGCATGAAAAAGTTTTAATTGATCATCGCATGACTTCATGAGATCACCTTAAGGCGTACAAGTTAGTTGAAAAAATGGTGCATATCGTTAAGTGAGGAACTTTGCAAAAATATGGGGACGAATGAGGCCAAATTAAAAATGGAGAACTACAACTATCATGGTTAGGTATTGGGTATAGGTTCAGTTAGTAGGCCTTTCTTACATCATTTTCACATATATCCTATTGTTTGGCCATGAGTTCAAGCTACTAGTTTCAATCAATGCAGTGTTATGGTAGTACAATGAATTTGGGTGATCCAAACATGTGGCTTGAGGCATGTGAACAATGAATAGCGTTGTTCCAAGATGTAATGCCAACGACCATGGAAAATTCAACATCCCCTAAATATTGATACTGACTTTGGTATGCCATTATTCAACAAGGTGGGTATTGGCTTCAAATGTGTAGATTTGAACCAAGGGATTATGTTCATTTGAAGTAAACAACATCAATTATGTTGGATGTGACTATGGGATGTGTCATTTTGAATGTGTGCAAGGTGCTACCTTCTAATGTGCCATTGTTCGAGGTTCAAGATTGTCAGACATGGAAGGATCACTTGCATAATTGTGCATCATATCATTTTCCTACCGTGGATGGCCAAAATGAACCATCCTTGGTGGTTGCCCTTACATGATTTTTTTGTATGTTGTGTGAACAATTTACGGGAGTTGCTATTATGTTGATTTGTAATCAATGTTCTAGAGGTTGGCATATGGGATGTTTCATGTTGTCATGGGAAGAAATGTTAATAAATGTTTTTTTGGCCCATGGTGCACATGATAGTCCTACATGCCTATTCATGTAGTTAGATATTAAGAAGTAATTTAAGTTATTTTCTAAAACAATTCACGTGTGGTTGAATAATGGAGGAATGCACATAGGCAATTAACGATGGGGTTCATATTTGTATCAAGCCTATTGGTCCTTTCACCTTCAAACTATAGTTTTCATTCATGTTGGATTTCGATATAGTGTTTATTGCATTGCTACATGGCTTAGGAGGATTTGAACCCTGAATAAAGGGGTGGTTTGGATGTGTTGTACTATTCAAGCTATTTTTTTATTATGTGTTATATGTGTGTTAGCAATGATGGTTGTATGTGACAACAGAAGAGCGCATGATTGTTTGTAAAGTTTTTTTTTATTGGTTACATGTTTGTGTTTTTGGCCTTTGGTCTATAGTCAACTATGTTTCAAGTACTAATTGTCGAGAAGCAAGATAGGATAGACCCATGTCCTCATTAAAAGCCTTTTACTCCTCAATGATATGTTCCCTTGCATTTAGTGTCTATGAATTGTTATGAACATGATATCGTGCTTTTGTTGAATGTTTATTTATTAAAAAATTCTCTAAGCACCTATACATATCATTTTTCAACGTGTTACAATATGGTGGCCACTATAGTGGCTCCATAAAATATTCATCATTTATGTATTTTTATTTTATCGCATCCAAAATTCATTGGGCATGTGCTTAGGTGCATAGTGTCAACCTTTGATAACCTAATTCCATCATGCTTTGAAACTTTTACCATATTTGAACACATAAACAATCTCCAACACATTGTAAACTTGTGATAGTTTGGTATAATGGTCCAAAAAATATCCTTTGAAGTTTTGAATAATGGTGGCCAATGTATAATATTATGTTATTATTTAACAACATATCCAACTTAAATTCATCCTTGGTCACTCCTAGTTGAAGGCCATCAATTTTGACTGAAATGCATATAGACACCCATCATAAAAGAGGGAAAATAACACCTATGGTAAAGATGTTATGAGAAACCAAATGCCAATGGTTGCTAGGTTGAACTTGTTCCTACCACTAGGTTTGAAAAAGGCTAAAATTAACAATATAATCCATCAAATTATTAAACACATGCTTTAATATATATGGATGAATTTACATTCATGCTCTAATAGATGAATGAAAATGAATTCTCATAAATTTAAATCATGACATCAATGAAATTGACAACATGATGAAAGGTATCACATGAATGAAATTGGTCAAATGATGAAATTTTGTAGCACAAATGAATCTACATTTATGGATAGAAAAAACCATCATTCACATTTATTGTTTATTTATACGTAATGGGTGGGATGCCCATTATTTTCATGGGCTAGGATGGTAGAAAGACAATTTGAAATTAGGTAATGTGCCAATTATAGTTTAATGTGCTTCATGAGTAAAATTAAGTCATGTTCTAAATACAGTTGAGTGTGCTTTGTGATTACAATTAGGGCATATGCCAATTATAATTTAGTGTGCTTCATGATTAAAATTAGGTCATTTTATGAAAGAAGGAAAGATGAATCCAAAGTTATATTCTTGACTTATCATAGTTTGCCAAACACGATTCCATGTTAAGATTTGTTTATTGTTTCATTCCATTAGCCTCCTTCACTTGCATGAAAATGCATTTCAATCTTTGCAACAAAGGCAAGACTTACCCTTAGTTACTTTGTTGCATTCGTTGCATGGAACAATTTCTCTTTCATCCTTTTGCTTGTGGGAGATTAATTTTCTTATCTTTTGTACATTTTCCATGGACCTTACCATGCCTCGTCCACAAAAGACATTACTACATTATATCACCACTTTATATAATAAGTTGTCATTTTATCAACAATTTTTCCAATTCAAACATATCTACCTCTAACCACAAATGAACGTGTGCACACTATGGTGAACAAAAAATATTGTCACAATTTCTTTTTCAAAATCTTGCAATTTTGAACTTTCACAAGCTAATATTAAAATAAATTTTTATAACTTTTTCAAAACAAAGTAGTTCAATACCCTAAAAATATAATTTTCAAAAGAAAATAGGATTTATATTTATATTAAATAATTTATAAAATATATTTGTGATTATGCAATATTCATAACAATATATTACAAAGTGCAAACATACTACAAAATTCATTCAAACGACTACCAAAATTTATGAAATATTTAGTCATATATGAAATATAAATTAATTGTACCATTTCAATTCCGTATGAAAAGTTCCAATTATACAATTTCACAAGAAACATATGGATGAAGTTATTCATTCAAACAAGTGAAAGTGTGTGAAAAATACTAATAATCTTGAAAAAATATTCTCCTTTGAAAGGTAACATGAAATTGAAAATAATTTTCCTGGTGAGCACTAGTATACTATCCTCTAATTGCATCAAGCTTAATGCATCATTTAATTTATTCCATTGTTGCACCTGTTTGGTGCTTCCCATACTTTTGATTTGCTAGCTATAATGGTTGGTTGGGGGTGTTGCATTTATATAGTCTTTCACCTTATAATGTTAATTTTTTGTGTTTACAAGTTGGGAATTGAATTCGGGAAACAATTAATAAACAATGTTGGATGTATTAACCTTGCTAAACACCCCAATGGCCCCCACCCTGGAGCTGCTCTTAGAAGCATGGGAAATGTGCAATTACAGACCTTAATTTAGTGTAGGGGTTAGATATGCAGTGAGGGTAGGCTTGAAAGGCGAAAATGCAAGCTAATCATGCACTTGGGATGTTAAAACACATCATAGGAGATTTCCTAGTTTCAAAAGATTTTTATGGTAGACTTTCAGCTCACTGAACAAATGGCCAACTTAACGTTTGAAGTATAGGAATTGGTCAACACTCAAGGCCATTGAAAGAGGTAGCATTCAGTGTGGGTAAAAATTACCAATGCTGTTAGAGAAAGAAATTTTGGTTTGCTAACGAGCTGATGCAATACCCACCGAAGAAACCAGGTTGTTCAAACTTCAAAGTTTCAGAATTTTTTAAATAGAATTTGAAATGCCCTTCAGACCTAATTAATAGAACCAAGAATAGATGTCCCACAAGCCGTGGTTCTCATTAATGTTGGCAGGATATTGGTCTTCCATTTTCTAGAATTGATCCCTACATTACTGGCTACACTAATTTCACACCCATCTTCACAAGCCCTTTCTACAATGGACCCCAACATTAAGCTGCACACTATTTCAGACCCATTACAAACCCTATAGCCTTTGAGTATAGAAAACGATATGATTTGAGATGCCCTTTCACACACTTATTGCAAAGCATTATCTTAATATATTCACCAAGCACCAATTTTATGGGGGTATTGCAAGAAAAAAATTCTACTTCCTGCCTGGTTATGAACATGCGTTCCACATCCAATTTCGTTGATTGAACAAAAGGAAAAAAATGAACCCATTCTATGAAATTAAGACCAAATTTATATATCACTCATGTACACAGAAATCTCTGTACACCAATGTACACTCCATGAGTGAGTACCGTGTACACAGAACTTCAAAACCTGTGGCATGCATTTTAAGGGTACTTTCTAGAAACCCTAAAGTAAGCCCTCAACAGGGAAAATTCTGACTATGTACCAGCGAGAAAGTGTACCATGGACTTTAATGAAAATTGGTGGTAAACTGCCAGGGCCCAGGGATGGGCACTGCTTGCTCTGTAGCCTTCGCAACTGACGTCCTTTCTCTGACAAATGATAACTAATATTTTAGTTTCAGACAATCACTGACTGGCAAACATGAGTGTATTACATGCGATGCATGTGATCTGATGAACTGTACCAGAAAGAATGCAGGTCCTAGTTATGTACCGTTCACATTCAGGAAGTTGGTGTAGTGTCAGAGATGATTGTAAGTGGTTTACCAGCACTTGGAAATGAGCCGATTTGGAGCCCTGTATGAAATCTACAAATGAATAATCTCCTTAAAACTATTTTTGAGTGCAATTTTGCACCAGTTCGCCAGCAAAAAAGAAAGGCCGATCCTGAACTGGAGAACTTAACCCCTGTAGCCCTATAGTTTCTTGTCAGGTGTCATCCAAATAGTGTACCATGATATCCTACTTGGATCATATCCAAGTCGTCTGACTAGATTATTAAAATTTTAAAATTCAAGGCCAAGTGGGTCAATTATTATCAATTTATTTAAAAATCAAGAACCAGTTGGTACGTTATTAAGAACTTGATTGATAATTGAGTGTTTCATCAAAACTAGGCAATGACCAGTGTTGTGTGAGTACCTTGGAAGAAAGTTGGAAAACAAAAGAGAAACTCACCTACATTTGCAAACATTCAAATCCCCCTGCCCATGGCACTCAAGAAACAACCTTTTGAAAAGTCCCTTCCCCCCTCTCCAAAACACCTCTTCCATCCCCCTTTCCAAAGGCAAAGGGAAAGAAAAATATCCCATCTCACTCCAGAAATCACTATTTTGGAAAGGGGGTGAGGAAAATTGTTTTGGAGAGGGGAAGTTCCTTTGGAAGGGAAGAAATTAAATGCCTAATATTTCTTCACCCTCTTCTTAAATTTTCACTTATAACATTATCCCATCCCACTTCACCCAACCCCGTTCAACTTAGAAAGGAAAAAACTTAGACCTAGAGCTGTAACCTTATTCATTCTCAGAAGGGTTATATATTGTGTGCTTTTATGTTGATCCTGACAATGGTTCATTATTATCAACACACATACAACACAATACAAGAATATTTTGAATGGTATGACACATCCAAATCAAAATATGACTCACATGTAACAATATAAGAATCTAAACTCAAAAAGCACAATGCAAATCACACAAATTCAATGCTAAAGAAACTTGCATTAATATAGAAAACAAGTAACAACTAAGTATGTGTGTTTTGAAATCTCAAAATACTAAAAGTGATTTGAAATCACATAACTTGAAATTATGTCCCATACGTTACATATCTAATATTGTGTTCACACTAGAACAAGTTTCAAGCTTACTTTACCCAATTTATTTATAATAATTAGGATGTAAACATGTAACCAACAAAAAAAAAACTTTTACAAATAGTCATGCGCTCTTATGTCGTCACATACAACCATCATTGTCAACACACATATAACACATAATAAAAAAATAGCTTGAATAGTACAACACATCCAAACCGCCCCCTTATTCGGGGTTCAAGTCCTCCTAAGCCATATAACAATGCAATAAACACTATATCGAAATCCACTGTGAATGAAAATTATAGTTTGAAGGTGAAAGGACCAATAGGCTTGATACAAATATGAGCCCCATTGTTAATTGCCTATGTGCATTCCTTCCATTCTTCAACCACATGTGAATTGTTTTAGAAAATAACTTAAATTACTTCTTAATATCTAACTACATGAATAGGCATGTAGGACTATCATGTGCACTATGGGCAAAAACATTTTTGATTAACATTTCTTCCCATGACAACATGAAACATCCCATATGCCAACCTCTAGAACATTGATTACAAATCAACATAATAGCAACTCCCGTAAATTGTTCACACAACATACAAAAAAATCATATAAGGGCAATCACCAAGGATGGCTCATTTTGGCCATCCACAGTAGGAAAATGATATGATGCACAATTATGCAAATGATCCTTCCATGTTTGACAATCTTGAACCTCGAACAATGGCACACTAGAAGGTAACACCTTGCACACATTCAAATGACACATCCCATAGTCACATCCAATGTAATTGATGTTGTTTATTTCAAATGAACATAATCCCTTGGTTAAAATCTACACACTTGAGGCCAATACCCACCTCGTTGAATAATGACGTACCAAAGTGTATATCAATGTTTAGTGGATACTGAATTTTCCATGGTCATTGGCATTACATCTTGGAACAACATTATTTACTGTTCACATGCCTCAAGCCACATGTTTGGATCACCCAAATTCATTGTACTACCATAACATTGCATTGATTAAAACTATTAGCTTGAACTCATGGCCAAACAATAGGATATATGGTGAAAATGATGCAAGAAAGGCCTACTAACTAAACCTATACCCCATACCTAACCATGATAGTTGTAGTTTTCCATCTTAAATTTGGCCCTTTTGGTGCCCATATTTTTGCAAAGTTCCTAACTTAACGATTTGCACCACTTTTCAACTAACTTGTATGCCTTAAGCTGATCTCATGAAGTCATGCGATGATCAATTAAGGCTTTTTCATGCAATTTTTGAAATTTTTCATGGAACTCCATACTTTGAATAATGAATATCTCAACTACTGTGCCAAACCTATTGAACATGTTATCCATAAATGCATATGTTGCTCTTTCAATATTATGATTTAGTAATGGCACCAACACTAACCATTTAAACAAATGTTCAATCATAACCAAAACATACCAATTATATTGCATTGCTAAACGTAGTGGGCTAGCAAAATCCAAACTCCATAAATACCTTAGCCCCATCATGGGCAATATATGGTTGTACATGAAATGTAGGTGCATTGAATGATACCTAAACTCAATCACACACCATACACCATGAAACACATTATTGAACATGTAGTTGCATCCTCCATCATGAATATTATGTCTAAAACAAACTATAGGTTCATTGCACCCCAAAATGGCCCAACTATTAATGAACATGCCACACAAGGCCTTCATGTTACTATGGGCAAAACACATCTTACATTTGTCTATTTGGCCACACCCATAGGAAGGAATTTCTTTCCCATTTGAGTCACTTAGCCTTCTATACAACTTGGTCATGTTCTTTGGATGTCATTACATGTGTACAATAAATAATGAAAGATTTACCATACCCTTACCTTAAGAACATAATAGATGTTCATCATTTACTTTTACCCAAATTACTCAAATTGAAATTTTTGCACAACCTACATACTATTGTTGGGGGATTCTTTGAATTAAAAAAACCATTGGTTTTAGTTCCTTTAAATATTTTAGAATTAAAAAACCATCAATTTGATTATTTGAAAAATCGTAAGCAATCAACAATTTCAAGAAAGAATTGAAAAAGATTCAGTGATTTTCTAGACAATTTTTTGACTTTTTCATATTTTTAAGGACAAAGATTATATAACAAACCTGTTGTTTTGAATTATTTGCAACTCCCATGTAAGTGGATATATATCCAAGTCATAATTGGTGTGTATGTATTACTCATTTTAAGAATGGCCAAACACTATTATGTACCTTTACATGGTTTGGAATTTTTTTTAATCCTATATACTTTTACCCTATTGATATATTTCAAATTTTTTATATTTACATTTACCCTAACTAATTTATTTAAATCAATATATTTGCCTTACATTAGTTTTTCGTTCTTAGCAACATTGGTGCAATATTGAGCTTTGAACATACCAGTTAATCCCAACATGGGGGGTCTTTTTTTCCACACCAAGTTGGTACTCCTATTATGTACTTTAAAAAAATTCCATACCAATTTGAACCCAGATTAACTTTATAGGAGATTTCAACCTTTTGTTGGTGTTTTATGTCATCAAATGTATTCCTATTACAAGAACCTTGTAGCCAAATATAATATTGATGCACATATTGTTTATTTTCTCAATCACATTTGTTGTCATTATAATCATTTTGCAAACAATTACAAATGACAACTCCCCATCATAACCACTTTTCAATTAGGAAAGTTGCCAAATCACCTCCACTTCACACAAATATTTTGCCACCCTTGCTAATTGAAGCTTGATTTGTGGAGCCACATTAACTACTTACAATTGAAAAAAAATTGCTTGAAAATGGCATTAGACAACAAAAAACCTACTTGTATGATTGGTCAATTATAATGTTTGGCTTAGGGTGTTGCATTTATCTAGTTTTTCACCTTATATTATCCATGTTTTCATGTTTACAAGTGAAGAACTAGGATTGGGAAACAATTAATACACAATGTTAGATGTGATAAACATTGTTAGAGGCCCAAATGGCATCCATTGCCAAGTTGTTCTTAAAGTATGTTTCCAAGACCTACATTTCAAAAAACTCAAACTAATGTTTTTTTTCCATTTTCTATTTGACAAAAGTGGCAAAACTTGGCTTCTTGCCCCCCCACCCCCCCCCCCCCCCCCCCAATTGTGTTTCAAAAGTATATAAAAACTTGAAAAATTCACCACAATTCACAACAAATCATGTACCCAAATAAAAACCAAAGAAATGCAAATTTCAATAAAATCTAAATTGATTTCCTCTTTAATTTTGATACATGTAAACATGGATCAAAATGAATTCCAAAAATAAGCACCCATAAGTTCTTTAAGTAAAAAATTTCAAAGTCTCAAGCTTAAAAATCAACATGATTTTTCTACCCTTAACACCTAGTTTGTAATTACATGTTCATGTTGGGAAGGTCAGTCAAATAGCTACTCATTACTTGAGTTGGAATCTATAAAAAATATATTCAAACTTCTTTGATTTAATAAAATTTTGCACTATCGAGTAGTCTTACTCCTTCAAATGATATATTCCATTATGTATGTTTAAATACCCTTAAGGTATATTGGAAAAATAAATGACACAAGCATTTCAAAAAATGAAATGCCAATGTTTATAACGGATTTTTTTTCATAATGCCTCATAAGATTTTACATTATGTAAGTGTACCTCCAAATACATTAAGAAAAACCTTTGGAGGGTGTAATTTGTAAACATGTACCAAAACATGAAACCATTGCTTAAGGTTTTTTATTTAATTTTTTAAAAAAAAACTATAAATGGAGTTGTTTTATTTTAATGTTATTATTAACATATTGATATACATAACATAAAAATTTGAAATCAGTCTAATGAATTATAATACCCAAAATGAATTTTTAAATAATTATAACCATTGGGGTGAAGTCATGTCAAAAGAGCTAGGGTTACCAATGTAAAAGTCTCTTCAACAATTGCACATGACATGTGTCAGTTTTAAATTGGTTTATAACTTAAAATTTTGTATTTTGGATACCCCATTTAACACTACATTTTAGATATAAGTACATTTTGATTTTGATTTTATATCATGTATATTATGCATTCATGCCTTCTATCACATATATATAAATACTTTTTGTTAAATTCATATTTTCAGAATCCATAAGTTTCAAGGTCAAAAACATTTTCGACCCAAATGTGCTCAAAGGGTTATAGAAAAAAATTTCATCAGTTCAAGTCCTTTTGCCCTTTTAATCATTAATGCAAAAATCCTTTTCAATTGTTAATGAAAATTTTAATTCCCATTAAATTTTCAACTTCTGAACTTTCTAACAACAAGTTCGTCAACAACAAGAAGTACATTAATACTACAAGTTATAAATCTATTTACAACTCCTAAATTAACATGTACTCAAATTGCACATAGTTTCAAAAAAAATAATGTTGAAACAAAAATGTTTTCATGTTTCAAATGAAAGAGATCATAAAATCAAATTAACATCGAAAAAGTCTCCCTAAATAAGTTTGTCCTTTTAATCTTTATATTAACTAATTCAAAATTTAAATAATCATTAGCTAGTACTTCATTAATAGTCCCAAAAATTTAAAGACTACACCTTGTTTAACCACTTGTTTCACTACCTATCTTCCAACCATCAATTTTATAATCTACTAGTTGATTATCAACTTACCAACCTATCTACTAACCTAGTGTAATGTTCCCTATCAATTTATGTAACCAATTAGGTTAGTGGCATAGGTTAGGTTAATATAACAAGCTAATTAAATCACATATTAAATATAATAATTTGCTTAAACTTATAACTTGTTAAATCACTTGTTACTAAATCTAAGTAACACCAATTTTCAAAAGGAATGGTGCGCATTTGGTAGAAAAAAAAAATGTTTGAAAAAAATGAAAATTGTCCATTCTCAAGGTTTGAATGCTTTGAACATGTAAAAACATTTCAAATTTGTGTCAATCTTTGAACATGTAAACTTTGCAATTAATGAAAAATATTCCAAAAGAAATTATAACAATTGAAACTATTATGTTTCCCTTGTGATTTTTCAAACATACAAAAATGCAATTTTAAAGAATGTCCACTCACTTAGGTGGCTCCTTTGACTAAGATTTTACCCATTGGCTTTATAATTAAAAAATACTCATGCTTAGTTTTTTTGGAATTTTTTAAATATAATTATATATATGGTTATGTAAATAACATTTTTTGTAAAAAAACTTTTTTTAATTTCTTTTAAAAAAAGATGTTCAAAGCATTCTTTAAAAAGCAATGGCATAAGGGGTGGGTGTGGCTCATGATTGAGTGCTTACACCTTAAGACTTATATGGATATATTTTAAAGGGAACCTTACATTTGATGCACTATTGCAATTCATGGTTCTATAAGTTGTCCAAGTTAATTACGTTGGTCACCTTCACTAAAGGAACATGCCCATTTTGACTAAAAGCCCATGGTTTAAATGACACATGTATTTTTTTATAGTGAATTTGACTAAAATGACTTAATATTTAATTATTTATCAAGATTAAAGATCCAATCCAATTGAACACAAACTTGGCCATCTTTGTAAAAATGGTCAATGGGTTCTAAGGCACATTTAATCAAGTTGGATAAAATAAGATGACATGTTTTGTCAAAATGACCAATGGTTATTTAGGCAAATTGAACATCCTATGATAGTTAATAGGCCAACTATCCAACTACTATTTAAGATAAGTGGCCAAGGCCTATTTATTTACCCTAGTGTACTAACCTACCTACCTAATTATTAGGCAAGCAGCTTAAATGTACATACCTAATTATTACTTAGGCTAGGTAGGTAAACATAAATAAGTACATAAGATAAATAGCTAGGCTATCTACCTACTTACCAATTGACCTCCAAGCTATGTACTAATTATCTAATTTTTTTATTTACCTACAAACAATTAAAAATTTGACAAAAGTCGTCACCTTTCAAAGGTGTAGTCCATTGGTAAGGACTTGATTTATCATTATGAAAATGAAAAACTCAATTCCTTATACTTGTAATATGTGCATGCCTAAAATATTAGGTAAGTACATTAAACCAAGATAAATAAATAGGTTAGGTTAAGTAGGTTAGGTCAGGCTTACCACCTACCCACCTACTTTTTACAATTTATCTTTACCTATTTAATGTCAATCTATTTATATATATAATTAATAATCTGAAAAAATGATTCAAATTTAGTTTAAAATTCAACTACTCAAATGGTGTACTACCAATTAATCAAAATGACGAATGAATTAACCTTACTTTACCAATCAAAAAGACAACCCCAATCACAATGGTGAATTCAAATAAACTTGTTCATGTTAACATGGTGGTCTATTTTTTTGCATGTTGTTTAGGATATTTTTTAGTACAAAACCCATTAGATAACATGTTTTATAATAGTGAAAGGTCATATTAAAGGTGAGGAGTTTGGAAATCCAAAAGGGACCGACAGGTATGTGCTGTTTGGAGTTTCTCATGGGTATAGAAACTCATGTTCTGTTTGGACAGTAGCACAAAGGTGTCGAAACAATGCCGGATTGGCAGGATATAAGTTGCAGAAATCACAGGCACAGAGTTTGGATTTGTAATAAAGAGATATTTTTTATACCCCTTTTTTCTTTTTATTACACTGGATCCCCATCTTTCTACTAAGGTCCAAGACTGATCAGATTATGTCTATCTGATCACAATCTCTCTCACATGTCTAAGGTGTGGGATAGGTTAAAAAAATAGCATTAACTGTCAGTCGGCCATAGTGAACTAGCACCCACCAGCGCACCATCCACTGGATGCCCATTATTACTCAGTTGTGGATGAACCTCAACTAAATTATTATTTGGTTTCACCTTGGTAACCAATTATGTAGGGAATGCGTCTCGCACATAGGTAGGTAGGAAAATAGGCAACTATTAGGTAAGTAGATGGTTTATCCATATGTAAGGGCTATTTTTATTACCTACCTACTAACAACCTGCTTGTGGGTTTTCAGAAGGTAGGTAGAAAAAAAAACAACTGAGCTAACCACCATGGTTAGCTAAGGAACTGGAACCCAACAGAAAACTGTTTTCAGACCATTTATCATTCATCCTTTATGGTGCACTGGTGGGTGCTGGTTCAATAATCTTTGGTTTCACCTTGGTACCAATTCTGCAGGAAACAGGTCTCATATATAAGTAGATTGGTGGGACAATAGGTGAGTATTAGGTAAATAGGTGGGTTTTTACTACTCACCTACTAACAACCTGCTTGTGGGTTTTCAGTAGGTAGGTAGAAAAACAAACAACTGAGCTAACCACCATGGTTAGCTAAGGAACTGGAACCCAACAGAAAACTGTTTCCTGACCACTTACCATACTAAGAGGCGTCGATCATCACTCAAAGAGGTGAAGGTACCAACATGGGTGCTGGTTCACCCTGGCCCAAGCACTGCAATCAATCAGAGAGGAGTGGTTCCCAGTGATTGTCCAGAGGGAGGAGTGCAATCATCGTGACAAAAGGACGACTGCACATCCATATTATTTCTACGAAATAAAGGTAGTTGGTTTCGTGGAAATCTCCAAATAGCCTCAAGTTTCCTTATCGACAAACCGCGTGCACCATTGCACAACACGAGGAAAACACATCTGCCTCCCTTTTCGGTCAAGTTAGAATCTAGATTTGAGACTGCACTCACACCCAAATTGTCATCCGTTCTCATGTTTATAGGTCTGGGCTTGCCCTCAAGCTGCTCGCTGGTGCAACGGCTTTGCACATGACAAATCGTATTCTGGACTGGCTTGCTGATGATCGCTTTCACTTTACAGGAATTTTTTGTATGTGCAATTCAGCCTGCTTTAATGGCAAGGTTGGTCCACTTCCTACTGTTAGCAAGAAGTAAACGTTAGTCGAGAAAGCTGGTTCAAGGAAGCGAAAGGAAAAACCAACGAAACTCTCCCAGGTATCTGCTTCCCACCAGCATGCCTTTTAATCCCCAAACTCGGTTGGTCCACTTCCTATTGTTGCCAAGAATCAGTGCTCACCATGAAATTTGTTGCCCGTGATTGTTTGCAGAAGCTTCTTTTCATGAAACCGTTTCGTGACCTCTACTGTGTTGAGCAGAGGCAGCTTATGTATGGTGTGATGTTGTAGAGCAATATCATTGTGATACTTTTTTTTGCAGCAGCAGTTGTTGGAAAATGGAACCGGATCCTAGGGGTGAAGAGCTGGGCATGAAGAGCCTGCCTTCTAGCTGCAAGGACGCTTGGGGGAAACAGATTCCACCAGAACCTCCCCCATTCAACATGATCAGCTGTATTGGCGAAAGATCTCATCAGTCAGAAATAACCATGGTCGAACAAGAACCGAAAGGAGGGGAGAACGTCAATGATCCCTCGACAATCCTTGACAACCCGAGTTCTACTGAGACACCCATCTCTTCGGAGCAAGAACCTCAACTGATATTGCTTGAACCTGACCCAATACGAGAGGTAACCTTTGATGGCCTTTTAGTGCCGTCTTCTCTTGCTAAGAGCTCCTTGTTTGGTTCATTTCGATGTTCCTGCCCTTTGTGCCCCCCCCTTTCTTCGTGGCTTCGCCTGTAACTTCCATCGTTTTCGTGAGGTTCTTGTTACTGTGTTGTCTGTCTTGTAGAAAGTAGAAACCAGCATTGCACGGTTGGCGGTAGAAATCGCCAGTTCCCCTTAGAAAGAACCGAACTGGAATCTGGTCTGATTTTCAGAACTGAAACTGGCGCTTAATTATAGGACCTGGAATCGGTTTCTCTGTTCTATTTATGTATGGAGCCAGAACCGGGATCAGAACAGAGACACAAGTTTCTGAAGAACCAAGGGGGATTACTCGGAGTTTAACCAGTAATCACCCCTCAGTTCCAGTTCGGGCTACTAAGAACCAAACCGGAATTGGATCTGATATTCAAAAACCAAAATCAAATTTCATTAAGAACCAGAATCCTGATTCTATTTATGTCCGAAACCAGAACTGTGACAGTTCTACTTTATTTTTCAGAGCTGGAATCATCAGATGTTCTTCATAAGAGTAAAGAAACTTGTACACTGGTAGAAACCACTGTTGGGCAGTTCTTTTGATTTTGTGAAGAATTGTGTTCTGGGTTTGTTAACTATTAGAAATCAAAGAACCTTCAGTTCTGGGTTCTTTAACTGTTAGAAATGAAAGAACCTTCAGTTCTGGGTTCTGGAAATTTTTTCGAATCACAGAACCTCTGGTTCTAGTTGTTCAATACTTCCAGCATCACAGACCCTTTTGGTTCCAGATTTTTTATATATATAAAAACTGTTGGTTTTCATGAAAGAACTGGCAACAAACCAAACAGGTTAGTAAGTTCTTTGATTTTTTAAGAACCCCAATGAACCCAGTTCTGTGATTTTTTAGAACCTCCAATCAAGGGTTAACACCAATTCTTTGATTTTGAGAGCCATCAATCAAGGGCTCACATATATCTTATCCTTGTCAATCCCAGCGTTCAAAACGGAAGTGGCCAGTCAAGATGCCCTTCCAAGGCACCCGAGATGCCAGTGACATAATGGTAAAACGTGCTCGCCAAGAACCTTCTTCATCAAGGACAAAAACAAGTGGCAAGCCATCTCATCATCAATTGGAGATAACTATGGAACCAGAATTGGAAGGAGGGCAGAGTGTTGGTCCGTTGATAGTTGATCAGCCCAAATTTATTGAGACGCATACTTCTTTGGCTCAAGAGCATAGGTTGACATCACTTGAACCTGAGCAAATACAAGAGGTCAGTTTTGATGACCTTCTTGCACCTTCAAATTCCACTTACTTTGGTTTCACTTTTCCTTCTCCCTTTTGTTACAATAAAACAATTCAATGTATATCCAATACATAAATGGTTTTCGTCATTATTAACGTCATGTTGGAAACAATTGAATGTGTGAACTTCTTCCTTGAGTCATTTAGCTCTTAATTTTAATTTTCCATCTTTCATCAGTATTTTCAATTTTTAAAAGATTTTAGATGTCTTTTTTTTCCCTTGCGTTTCAATTCAAGTTGAACTCAATTTGTTAACCTTTTTTAATAATATGAAATTTCTTGAATGAAAATGTTTCTTTTGGAAAACCCAAAGGTAATTATTTTGGACCCTTTATGACCTCAAATTTTTTAGGATGTTTGCAAGATTTATTTCTTTCCAAATTTCTTCTGATGATGCTTTTAATTATGCCAATAAGTTTTTATGAACATGAAAATGAATCATATGTATAAATATTGTGAGTTTGATTTTACCACAAAACAAATTTCTTTAGAAAGTAGGATGTTATTTTGATCTAAATGGATGAATTGTTTTAGGGTTGAAACCTATGAAAGAGAAGTTGATATGTTTTACAAATTGTGTTGTATTGATCATCTTATCAATTGCAGATACATCCGGTTCATATTGTGTATCCAAATCCCATTTTAACACACCCGGAATTAGTTGTCATTTTTTTTCATGGCATTGTTTCTAGAAAGGACATTGCCAAGGCATGGAAAGAAACATGGACATCAACTACCCACATCAATGGAGAGGAACCTACATTTTGGATCAAAGAGTGGTTGGCTGAGGACATGGGAGAAAATATCCAAATCCTTTCTCTTTCGTATGATACCAATATTTATGGGGTCAATGGCGATGTAACAGATATTGGGAAGAACCTTGTACAAAGTTTGGTGGTGAATCGAAGGTGAAATAATGTCCTTCCCAACTCTAATATTTGAAAGTTTTGTGTGTTTAAACATGTGTTTAACATAACCTTTCATACTTCAATGGATTTCAAATTTCATAATAGTTTTCATTACTAATTTATTTATAGTAGTTATCAAGGTTACAAAAATCTCTTTTAATTTGGGATAATATGTTAATATTGATAATACATATTTACATATATTTCATTAAAAACCTTTTATGAGATTTGAATATCCTTACATTATGCCACAAATGGAGTTTAAATACAAGAATGATGCTGTAACATAATTTAACTATAAAAATTGCTTGCATCTGCAGCTATGAAAAACTTTGGTGTGCTCCAATTGTATTAGTTGGTCATAGCTTTGGTGGCTTGATCATTAAAAGTTTAGTGGTGGAAGTCCAAAGATTCATGAATCAAAAAACATCAAATTATATGGATTTAGCCACGAATGCAAGATCCAAGGATTTTTATGATAACCTTACTGGGGTAATTTTCTATAGTGCTCCACATGGAGGTGGGACAGAAACATTTTCAATGTATTTTGCAGAAGTATGCCAAGAAGTGGGTCTTTTGAACAAGACCCACTCAAAAACACAACAAAGTTTCCTTGAGAATGTTCAAGTTTTAAATCAAAAAATGGAACAACTTTCTGTGGACTTTGATGGAACCAAAGAAAATCTTATCATTTATGCTTTTGTTGAAGGACAACCCATTAACAAAAATGAGGTAATTTTTCAATACAATGACCTTCAATAAATATCTAAATTGATATTTTTGTAGGAATTTAATTTTTTTGCAATTTTTTGTTTTAAGTCTTTGCACAAGCTTTGTAAAAATGTGATTATATAAATGTGCTTGAAATTTGTGTGTATGTCCTTATGTTTCAAGCTTTTCATAACATTTTTTAAATTGAAAAAAAAATTATGTTAACAAAATATTTTCAAAATCAATGAAAATATGTTTAACTTGTATTTGATTTTCAATTCTCATTAAACTATGTGTAGGAATTTTTTGTTCCATTTGCATCAGCCCAACGATTAGCTCGTAACAATTATTGCAAAATTGAAGATGCAAACCATTTGACTATTTGCAAGCCATCTACAAGGGAGCAATTAAGTTATTCAAAGTTGGTGGATTGTTTAAAGATTTGTTTAAAGGTGAGATATCAATTTCAATGCAAAAAATTTAGTTAGTCATTATATGAAGAGGAGACTTAAAAGAATTGTTAGGTTGTCATAATGCACATGACACTTTGATTTTGCTGCATCAAATGTCATTTCCATATGAAATCTTATCACACATATCAAGTTGAATGCCCAATGTTTTTTCAAAAATAAGTGATATGTCCATCCCCAAAAATAATGATCGAAAAATTAGGTCAGGAATTGAAATTAATTAGTCATTTTTGTTTTGGGATCAAAATATCTTGATCATAAAATCAATGGTGCAAATCAACCTTGTTGTTGATTAGACAATCAAAATTGGTTGATGAAAAAATATATATTAAAAAAATTGTTTACCAATTCTTCAACAACCAAAATTCACTAAAAACCAATTTTTTTTCTTAAGAAAAAGGTAATAATTTGAAATGTTCAATCGGCAATGAATTGATCTACAATGTTGATTTTGTGACCAAAATTTTATGATCATTCATGTTTTTATTATTATTTATTGTTTCAATTACCCAAGAACCAATAAATATATAAATTTTGTGGTCACTCAACTAAACTTTTAATCACCAAATAATTAAATGTTTTTTCTTAAAATTTTCGTTGACTAATTTTCAAATATCCAATCATTGACAAGGTTGATCCTCACCATTGATATGGCAATCCAAATTCTTTTGGTCACCTAGAAGAAATAAAAGAAGTAAATAATCAAAAAAAATGGTTGATTAATTTTTTTTCATTTTCACTCACTTGAATATTTCCCATTTTTGGTCATTGTTTCAATTGTTATAGATTTATTTTTTTCCCATTAAACCTTTGCTTTTGACAACCTTATCAAGGTTTTGATTCAAATTAGCCTTAAGTTGACCTAAGTTTAACATTGATTTGTGTTCGCTTCAAATATACAAAGTCGGTAAGATTTTAAATTGTCATCAAGACATATGATGTAATAGCATGCTACTTTTATAATTTATATATCCTTTAATATACATATATATATATTCTTTATTTTATTTAAATTTATCATTATATTGCATATATTTCTTTCAATCAAAATATTGATATAAGATTTGCATGAATCAACAGAATCCACGACAACTTCCATCACTACCATTATGGGAAGTGAGTTTAGAAGACAAAGCAAAGGAAACTTATAAATCGTTACAGAAGATTTCTATCATTGGTTTGGTTGGAATGGGAGGTATTGGAAAGACAACTTTGAGCAAAAAGATATACCATTTGTTCCAAAAACAATATGATAAATCTAGTTTCTTGGAGGATGTGAAATCAAAAAAAATTGAAGATTTGAATAAACAACTTCTACAAGATTTGTGTGGCCGAAATACAAATAACATGCAAGATGTGAATGGTAATGATCTTAAGCATATTGAGGAGACCATGATTTTTAAGAAAGTGTTAGTGGTCATTGATGATGTTGATGAAAAAAGTATCAATTATTTATCAAAAGTTCTTGCTTTTCAAGGAAAAAATGAAAAAAGCAATGTAATTACGACTTGCCGAGATTGGGGAGTCTTGGAGGGTCATTTAAATCCAAATGGAAGATTTGAAGTGCCATATCTTAACGAAAAACAAGCAATGGAACTTTTTCTATCGCATGCATTTGATAATACAAAACAAGTGGAAAAAGATTTTGAAAACATTGTTAAGGAGATTGTGGAAGCTTGTGCTGGTCTTCCTTTAAGCCTTGAAGTCATGGGTGGTTTTTTGCACAAGAAAAAACATCATGATATAAAAAAAAGATTGGAAATTTGGAAAGGAGCCTTGAAAAAATTACAAGCAGGAAACAATTTCGATGGGGGTAGAAAGAACAAACTTTGGCAAAGCTTGGAGATTTCTTACAAAGATTTGGACCAACCAGAAAAAGATATGTTTTTGGATATTGCTTGTTATTTTGGCGGTATGAAAGAAATTATAGCCCTTCGAATATGGGATTCTGAATCTTCGACACTTGAATTACAGAACTTAAAAGATAGATCTCTTGTGAAAGTCAAAAAAGATGGAAATTTATATATCCATGACCAATTGCGAGATATGGGTCGAAAATTTGCAATACAAGAGGAAAAGAATCGAATATGGGATCTCGAAACAAATTTTAAATATTTTCATGAACAAGAGGTTATCATCACTTTGTCCAATTATTATCTTTTTTTAAATCTATAATTTAAAATTAGTATATTAAAAAAACGCATAAAAAATATTGCATAATTTTAAAATTATATGTGTTAACTCATATGTTGTAATTTTTCATGTGATAGGTGGCCTCAAGACTACAAGGTTTATCATGGGAAGGAAATGAAATTTTTGTTTTAGGGATTTTCAAGAATGTACACCTCCCCAAATTAAGGTTATTTGACATGGCTCAAGTTTCATCAAACATTGTGAAAGATTTCTTACATGATCGACATGTACGTGAATTACGATGGATACATTGGCAAGAAGCCAAAATTAAAGAAATACCATTCAATTTTGGTCATTGTCCTAACTTGCGTGTGCTCGACTTATCAAAATGCGTCAACTTACAAGAATTACCTACATTTATTGAAAAATTGACTACTCTTCAACACTTCAATTTATCCATGTGTTCAAAGTTACAAGAGTTACCTACATCTATTAACAAGTTAATTGCACTTCAAGAGTTGGATTTGTCAGGGTGCTCGCAATTGCAGGTGTTACCTACATCTATTGACAAATTGACTGCCCTTCAATCATTAAATTTGTCAGGGTGCTCACAGTTGAAGGCGTTACCTACATCTATTCAAAACTTGACTACTCTTCAACACTTTAATTTATCCATGTGTTCAAAGTTACAAGAGTTACCTACATCTATTAACAAGTTAATTGCACTTCAAAACTTGGATTTGTCAAGGTGCTCGCAATTGAAGGAGTTACCTACATTTATTGACAAATTGACTTGCCTTGAAAACCTGGATTTGTCAGGGTGCTCGCAGTTGAAAGAGTTACCTACATCTATTGACAAATTGATTTGCCTTGAAAACTTGAATTTGTCAGGGTGCTCGCAGTTGCAGGTGTTACCTACATCTATTGACAAATTGACTTGCCTTGAAACCTTGGATTTGACAAGGTGCTCGCAGTTGAAGGAATTACCTACATCTATTGACAAATTGATTACCCTTCAAAGGTTGAATTTATCAAGCTGCTCGGAGTTGAGGGAATTACCTACATCTATTGACAAATTGACTTGCCTTGAAATTTTGGATTTGTCATGGTGCTCGCAGTTGAAGGAGTTACCTACATCTATTGACAAATTGATTACCCTTCAGAGGTTGAATTTATCAAGTTGCTCGAAGTTGAAGGAGTTACCTACATCTATTGACAAATTGACTTGCCTTGAAAACTTGGATTTGACAGGGTGCTCGCAGTTAAAGGAATTACCTACATCTATTGACAAATTGATTACCCTTCAAAGGTTGAATTTATCAATCTGCTGGGAGTTGAGGGAGTTACCTACATCTATTGACAAATTGACTTGCCTTAAATACTTGAATTTGTCAAGGTGCTTGGAGTTGAAGGAGTTACCTACATCTATTGACAAATTGACTTGCCTTGAAATTTTGGATTTGTCATGGTGCTTGCAGTTGAAGGAGTTACCTACATCTATTGGCAAATTAACTTGTCTTGAATACTTGGATTTGTCAGGGTGCTTGGAGTTGAAGGAGTTACCTACATCTATTGATAAATTGACTGCCCTTCAATCATTGGAGTTGTTAAGGTGCTCGCAATTGAAGGAGTTACCTACATCTATTGACAAATTGACTTGCCTTAAAACCTTGGATTTGTCAGGATGCTTGGAGTTGAAGGAGTTACCTACATTTATTGACAAATTGACTTGCCTTGAAAGGTTGGATTTGTCAGAGTGGTCGGAGTTGAAGGAGTTACCTACATCTATTGACAAATTGACTTGCCTTAAATACTTGAATTTGTCAAGGTGCTTGGAGTTGAAGGAGTTACCTACATCTATTGGCAAATTGACTTGCCTTGAATACTTGGATTTGTCAGGGTGCTTGGAGTTGAAGGAGTTACCTACATCTATTGACAAATTGACTTGCCTTAAAACCTTGGATTTGTCAGGATGCTTGGAGTTGAAGGAGTTACCTACATTTATTGACAAATTGACTTGCCTTAAAAACTTGAATTTGTCAGAATGGTCGGAGTTGAAGGAGCTACCTACATTTATTGACAAATTGACTTGCCTAGAATTTTTGTATTTGTCAGGGTGCTCGCAGTTGAAAGAGTTACCTACATCTATTAACAAATTGACTTGCCTTGAATACTTGGATTTGTCAGGGTGCTTGGAGTTGAAGGAGTTACCTACATTTATTGACTGCCCTAGGATTCAATGGTAGAATTTGTCAAGGTGCTCGTAGTTGAAGGAATTACCTACATCTATTGACAAATTGACTTGCCTTGAAAACTTGGATTTGTCAGGGTGTTCGCAGTGGAAGGAGTTACCTACATCTATTGACAAATTGACTTGCCTTGAAAACTTGGATTTGTGAGGGTGGTCGTAGTTGAAGGAATTACCTACATTTATTGACAAATTGACTTGCCTTGAAAACTTGGATTTGTCAAGGTCTTCGTAGTTGCAGGAGTTCCCTACATCTATTGACAAATTGATTTGCCTTGAAAACTTGGATTTGTGAGGGTGTTCGTAGTTGAAGGAGTTCCCTACATCTATTGACAAATTGATGTGCCTTGAATTCTTGGATTTGTCAAGGTGCTTGGAGTTGAAGGAATTACCTACATCTATTGACAAATTGATTGCCCTTCAAAGGTTGAATTTGTCAAGGTGCTTGGAGTTGAAGGAGTTACCTACATCTACTGACAAATTGACTCCCCTTCGATGGTTGAATTTGTTAGGGTGCTTGGAGTTGAAGGAGTTACCTACATCTATTGACAATTTGACTTGCCTTGAAAACTTGTATTTGTCAGGGTGCTTGCAGTTGAAAGAATTACCTATATCTATTAACAAATTGACTTGCCTTGAAAACTTGAATTTGTTAGGGTGTTCGTAGTTGAAGGAGTTACTTACATCTATTGACAAATTGACTTGCCTTGAAAACTTGGATTTGTCAGGCTGCTTGAAGTTGAAGGAGTTACCTACATCTATTGACAAATTGACTTGCCTTGAAAACTTGGATTTGTCAAGGTGTTCGTAGTTGAAGGAATTACCTACATTTATTGACAAATTGACTTGCCTTGAAAACTTGGATTTGGCAAGGTGTTCGTAGTTGAAGGAGTTACTTACATCTATTGACAAATTGACTGCCCTTTGATGGTTGAATTTGTCAGGGTGGTCGCAGTTGAAGGAGTTACCTACATCTATTGACAAATTGACCGCCCTTTTGATTGTTGGATTTGTCATGGTGCTTGGAATTGATGGAGTTACCTACATCTATTATTAAATTGAATAGCCTTGAACATTTTGATTTGTAAGGGCGTTCACAATTGAAAGAGTAACTTATATCTATTGATAAACAAACTACCTTTGAAAAGTTAGATTGGTCAAAATGCTCAAAATTGAAAGAGTTGCCTATATATATTAACAAATTGATTGTTCTTCAATATTTTCATTTGTCATATTGCTCCCAATTGAAGGAGTTACCTACATGTATTGACAAATTGATTGTTGATGTAAAGTTGAATTTGTCAAATTACTCGTATTGGAAGGAGTTACCCACATCTATTAACAAATTAAATACTTTTCAATATTTGAATTTGTGAAGGTACATGTAGGTGAAAGAATTACCTATATTTATTGATAAATTGATTGCCCTTGAAATTTTGGATTTGTTAAAGTGTTCACAGTTGAATGAATTACTTACATTTATTGAAAATTTAATTGCCCTTAAATGGTTGTGTTTATCAGGGTGTTCATATTTGAAGGAGTTATCTACATTTGTTGATCAAATTGACTGCCCTTGAAAAGTTGGATTGGTTAAAGTGCTCGTAGTTGAAGAAGTTACCTAGATCTATTGATAAAATGATTGCCCTTGTAGGGTTAAACTTGTTAGGGTGCTTGTAGCTGAA
Source organism: Sphagnum contortum (assembly GCA_963920785.1). NCBI lineage: Eukaryota > Viridiplantae > Streptophyta > Sphagnopsida > Sphagnales > Sphagnaceae > Sphagnum > Sphagnum contortum. The sequence goes on from OY987289.1 coordinate 167,382, forward strand.
GGAGTTAGTTGCATCTATTGTGTTTTAACTTCACATTTAATTGTCTTTCCTACATTGGGTTTCAACTCTATACTAAATAATTTCTACTTAATTTTGGAAATTCAATAAATCTAAAAAAATCATTGAATTTGTGATTTTTGGGGTGTAAATGATGTTAATTTTTTTATACAAAAAGTTCCTTATAAGTCTAATGATAATGAAATCAACTTCATGCAACCCTATTCATTGAAGGCCTTCCAATAATATTGTTTAACCACACCCCAATTTGATTATAATTTTGAATTTTGAATGAAAATTTTATTCGAAATCAAATAATCCTTAATTTCCTTTGAACACATTTAGATATTAAAAACAAGGAAGAGAGAAAAATTGGAAATCTAACCACACGACATCCAATGACTATTGCCATGTGTCATCCATCATTATAGCCATGTGTCATTCTATTTTAACTATCAAGCCACACAAGCTCTCTTGAGCACTAAGAGGCAAATTTTGAGTTTAACATGTTCAATGAAAAGCTTGTTGAAGATTGAAACTTTGACATGCATTTTTTAATAACAAATTGTTCAAATGAAGCAAATGAATGCATGATTTTGAAGTTTTATTCAAAGATTTTTCTAATATATATATATACATTGAATTTTCAAAAAATGCTATTGAAAATAGCATATTTTGAACAAATCAAATTTAATATTTTTACAAGATTGTTATTTGAAACATCAAACAATCTTCTAAAGGTGATTCAATTCAATATGGATTCAAGACCTTCGTTAAAACTTTGACAAGTATATTTTGATTATATATGTTGCATCAATAGAATTTATAAAAAAAACTCCAATCCCAACCTCAAAAACAATGACAACATAATTTTTTTAAGTATTGAGCTTGTTATAAAAACAATACATAAAATTTGAAATTTCTGCAATAATAATTGCTGATGTAACATTTACAATCATCCATTTTAACATTAACTTATTTTATTTTATTTCTTAATAATGTATTTATGACATTCTAAAATTATTATCCCAATGTATATATATATATATTTGTAGAAGTTTTGGTTCTTGTCATATTGTTCTAGCAATGAGAAATGTGAAAACAAATTCCCGTTTAAGCCCTTCAACTTGTTAACTTATGATTATTCAAAAAATTACATTAATAATATTTTTAGATATTATTTATAGTATTTTCATAAGTCTATGCTAATAAAAACATCATGAAAAGTAATTATAAACATTTTTTAAATACAAAAAAATAAATAAATCCATATACACAGTGGAATGACAATGGAGGTGGGTTCAATTAATTTCACCATTAAGTGGATAATTAAGTTACTTTTTAGGACCCCTTAATGAATGAATCTAAAATAATTCCCCCTAGTGAATAATGAAATATTTTCTTAGAAAATGAAATTCACTTTTAAGGCCCCATAATGAAGTAGGCTAGTGAATTGTGCCCATATAAATCGTGTTAGTGACATTGTTTGCCAAAAATAAGAAAAGTAATTAATCTTCCATAGAAAACAAAACAAAGAGTGTAAACATAATCATAAAACATACACCAATAATTTTAAGTTAAAATTCTTTCAAGTGTATTTTGGTTTTGTGTTGGTAATTGACAAAATATTATCTTAATGTAGGAAGATAATTGGTGATTATAGGGGAAATGTTAGTGAATAAATAGGTTATGGCTTTCAACCATAGCTTTTATAAAACCTTCATGAAATAGGTAAAGGGATCACCGTACTAGTCTAGTAGGTTCAACATTTTGATGTTGAATATTTATTGTATTTTCTCTAAAGATTCCACCATAACTATTAAGAAATTATTAAGGTGTACATTTAAAGTGTTAAATAAAATTTAATTATTTTTCAAAAGTTGTAAATAATTTTTTTCATAATAATTTAATGCCGAAGTTGTTAAATTATAAAGGTAAGTTGTTATTAATGCATGTTGTTCTCTCAATAGTTTTTTAGTTAAACACCATTAATGTTTTCAACATTTACATATGTTGTCTTAATATGCAAGAGAAAAATCCATTTTCCCTTTGTTAAAGTCAAACATTTATCATGAAACAAGAATTTAAAGGGATTGTTGTCCCACATATCTTGGGTTAAAAATTTACATCTTTCAATTTGAATTTATTTATTTTCTATTCATGTTTATGCAATGCAATGAGATGATCTTCATGTGTATAGTTCATTTTCTAGCATAATAACTCATATCATACAATGGGTTCGTATCTATCCATTTAATATTTATTTCATCCAAATAGTTCAATTTTACATGTTTGAATTTAACTGATATGTTTCCAAACCCTTAGAAAAGTATTTGATTTTTAAAAATGTTTTAAAAATCTATTTCCATCAATGGATCTTTTTAACTAAATTTGATTTTGTGAAACGAAAAACTTTATGATAAAAAAATGCATTTTCCATGCATTTTTTCTATTTATATTTGAAAGATAGCTAAAATTCACCACATGAAAAAACATTGATCCATGGATATCAAACCCATGTGGTCGCATTTAAACAAAAAAAATTAATTTGTATGATTAATTTCTTCATCAAATTCATCCCATTCATCAATCCACCAAAAAACCATCATGTGCAATCACATGCATCCATCATTCACATTCAAATGAGTCAAAAAACATGTTGGACAACTATCATAATTACAATCTTTGTTACATATGTTTATGTGGTGCCACTTTACTATCATATCAACTAGTGGGTGCCCATGCCCTTCGGACACTGTGAAGACCCCCAGAACATTTTCAAAAAGATTCTAATTTTTTTAAATGTTTTATAATGAAATAATTTTTAAAAAAAATTGGCCCCCCCCCTCCCCTTCCCCGCCTACATTAAATAAGGATAATTTTATAAAGGGCTAATTAAGGACTATTTTCATAATAAAAATTGGGGGTAAGAAAATTGAGATGATAATAGCTTACTACATACATTCAAGAAACACTCACAATTTAAAGGATGTGGATTTTGAAATTTAAGAAAATCAAAGTATGGTTTTAAATTTCAGAATTTCAAGAATCATTTTTACCATATGTAAATGGGGTGTAATGTAAATGACATATGAAAAAACTTATATCTTACAATACAAGAAATTAAACCCTAAAATAGCTAGCATATTTGGGTATGATTTGATATTATAATCATATTCAAAACAAAATACAAGTTTGAACATTTTTTTGAAAATTCATACATATTCAACAATGATCAAATCACAACATGTGATGTATTAATGCAGCTTTAAGCATACTTAATAACAACTTTCAAAACAACCATTCAAAATTTTCTTTTTGTGATCAAGTCAAAATTCATTGTTCACAACATTTATCAATGGATTTTAATTCCATTCAATGGACATCTTTGACTAGTAAAAAATGTGTGGAAGTTCATTCTACAATATCAAATTCATCCATGATAATCATTTCATGCAATTGAGTTAATGTGATCCATTGAAAGTTAATCAATCCATTTCCAAAACATTCATCCATCAAATTTTATTAGTATATTCAATATTATTTAAATGCCATTGATGCTTATTTAATTGGATCACATTCATCCCCTTCACTACAAGAAAAATTATTTGATAATCTCCAAATTATTTAGTAGGGTCACAATCATCCATCAAAATTGATTCCACTTGTGGAAGGTCATCCCACCATTTTACATCCTTATATCATAATTCATTTTGTCAAAGGTTTCATCCATCAAAGTTGTATTCAATTCACATTTGTAATTTTCAAATTGCTTTCAAAGTGTAGCAACTATGGAAGACCATTCCAAAACCTTCTTTATAAGTTTGAAAAACATGCTACATTGGAATTGTTTTGATATTCATTAACATGATTCACATGTAAGTTAGTGTTAAATTTTCTTGATTTTTGGGTGCCAGGTGAACACATGAATGGATGGAGCAATATTGGTTTTGCATTACAATTTCTCACAAACTAGTTTTGTTCAAAACCTTTTGGCTTGTACCAAAATCAATATTCTATCCAATGGACATTGGTTTTAAGTTATCAGCTCAAATATGAACACATTTATGTGATCATATTGTCAATTAATGACTTTAAATTAAATGGGTGAAAATTTGAAGTTGTAACACATGGATTGTTATTATAATTGTGAATTTGTACATGGACATGGGTGAAAGCATGGTAAAGTATGCCAAAAGAATATTCCACCATGTAGTCACGAATACATTTATTTCATAAACATGGAAAAACCTATTTAAACCTTTTTAACTTTCATTATGCAGTAATGGTGCATTCCATTAAATTTATGGTTAGCTACACATAAAGTTTGAAAAACTTTAGTGTAAAATGGATGAAAAGTATGTCTTAAATTAGTTAGGTTTTTAAGTTTTAAACATATTTTTATATGAAAAATTTAATAGATTATGACTATAATATGAAATTTTTTAAAACACATTAATACATATTAGTGCTTGATCCATTTGAAAATATAAAAAATCCAATTATAATTGTACTTTCAAGTCAAAATGCATTCAAAGGAGCCATAAGTGTTACTTTACATTAGTTTTGCATGTCATTTCTCCCCAAATAACTTTTTCATATGAATGATTTTTTTGCAACTTGTTATGAAAAATGGTTAAAATTGCCCCAATAAGTCAATTTTTTTTCTTGATAATTTTATGATAAATATGAATTTGTAAAAATGTACAAATTCCTTGTAAATAGTTCAATCTTGTAAAATGATGATAATTTGAAATCATATGAAAAAATGTCAATTTTTTAAAGTAATATAGATTACAACTTTGCTCAATACATCAAGTACATTATACCCCATTTATATGTGATAGAACACTCTTGAAGTTTTCAAATTTTGAATTTTCAAAGTTTTAAATTTTCACATTTTTGAATTGTGAATGTCTTTTTAGTGTGTCTAATAGGTTATTATCATCTCACATTTTTTACCATCAATTTAATTTTCTTATATGAGTCTTTTGAAAGTCCTTTGTAAAAATGCCCTTTTTTAATGACAAAAAAATTTACTTTGAAAAGTCCTTAACTAAACCAAAACCTAAAATTGAAACAAATGTTTTTTAATTTTAGTTTCTTAACATTCATGTGTGCTAAAGAGGAATAATGTGATTACCATGGCTTCAAATGGCAAAAAATAAATAAATAAAATAAACGTCTAATGTTTAATGATAGAATTTGGCATCTAACACCTTTTTTGGCTTCTTTGAATGTGTTTTGACCTTTTCATCATATTTTCATATACTTGCTCAAAAGTGGGACACATTCTTTTTTATACTTGTATTTCTAAAAATGTACTTAAATACATATTAAAACATGTAATCTTTTAATATTATTCAATGAAGTCAAATAACTTCCTCTTATTGATCATTAAAATAAAAAATATTCAGGAGTTCAATGTATGAAGGCTTAACTTATGGATACTTTCTAACGCACCCCCAAGCTCCTTGATGGACTCATTGCAAGTCCAAAGGTGAAAACAATGGAAGGAAAAGGAATCGGGGCATGTTCCTTGGCTCGCAACACTTCAAGGGTAGAAGGGCATGCTAGAGCTCCAAGATGGGGACTAAGAAGATTGACAAACAATTTAATTACTCACATGGACCTACACAAACCAAACAACAAGTTAGTTAGTGCATTGCTAGAGCATTTTTGGTGCACAGACAAGCCGAAAGCAAACACAGACTCATAAGACTCACCATAACCCGAACTTAAGGGAAGCCAACACTTCCCCCTTATAGTATACTCTGTGCCTGGCCATGGGACCACCACCCAAATGTTATTTTGTCTTAAGACTCCCAAGTTGGAGTCCCGAAATTTCTAAAATTGGGACTCCCACAACTTTGGAAACCCCTACCTTTGTGTGCAAACCTTCGATTGGGATGAAATCTAAAGCAAAGTTGTAACCTCATTGAGATATTTCCAACATTATGTGGCACACCACTGCACACAAAAGAATTAAGGTAATTCCTAACTTTTAGTGGTCGAGAGTCAAATTGGCAATTTGACTCCCGGCCTTTCTTTTGGCCATAACTTGTGTTTTAAGAACCCAAATGGGTCATGCGAGCCCATTTTAAACATTTACATTTTAAGAGGTTTCAAATGATATAAAAACTCTTCAATCCAATGAGTTTTGACCCCTGCAATTGCTCTTTAAACATTTGCAAGTGCATTGGGACTCTAGCTCCCAAAGTGAGAGCTCACTTGGGAGTGTGGGGGTTCATTCCCTCACACTCTTTTGCACTCCCAAGAACATGAAATGTGACTCTTAGGCTCATTCTTGGCATGCACCTTTGCAAGCCCTTGTTTTGGTCTTGAGCCCAAGGTTAAGGTTACGATGCTCTCCCAAAACAAATCATGTATCCCTTGTTAGCATATTTTACCATGCTTTCACCCACATTTTTTGTGTGGTTTTTGTGAAGTTTTTACTAGGGACTCAATATCTTTTGTAATAATCATGAGGAATCTAAAAATGAAATCTTCTTTGATGTTTTTTGTAAAACTATAACTATGGATTTTTTTAATTGTCAAAATTTATATGTTTTTAATAATGTCCATATAAATTTGAAATACCTATTTTTTCTATCTTGAATTGGAACACGCATGTGTACAAAATAATCCTTAATTGAGATTTTTCAAATATGGAAACAATTATTTTGAAATTGATGTATTGTTACCACTTAACTATTTAATCATCCTAGGACCTGAAAAAAAATAAAGGAAATGGATTTATGATGATGTTATCATGTGCTATTTTGGTCCATTCATTCATGCATTCACTCTACATTCACATATCTAATGTTAAGTAGTATTGGCAATTCACAAAATCCTAATTGGCAAATGGTGTTAATTTAGTGTTTAAGTGTGTGATAATTGACATTAAATTTAGGTTTAAAATTAGCTCTAGATTTTAGGTTTTAAAGTTGATGTTATATAAAGTTAGTAAAAAGTCCTACTATGTAATTCAATGTTACATAACATGATGATGGTTGTGGTGTTTTGTCCCACCATCCTTCCCACTTATTGCCTCCAAAATCATCTCCAATCCTCACATTGTTCCTTTTTCAATAAACCCGAGGAATGGTTTTAAAAACTAAAAACCTCATGAACCTTTGTTGTCGTTCAATGTCTAATTTATTTTGTTATTTAATGTTCAAATTATTTGTTACAAATTCAATAAGACTTCAAGTAATAGGAAAGTCAACAAAAGCTCTTGTGCATGAGTGGTGTCAATAAAAGCTCTTGTGCAACATTAAAGTTGATAAAAAGCTTCATGCCACAACAAAATCACAAAGTTGATAAGCTTTCACATAATAACAAAGTTTACATAAGTTCCACAATAGGAAATAGAAGATTTCATGCATCAACAAATTCAACACAATGTTTTACAAAATAACAAGCTTAATTTTTGTGTTTCACCTTCTATGTAAACACTAATTGAAAGTGGAAAAAGTGATACATTTGGTATGAATGATCATTTTTGTTAAAGCATATATAGAGGTTGTGAAGTGTAACATCACCTCCGAGTGTGAATGTGCAAACTTTTTAAAGTGGTTAACTTTCATGATTATTATCATTAAATGTTTTTTTTCAAAAAATCTTAATGGCTATTTTGATGATAACATATTTTACCATGATGATTTAACATTATGTGTGAATTAATTATTTGAACAACATGTTTACATATAAAAAAATGGGGTATTTTCCTTTTGAGCATGGGCCACAAAAATCCAACATGGTATAATGAAATGCAAATCCCATAACATATTTATTTTATAATCACATTTAACAATAAATCAATGTTAAGAGAGGCAAATGATTCTTTGTTGCATTCACATCAAGAATGCTAATTAACATCAAGTCTTGGGATGCTATCCAAGATTTGATGTTAGGGTTTAGAATAAAAATACAATGTTCGATTTTAATTGACAAAAATGTTTTAAATCAAATAAAAGTAAAATTCATGGTTTTCCAAGGTGTGAACTAGTAGCCAAAGATAAAGAAATTTAGATCAATGTTAACTAACACAATGTCAATTTAGTTGTTTGTTTTAAGCATTATGTTATCAAAATGTAAGTTTCCTTGATAATACAAGGCTTAACATGAGGTTGAATTATAGCTTAACACATTGAACCCACACATATGATATTACACAATGATTTCACAAATTTCCTCACCTTGTACATTAGTTACATTGTTCCAAGCTTTTTTTTCATTGGTGGATGGCATGAATTTGAGATATTCTAATTAATAGGACTTTCCTAGCTAGGGTTTCCATTTATCTCACACAAATATTTTCATATTTTAGAAAAAAAACATTAAACATAAATGTTGGGTGGTTATTGAATTTATGAAAAACCTTTGGTTTTTTACAAAATTAAAATGATTCCATTTCCACATAAAAATGGAGCTTGGATATGGTTTTGAATCCTTTTTTTCCAAAAAAAAAAGCTTATGGTTTTGAACTTAATTATGAAAATTAGACCCAATTTTGGTTTAATTATAGGTAATTTGGAATGAGCTCTTGTAGTTTCTCAGATTAATCCAAGAAATACAACGAACTAAACTGATTTGGGAAGAAGCTTCTAGTACTTAACTTGCCACAATAGTGTGAGACGTGAAACATGTTTTAGTAGCCTGGCATTGGTGGTTAATTTGTTGGTTATCCTTTTTTAACCCTTGATTACAATCTTTTTTTTTAAACTTCAAAAATCATGGTTTCAATTTCAAGTCCAATATTGTCAAAAATGGAAGTGAAACTTGATTTCATTTCAAGTTTTGATTTGATTTTGGTTCCTATTTCAATTGCAAAATTAATTTAAAATATCAAACCCAATTCAATTTGATTTTAGGGTTTAAGTTTAACCTTAAACCAATTTTGATTTAACCCCATCAATTCCAATTCCAATTCCCGATTGTTTACATTTCAATGGTTTAACCCTAAAAATGGCTAAATTTTGATGGTTTAACTCAAAAAAAACCATCATTAAACAAATCCAAAGGTTTTTGTTATTCACTTTTTGTTTTAGATCTTACAACCCATAATCATCACCAAGTTGTTTAGGGAACAATCGTGGACAACTTTTTTTTGAAAGTGTATAAAAAAACTTTTTTCATCAAACAATAATGACCCACTCTTATCCTTTTTTTCTAGTTTTACAAATCCACACCCACCACCTGTCATGGGGAAGACATCCCAAACATGCATTAATTAGGCCAAATAGTGTGGCATCTTTCTATGAAAAGGTGAATTTTCATTCCCAAACATTATTAAGTAAGTGGTTGAACATAAAACCTTTATTGATTTCTAAATTGTGAAGTAAAAAAGGTTATCCACTAATTCTTTGAAATGGGCATTTAGATCTAGGGGTGATTTTGAATGGCTACCCACTTGGTGACTTGTCACAAATTTTGATCAAGCTAGGTTGAAAAGTGTTAATGAAGCACCATAAAAAACACCCCCAAAAAATAGAGAAAAAAAATGATGATGGGCAACCATAAAAACAATAGAAAAGGTTTGTTCTAAACTCACTCGTGTATTAGAGAAAATTGTCTCCCTTTATCACACATCTACCCTCAATTACCCCAATGTCAAATCACTAACAAATCACAAATTATCAATCTACAACACATGGTTGAAATATATATATTTTTGACTTTGATGCATAATGAGTCCACATAAACAAAATTAACCCATCAAAGGTTGGGCATAAAGTGAAAGAAACTTTGAGCTAATAAGATGAACATTGAAAGAAAAATGACCCCAATAATATGGTGGTGCAACCGTACAAAACTTTATTGATAGACACACCATAGATTAGGTGAATCGGAAGGTGGGGCAAAAAGTGGAGGGTTGAAGTGCCAATTTTCACAAGTGAAGGGGATTTGGATTGCAAGAGATCTTTAAACCAACTCCCATTCCAAAGAAAAAAACACTAAGGAAGAAGGCAGTTGTTGTGAAAGACACAAATGAAGAAGATGACAAAGTTGGAAAAAATTGGGTGGATGGTGAAGTACTACATCTCATTGTTCTAAAAGGAGAAATGGAGCTTAAATTTGCCCAAAATGCAAAAAAAAGAAAAAAAAAAAAGTAAATTTTGTTTTTGTCCTTGAATTTGTTTTTTAGTTTTGAAAGCCTAGTTGTGCATGTCAACATAATTTGATTTCAAGTTTGAAATTTGTAACAAGAGATTTTTTTGCAAAATATCATATTTAGACTAGGCCTTTTGGCCTTGCCCCCCTTTCCCCCCATTTCCAATTGTTCAATTCGGCCACTACGGGGATTGAACTTTCATCTCCTTGGGAGAAGGGAAAGGAACTAACCACCGAGCCATCTTTATTTCAAACAATTTGAATTGCTTTCCATTTGTTTTATCCATGTATTTCATTTTTGATTTCTTAATTTCAAAGACTATTTCAACTTGTATTTCATGGCTTTTTTACCAAGTCAATTGGTTTTTTTTAAGGGGTGGATACATGGTTGAAGTTCCACACTCGAATGTTGGCTTCCATCCCTGGATTTCAAGGACTCCAATTGCTTACAAGTGCAAGTTTAGTGCAATTTACAAACAATACAAGGATGACAAGATTGTAAACAAATTTTCAAGCAATGATCATCATGATAGTTAGTGGCATTGAAGTGGAAATGTGATGAAACATGTGAACGTTTCTACCAATTAAATTGAAGAAATTGTAAGCAGTTTAAAATCCCAAGCAAATTTTGATAATGTTTCAAAGGATGAAAGTAATAAGGAGCCAATGGAGAAACCTTTCACCTCGGATGAGGTGCATAAAATAATAATTATAATTATAATTATAATTATTAAAATTTTTAACAAAAACTTAATGCGTATGAACATTTTTCAACCATGGTTGAAAATAGTACAACCATGTTATAGTAATTTGCTGAAACCAATGCTTTACTTAGAAACAAGGATGCCCAAATTAGACATTTCATAAATAAACTATATGTTATATAATATGCAAACTTATAAGTCATTCATCACATTTTGACCCAAAATTAAATGTATTTGGGAAAGCAATATTGTTTTTTTTCTTCAAATTGGATTCAAAGAAGTTTTCCATTAAATCCTCATGAGTTGCCATAGCTTCTATCAACATCCTCTTGAATTTTTTCTTGTGTTTTCCTACTAAGATTGTTTTCCATGGTTTTCAACACATTATTTTCATCTTCATATTCCATGTTTTCCATGTTTTCCATGTCATTTTTATCATCTTCATCCATCATTTTTGGATTTTGTAACCTTTTCATTTGTTTGATTACTTTTTCAAACACCCAAAAAAATCAGCTCCTTTCAAGTTCCCAAATAATACCATGGTTTTATTCCAAATTCCAAATTCCAAACATGGTCACATTAGATAAGCGGCATGTCTTATCAACTTATAAAGTAAGAATGTGTTTCTCATCAAACGACTTCCTAAAGTTGTTTTTTTGGAAAAGAACCCAATCATGGACTTCCTACCCACCCATAATCATAACCCCAAAAAATGCACTTTGCATTTACATTTCTTTGAATCAATGTGGAGTAAAACCTTTTTCAACAATAATATGATTTTAGGTCTACTTTAGGTGCAACAATTGGAATGTGATTACCATCTATGGCATTTAGAATGTATGGAATTCCATGCAAGCTCTCAAAACTAATAGTGATTTTTTTAATCATGTTTTTATGTAACCAGAAAGGGAGTGGCCGAACAAGGATTCTATGGTTGTGTATTTTGTGTGAATGCCAGATCCACTGATCAAGGTTCTAGAGTTAATCCAGCCGTCTCCATCATTAATGAGAGCGGCGACTTTTTATTATTTTTGGAAGAAGGTTAGTGTTGGTTGTGCATGGAATGCATGGGAAGTGTTGCTCTTTGGATGTGTGGTACAAGAGAAAGACGGCGCAGATGATGGAAGGGAGCGGCGCCGCATTGATGAGCTATTGAGGAGATGACGGCGGAAAAAGTGAAGGAGGACAGAGGCTTGTGGAGGAAGCCAAGGATGGAGTGAAGGAGCGGTGTGTGGCATGTAGAGGCAGAACGATGTGAGAGGAGCTCAAGGGGGAATGTATGGGGACAGACTGGAGGTCTGTTTTTGGAGGAGAGTGTTAGAGTCCAGTAATTGTTTTTGATTCTTGATGAACGTTGCTTAAGGAGAGGAGATCAAAGAATAGCAGGAGGCTGAGGTCGTATTGGAGATGAGTTTTTTGTCTGTAGTGTTGTGTTGGGTGTGGAAGAGTTGAGTGGAAGATGGTTGAAAAGCTCGGAAGAGTTGAGTGGAAGATGGTTGAAGAGCTCGGAAGAGTCTAGATATCTCGCTCTGTATGTCTGCATTTTGGAGAACTTGGCTAAGTTGTTGTAACTCTCCGTTGCGCCATCGACTTAGCTAAGTAAGGTCGTTAAATTTTGATGAGCACATTGGAGTGAGAAAGTTTGTGCTGTCGGGGAACTTTGTAAATTATGGGCTAATGAGTTTGATCTCTGAAATTATGTTTTGTCGAATTGCATGAGTTGAGGATGTGTCTGTGGAGCTTCAGGGCGTGAGTTTTTGCATTGGTGATGTATGCCTCTCATTAGGATTCAGTAGAGCTAGAAGACAGAAGCTCTGGACTCATATTAGTGCGATTGTCATGCAACCGGTTAGAGGGATGGATACCCATCCACATTCTGTCTAAGTGAGTGCAAAAGAGGGGTCGTGTTATTGTTGGACCCTTCCTTTTTGGTATCAGAGCATGGTTCCGTGCTTGTAACCTTGGTGGAACCTGTGGATGTTTAGGTAGAATAATTATTGAAGATCATGTCTTCGTCTAGTGGAGAGGAGGTTCCTCTGTAAGAAGTGAATCAGGAGACTAACGAACAACAGTTTGTCAACAGATTCGATTTTTTTTACTACTCAGACGGACCACAGAGGGGAGCGGTGATTCTACATTTTTTGGGTTTCGGAGTAGTGAGGTGTGAGCCATACCGACATGGCCATGGCTAATAGTCTCAATGTTTAAGAATTGTGTTAAGAATATTAGAGTGTGGTGAGGTTTTTTGGGGGGTTTAACAACTTTGTGTTATAATAGGGGTAGAGGAATGCGCACAGGGTGTGGGGGGGTTGTTTTGTTTTCCGAAATGCGATATTGGTTGGGTTAGTCCTTTCCTTCATCAAAAAATTGGTAAACTATAGTTTAGAACCTTAGTAGCGCATGAAGGAGCGAGAAATTGCTAGGAAGTTTAGGAAAGAAAAAACAAACATCGGAGTTCATGGTGTGCAACAAAACATTGGTCTTGTATCAGTATTTAACAAGCAACAAGGATGTTGGAAATCTGTGAAGCAAGAGGAGGGGGTTAGTGAAAGGCCCAACAGAGATAGAACAATCTTCAAGCCATAGGAACGAAGGATTAATTCGAATCAGCTTAATGGTTAAATAGATGATGTGGTAGTGTGCCAATGATAATAGGAGTTTCATAAGGACTAAACCATTTATTTAGATTATGAGTAAGCTCGACAAGGAGCTATGGATACATGTTAAGTCCTGGCCTATGCCATGTTTCATAGTTGTAGGAAGTCTAGAATGCGTCGAATAGTACGAACTAGGTAGTCCGCCTTGTTGTTAGGAGGTAGGCGATGAATCGGACCGCGCAACCAACGATAGTGTCCAACGCCAGGAACTGAAGACCAAGCGAAGATAGAAGTGTCTTCGGTTTCATAACAACCTTCACAAACGGTTTCGGGTTCGTCACTAGAAGCATGATCGACTTGTAACAAGATCACCAGGGTGCGGGAGTTTGGCGAAATGCGGTAATACTAGGCTCGAGGGGGTTCAACTTCGAGGCGAGCGCGCACCTCTCGAAGTTCGAGTTCTTCGTCACGAGGATGCTGCGTTAGAGTCAAATCTAAAGATGATTCCGAAGGCAGTTCCTCATTCACTTGTGCGGCTTGGGGCCCGTAGGAGGTGACTGTGCGCGATGCCATGCTTGCAAGGAAGAGAGGAAAGATCTTCAACAAAAATCAAATTGCAATGAAGGTGGAGGGGATTTGTGACATCAAGTTATATGATCGTAATTTATACGCAAGGAAAGGAAGGGAGTGGGTAAATAATGGCCTAGGACCATGGTAAGGTAAAACCTTTGTGTCAAAGGATAAAAAATGGGGGTTTAAGTAAGTTTGATTGGGAAAAAGTGGGAGTAAGAGCAAAGGAACCTTATCCTTCTCCTTCCATTGGCCACCGAGCAAACGAACCTTATCCTTCTCCTTCCTTGGCCATCGAGCAAAGGAACCTTATCCTTCTCCTTCCTTGGCCACCGAACAAAGGAACCTTATCCTTCTCCTTCCATTGGCCACCGAGCAAAGGGTTCTTCTCCTTCTCCTTCTCTTTAAAAGGCGAACTTGTGTGATTGGGGTGTTTTTTTTTTTTTCTCGGACGGAGGATGACCTCTAATTCAATTTCGAGAGTTCTAGTTCTCACAAGCTCTTGAGGAGGGAAGGATGATCAACTTTGGTAGTGGAGAAGGGGAATGTGGTAAGAGTTTGGGAGGAAGGATGTGAGTAAGAATAGTATTGGGAAGTTGGAACTTTAGGGAAAATTAATAAACCCTCTTGGTCTTTATAGCATAACTTCCTAGTTATTTAGCTGCAGATCCTGAGATTTAGTAGGAAGGTGCGTCTACTAGTTAGCTTTCCAAAGAGCTAAAGCAAGCCGAATTTGAGCAATCTAGGTGTGAGAAACAATTCTCCAAGTGGCTGGTGGTCTGCAATCAAGTTGGACCAACTACTTCCACAAAACCCTCTCGGGTTTTATAGCATAACTTCCTAGTTATTTAGCTGCAGATCCTGAGATTTGGTAGGAAGGTGCGTCTACTAGTTAGCTTTCCAAAGAGCTAAAGCAAGCCGAATTTGAGCAATTTGGGTGTGAGAAACAATTCTCCAAGTGACTGGTGGTCTGTAGTCAAGTTGGACCAACTACTTCCACAAAATCCTCTCGGTTTTTGTAGCATAACTTCCTAGTTATTTAGCTGCAGATCCTAAGATTTGGTAGCAAGATGTGCCTTGTTGTTAGCTTTCTAAAGAGCTATGGAAAGTCAGCTTTGAATAACATATGTGTGAGAAACAACATTTTAAGTGACTAGTGGTCTGCAGCTATGTTGGACATGGTGTGAGTCTTAAAACATTGGTTTAAATGAATGTCAAATTGACGTGAAGCCCTAGGATGTGTGGTGTGCAAGCTTGAAAAACTTGTATCTATTAGCTCTAATCATAATTGTTGCATAGGAAGTGGGCTACTTAATTTCAATTACAGACACAATTTAGCATCTAGAATTACACTTGCATTCTTCCCTTCACTAGTAGCATTTATGCTTCAAGCATAATCACCTTGTAGAACCGGGAGTGAAGGGACGGAAAGTCACCTCACAGTTGCAATTACAAAACCTCGTTTACCAACCCAAGTATACAAGAGATTCATCTAAATGGGTGATGAAAACAAAAAAAAATGTAGCTAGCAATATAGATATACTCAAGGTTACATGATATGTTCATCTAATTGTGCAAGTAATGGGATTTTATGTGTTTTCAAAATATAGGTTTGAAATTTTTTCATCAAATAATGTACAAAACATTACCAAACAATATTTTGGTGCCATTATGTAACAATCTTTTGATGACATTACATAGTCTTATGGCATCACATCTTGTGGTTGAATTAGTAGCTTGGATGAAGATGATGAAGAACTTAGAATAATGGAACTTTGTTATTACCTTGAAAATCAAGGCTTAGGGCAATGTTTTGAAGTGATGAGTAGTTCACATCATTGTTGAAGCAAAATAATGAAAATAGAAAGAAAATTTTAGATTAATTTTGACAATTAAAAGGTCTATATAAAATTGACAACTAAAATATCCTTGCAAATATGCCTAAAACATATAATTTTATTTGCATAGAACCTTCAAGTTGAAGATTGAAGACCTTTTAACCACGGTTTTCACTTTCTTGATTTAGACTATTCTCCATATTATTGACTATTTTGTAGTATGGTCATTTTGATTGTCACATTTGAATGTTATATAAGGTCTATGAACAATATTCATGTTAAATTTAGTATAATAAAATTGTGGATCAACAATAAGGTGGACAACATGAATTTCATTTGGCATAATTGATCTTCCAAAAAATTCAAAATGTGGCAAAGAAGGAGCAAACATGATCTATTCAAAATGACTTTTGGCACATTGGTCATCCAAATCCACAACTTTGCATTTCAACATAAAAACTACAATCATTTCCAAAAACATCGCATGTTTCTTTGTGCACATGAAAGAAAATTAGTTCCACACACCAATATGCACTTTCTCCTTTTCATGAAGAAACTAAAATTCATTCCACACATGTTTGGAATATATTTTATTCTAAATCCATGTTAGACATGTTTAATTTAACAATTTAGCAATTTGTGACGAGCAATTATCTTCTTGTTAAGTTTTATTCAAGAAATGTACCATTGGGTTCAATAATAATGTACATATGGGAAGTTCATTGCAATTTTTTTTGGGTGCAAGAAAAACAATTGTATGTCAAAATTTGGTCATTACATACCCAAAAGAGGATTTGGGGGAGGGGGGTATTATGTGAGGGAACATGATTTTTCCACCCTAGGATTATAATCTATTTAATAATATTCACAATATAAAAAAAACATTTTACTCGTTTATTGAATTTTGGTACCATACATTTGTTTAAATTTTTAGTTTTAGTTGGTCATGAGACATATAGATGTTGTTGACTATAAGGACAAAACATCTAAAAATAACATGTTTTTCAATTCTTTTAGACTCCAATACAACAAGGCATATTTCCCCCTATTATCTAGAAGAAGGAATCATGGGTTTTGCCATTACCCAAATTCATTATGTGTTTAGTGAAATTGGACAAAAATTCACTAATATCATGCAACTTTTATGGTTTTGATTGAAAAGGATTAGGACATTTCTAGTGAAATTATTTTGAATCATTTTGGATAGTCACATGTTGCACTTTTTTTGTGTTTTGTAGATCTCAAGTTAAAATCCAAAGGTATAAGAGGGGTAATGTTAAGGGTAAACTAAAACAAGGTAAAAGTAGACTAGGTATGTTAAGGACTAATTAAGGCAAATTAAAATGGTAATCAAGGATTTGAATTTTATTTTGAAGGGAAGATTTAAAATTTTCTTCTTCTATGAAAAGTTTTTGGGGAGTACTGGAAAAGAGAAAATAAAAGATATAGTTCAAAAGATAATTTGGTTTTTTTGTTGGTTTACATGTAATTTCTTATTTTGAAGCATGTCAAAAACATTTGATGTAATAGTTTATTTTTGATAATGAACTATGTATAAAAATGTTGAATAATTGTGGCACCATGAATTAAATAAGTTTTTAAATTATTCTATAGAATTAAAGAATATATGTTTCGTAACACAAATTTTATTGTAAGGATTTTCAATAAAGAACTATAGTAGAAAATAAAATAAAATAGCATATTTCTTTACAATATTTGACAAACCCTTGGGCATGTATTGTTGACAAGTGCATAAAAATTAGTAAATCATGGAAAAGATTTTGAACTTGACATTGACACACATTCCCAACAATGGCATTTACCTCAACCAAATACACAATTTGTATGTCCATGACAATACCACACCTTTGGCCCAATTTTTTAAATTCCATTTACATACCAACTATAATTTTGCATTCAATCTTTTAGTTTTTATCTATTTTGACAATCTTCAAATGAGTCTACATTGGATTAACTTGTAACGGCTTCCAAGACCCATATGTGATTAGAAATTTAAAAAGGTTACTGATTGTTACATATGTGCAACTTAACTATTTGTGAAGTACAAGAAAAGTGTTCAAGCATCATGATTAGTGGCTAAAAACGTAAATAGATCAAGTGCATGCATGTATGTCCAAACTATGTATTACGTTGTTTTTTCTCCACAATCTAAGTTTCAACACAAATGACATGAGTGAATGTGAAGAACATTGAGATTGGTTACACAAAATTGCTATAAACAAGAGAATTGCACTTGTGAACTAAATTTTGTAAAAGAAGAAGGCATTCTAACCTTTGAGGTTCCAACCCATAAGAACTGATTATACTAACCCAAATATCCATCTCAATATGATGTTAAGTTTTTGTTGCTCATGTCATTGTGATTCAATATTCATGATAATAATAGTGAAAATATTCAAATTTGGAAACCATACCATTCATGAACACAAGCAAGCTACAATTAATAGTACAATTTCAACCTAAAATAACAAAAAAATGCTACAAGTGACTTAAACTTTATATTGTGCATTTGAATTTGTGGTTCATCCCACACATTGATTAGACAAGGTGGTGGATTTGATAGGATTCCAAAATGATATCTACATCTTGTTGAAAGCCATAATAAAAGTAGAAACAAGTGACATCACTCGAGTGAGGAATGTGTTGCATGAATTGAAAATTCCAAGCCCAAAATACATTTCATTCCTTTCATGCAAGAATATAGTATTTTAAAATTCAAAATTTAATCAAAATCTCTTACAATCAACTTGTGACCATAAAACCCATCCACATTTTATAAAGGGATGGAAGGTAAAATAGATTATATAAAGCTAGAACACTTAGGAAGTTATAAATTTTGGGGAGTCCTATTCACAATCGACTATGGGCTTTCATCTTGAAATATTTTCCACCCTAAACCCTTAGACCCATTGCTTGGGTACTAATGTCAATATGGACAAGATTTCCTATGTCCTATTATAAAAAGAAATTTATAAATTATCAATAATCTTAATTCACTTTTGAATCAAACAAGCAACCATAATTGAGAGAGGTGCAAGCTTGACCTTCTTTTTTTTAAGGCAAGGAAGGATTTCAAATGAAGAATGCAAGATGGGTTGTTTAGTTTATTGGACGCATGTTTCATGTAATGTGTGAAAATTGTTTTAGAATTGTTGACAATTTGTTTTTAATTTCTTATTTTGGGAGTCTTTTAACGAGACTTTAAATTCATTTTGATCCATTTGATGATTATGACAAGGAAATTTTAGACAAGGCTTTAGGGACCAATTTGAAGCAAATTGTACCTTGAATCAAGGATCCTTCTTCACATTAAAAAAAAATTCTTCCTAAGGTACAATGAATGTGTCTAAAGGTGTGGGGTCCAATGAGAGGGTCAAATATAAAAATTATGTGATTAACATGTGAGAGGATTAGGTTAACCTTTGGTATTTTCTTCTTTTTTTTTCATGTTTTACTCTTACTACACATAATGGATGAACATAGGCACAAGGTATTGGTGGTTCTTGTTTTTGTTATGGCCATGTGTTGAGTGATTGCACAAGTGGTTGCTTTACAATGAACATCTATTGGAGAACATTAGAATATGATGAATGCAATGTTGTTTTTCATTTGTTGACATGGTATCAATAGTTCGAAACTTGTGGAGGTATGAGAAGGTGATGGGATACATGTAAAATCAATGTTTAGGGAGTTTTTTTTTAAAGATGTTTCGGCAAATAATAAGGGTAAGCTATAAGATGTTTTCTTCATTGATTAAGGTTGCGGGTCTAACCTCAAGTGAAAAATTACACACATGAGGGAAAAAAATCCCTATTGAAACTAGAGTAGCAATGGCTTTTGCATAATTAGATAATGAAAATTCTTTGCAAATGTGTGGAAAGGTCTATGCATTGTAGAAAGTATGACATCAATTATAGTGAAATAATTATGTTCAACAATTAGAAATCACTTGAAACCATTTGCGATCCCTAAATTAACTAAAGACAAGTTCAAAAAAATCATTGTCGGTTTTGAGAGCTTGTATGGAATTCCATACATTCTAGGTGCCATAAATAGTAATCACATTCAATTGTTGCACCTAAGGTAGACCCAAAATCGTATTATTGTTGAAAAGGGTTTTACTCCACATTGATTAAGGAATTATAGATGCAAAGTGCAATTTTTGGGATTATGGGTAGGTAAGAAGTATCCACGATTGGGCTCTTTTCCAAAACACACATGTAAGAAGTTATGTGATGAAGGACAAAATTCTTGCCTTATAAGTTGATAGGAAATGTTGTTTTTCCAATGCGGCCATGGTTTTATTCTCCTTTCAAAGGCAAGAAAGATGGATTGTTTAGATACAAGACACATTGGAATTTTATACAATCAAGTACAAGGATGTCTCTTTTGGAATATTGAAAGGTAGATTCCAAATTCTACTAAAAAGAACATACATTCCATTACGCCACATGCCGAACTTGGTCATGACTTGCATATGTTTACATAACATGTGCATTACTAATTTGGATGGCTTTTACATGGACTAGGCTTTGAAGGCACAAAGAGATGCACAAATTGAAGAAGATATAACATTTTGGGAATTTGAGAGGAGCTGATTTTTTTGGGTGTTTGATGAAGCAATCAAACAAATGAAAAGATTACAAAATCCAAGAATGGTGGATGGAGATGACATAAATGACATGAAAAACATGGAAAACATTGAACATCAAGGTGAAGATGAAGATTATGTATTAACAACCATGGAAAACAATCCTAGCAAGAAAACAAAAGAAAAAAAAATCAAGAAGATGTTAACAAAACCTATGGCAATTCATGTAGATTTAGCAAAAAACTTCTTTGAATCCAATTTGAAAAAAAAATGAAAAATTGCCTTCCTAGATATATTTGATTTTGGGTTAGTATGTGGTGAATGACTCGTAGGTTCACATTTTATATAACCTACAATTTATATGTGAGATGTTTAATTTGGGCATCCATGTTTTTGAATAAAACATTGGTTACAATAAATTGTTAAAACACGGTTATATTAATTTCAACCATGGTTGAAAAATGTTTATACACATTAAAAAAAAATTGGGTTCTATTTTTTAACCTCATATGGGGTGAAAGGTTTCTCCATTGGTTTTGTACTACTTTCATCCTTTGAAGCACTATTTTTAAAAAATTGGGATTTTGAATTGCCTATAATTTCTTCAATTTCATTAGTAGAAAGGTCCATATATTTCATCACATTTCCATTTTGATGCCACCAACTATCCAATGCATTATAAAAGGGACATTCATAATGATCATTAACCAAAATTCCACTTACAATCTTGTCGTCCTTGTATTGTTTGTAAATTAAACATCTACTTGTAATCAATTAGAGTCCTTGAGAATTTAAGAATGGAAGCCAACATTCGGTGTGGAGTTTTGGCCATGTATCGATCCCTAAAAAAATCCATTGTCATAAGAAACCATGAAATACAAGTTGAAAACAATCCTTCAAATTAAAAAATTGGAAATGCAATACATGGATAAAACAAATGGAAAACATTTCAAATTGTTTGAAATAAAGATGGCTTGGTAGTTAGCTCCTTTCCCTTCCCCCAAGGAGACGAGACGTCAATCCCCATAATGGCCAAATTGAAGAAGGGTGAATGGGGGGCAAACGAACAGGGAATTTAAAATGCCCAATTAGATCTTTTGTAAGAAAATTCTTTTACTTGTTGTTGATTTCAAACTTGAAATCATATATGTTGACTGCATAGCTAGGGTTTCAAAGTTTTTTAAAAAATTCAAGGATGGAGACAAAATTCAACCTTTCATTTTTTTTTGCATTTTTGGCCGATTCAAGCTTTATTTCTCCTTTTATAGCAATGAGGTGTAATACTTCACCATCCACCCAATTGTTTTTAGTTTTTTCACCTTTTTCATTTTCATCTTTCACCACAATTGCCTTTTTCATTAATGCTCTCTTCTTTGGAATGGAAACTGGTTTAA
This sequence comes from Sphagnum contortum, assembly GCA_963920785.1. Lineage (NCBI taxonomy): Eukaryota > Viridiplantae > Streptophyta > Sphagnopsida > Sphagnales > Sphagnaceae > Sphagnum > Sphagnum contortum. The sequence goes on from OY987289.1 coordinate 189,213, forward strand.
AGATTTCTTGTAAATCCAAATCCCCTTCCACTTGTGAAAATTAACACCTCAACCTTCCACTTTTTGCCCCACCTTTCGATTCACCTCCATTTCATGCACTTGGAAAGGCTAAAAATGCACTCCTTCTAAAAACCACCTTGTGAAGATCCACACATTAGAAGAAAATATTTATTTTCAACTAGTCTTTAAAACTAAATTTTAGTTGTAATCAACATTTGCAACTAAAATCCCCTTCGTTGTGTTGGACAGGTCGCACGTGGCATTAGTTATAAATGACAAAGGGTATTGGATGAATTTTTTTTTTAACAAATATAAGTTCATCTTTGATTCCATTGTATATGTGTTATCATGCAACTAAAATATGACTATTTTGGTCACAAGTGAAAACAAATGATATGATGCCATGTTTCCCAATATTTTATTATTTTTAATGTAATAATTTTGAAATAATCTAAAATGTTCAATTCAAATGTTTAATTGATATTATATTATGGCACATGGCCCAATGTAAATATGCCACATGGCATTTAAAAATGAATTTTATAAAAAATATTAATAGTAGATTGGTAGGCACTTAAGTAAGCATGTAAGTAGGTTCCCTCAAACCTAAACTACCTACCTACCTACCTATGCAAAAGGTAGGTAAGTACATCCTACCTTCCTAGTCTAAATACATATTCATACATGTAGGTAAGTACATAAGTCAACTTAGGTAATTAGGTCAAATTAGGTACCTACCTAACTAGGTAGATAAGCATGTTGACGAGGTACATAATTTAGAATTTTGCATAATTATTTTTATTATTTTGGGTTAAACCTTTTGATTAGCTCATCCAATGTGCATAATTTTCTTAATCTGAAATTGGATGACTACACCTTTTGTTTATATAATGTTCAAAATAGGAATGGAAAACAAATAATATGAAATATGTTTTGAAGTTGCAACTAATTCACAAACTAAATTGCAACTCCAAAACTTTCTTCATGCCTTTTGGTTTTAATTATTCAATCCGTGTAATTATGGTCATTACATTAATTATTTTAATTAAATTATGATTTTCTAGAACTTAAATGAAAAGTAAAATATAAAATATAAAATATAGATTATGAATAATTAAGTTCAATTATAAATTTGTTATGCAAGTATTGTAATTCTAATTGACAACTAGATTAAGTAATTAGAATGATTTTACAATAATTTTACGTTAGTATAAAATAAAAATTATTAATATAAAATTCTTATAATTTTATATTAACAATTTACTGTGTGCAATACATACAATTATTTAGCATATTTAGTTTTTAAGAAATATAGTAATTACATCAATTTTGCTCATTATTTAAGATTATTATAAAATTTGAAATAAAAATCTTAATTATAGGGCATTATTTTTCAATTATAAATATGAAAATTAGAATTATCATTTAAATATAAGTATTGTAAATAATTTTTATTTTTCTTATGATTGCAAAATATCACTTGAATTAATGTGGAAATTTTTGTTGTAATAATATTTATTTAAAATAATTAATTAATAAAAATAATAAGGAAATTAATTTATTTTAATTTTTAGTAATTTTTTTAAATTCATGATGTAATAAAAATTATATATTGAAAATACATAATTAAATATTCTAGTATATTGGAATATAATCCTTAAAATAATAGAAATTAAATTAATGAATAATTAAGTTTATGTATAAATTATGTACCTATTATAATAAATGTATAAGTATAATAAATATAATTATTTTATAATAATCGTACATTAATTATAGTAATATTATTTTTATTAAAATATTACAAATAATTAATTTAATAGTCTTTGTTGGAATGTATTTGATTTAATTGAAATTATAAGTACGATATGAATAACTTAATGTAAGGAAATTAATATAATTACAATAATTATATCAATGAATTTAATTACAATCAAATTACTATGAATATTTTGGATATTGATTTGAAATATACATTAAGAGTTATGAAAATTAATTTTAATCATACATCAAATAATTATTTTAATTAATGCATTAAACTATATTTACAATGATTTTGCAATAATTATACATTATTTATAAAAAAATTTGGAATTGTTGGAATTTTTTGATGATTGAAAAATTATCTATAGTTTGTGTACACAATATAAACTACTTATAACCTGAATACAATCTATATATATATTTATATATAACCCATATTATACACATGTACATCCTAATATAATCTCATATATAAATGGGTAGATTACATATAATACACCATTGTAAACCCATACACCTTAGAATACACATAATACACTTTGATTCCCAAGAGGCTACAATTCATTTGGACACATTTGCAAATAATGGTACATATATGGATCTTCTTGGATGAAAAGCATGTTAAAGACTATTCAAATGAAAGGATGGAAAAAACATTAGTTGCAAATTAGTTGGAACATAATTGCAATCATGACAAAATCTAAAAAATAATTGTAAATCTAATTGATATTAGTTACAAACAACAAATAACTACAAGTAATCGCAAATTGATTAATTACAAAAACCTATTTCTCTTCTAGTGACAAAATTAGCTTGTTAACTTTTAAATTGGTAAAAAATGGGGGAGCTTGTGTGTTTTCAACATTGTCCTCAATACATAACATTTCCTCCATTATCACAAAATTTGAACAACAAGGGTAAAAAAAAAACAGTGGAAAAGAGCAAAAATTGAATAAATGAACAACCTTCAACACTAACTTACACTTTGATTCTTCAAACCATGAACTCTTCTTTAAATTATTATTTTTGGTTTTCCTTTTAAAATGATGCCATGTAAACTAAATCACAGTTTGATTTTTCTAGGTCTTGAATCCTTATTTAAAGGCCTTGGGACCAATTAAAAACTTTTTCATTTGACCTTTTCCTTGGAGTCTTGTCTAAAGTGGCCATAAGAATCATATTTGATTCAATGTGCTTGAAATATTCCATTCATCAACTGGTCTACAACCATCCAACCAAGCCTATCAATTGTTGTTAAAATGTTTTTCATTATACAAACTTGAACAAAAAATATTCAATTTAGCTCTTGGAGTTGTTAACTTGCATAAAAAGAAATTTACAAAATTTTCCAAGGTAAACAAAATGCCCTACAATGCAAACCCATTTTTCATATTTCTTTCGTTTTTTACACCACAATTGACAACTGCAATGAAATTGATTCTTCTTAACATAGGGCTAGAGATTTGTATATCCCCAAGTGAAAACATCAAAAGGTGTGTGTTTGGTAGAAGATGAACACCCCCACCTTCATAGGTATGTGCTCCTTGCATGAATATCATACATGTCTATTACAAGACAAAAATTATCTTTTCTTCTCTAAAGTTCTTTCCTTAGATCATGTGGTGCAACAAAAACTAATGAATCTCTTTTTCCCAATAGAGATGTTCCATTTTTCTTAGAGCCAATACAAAATTTCATCTTAATATCCACAAAAGCTAGACATGTGAAGATGTTTAACCATAATGTCCATTTGCAAATAAATCAATCTTTGTCGATGCCAAGATGTGCATATCTTCAATTTGGGGATGAAAGGAGAAAAGTACATTACAAATTTGTTTAAAATTTTTCTTTTGTTCAAACCATGTTCATTTTGTTGCAATTGTGCTTGCCACAAACAAATTGCATTTGTATGCTACCAAAACCTTTGGTTAGCATGAAGTTCTATTTACTTGGGTAGTTGCAAGTTGGACTAATTCCATGTTTCATTGGTAAACAAAGAAGAGTCATGTGTGCTAAGAGTTGGGAAAAATTATCATCTAGGATAGTTTGCAAATGACATGATCCAAATGAATGTCATTTTTGCATATTTGAAACTTGAAACAATGCAAGCAACCATTGACTATAGACTTTGCTTTCAAATTGGGATTACCAGGGTACTTCCTTACCCTGGTAATCCCAATTTGCACTCAATCTTAGGGATGAGAGAGAGAGCCAATCTGCTTTGTGTGGGAGAGCTAGTGAGAGCACATAGAGAAAGAGCCTAACATCTAAGCCAAATTCTCCCTCCTTTATGAAACTCAAACGTTCCTAGCAAGGAGTGTTTCATGTGAAACCTTATTAGCCATCAATATGTGAAAGTGCGTGCCAATATGCTTTGTTTGGTCGATGTTATCTATCACGTGGCATTCATGAAATCACAATTTAATTGTACTCAACATTGGACAAATCAATTAATTATTGTTTGCCTATTATTAAAACCACTCAGAACATTCAACAATCTCTCAATCTAACATAAGACTACTCAAAGAAAACTCAACAATATTTCAATCTCACAAAAAACCCATGGTGTGTAGTAGTTATTGTCACCTAACACATGATATTTACCAGATAAGGTATGTCAAATCTATCTTACTAGAAATTGATTCCCACCAAAATTGGCATGATACTTACTAGTCAAATGTTTTGGTGAGACACTTAACCTAGCGACACATCAAGCAAATCCAAAGCACCTCATCACATTGTTGATGACGGATCCATCTACAATTGTAAGCATGATGTTAGCTAAGACATATATCGTCATAGGTATTGACAATCTCTACATATGAGTTAGTCAACTTGAAAACAATTGAGAGAAATGACCCATCTATGCAGTTTTACAGACTTCCAATGAACATCATTTGAAATGGAGACAAGAGTGCATCTCTCTTTGACAAAGATTCTCAGAAGCCCAATACTGGAGGGGCATGTGGCATCGATCTGAAACTTCCACACAAAGTCAACTCTTATATTCTATTGTTCATCAAACCCATGGACATTATTTCTTGAAATTATTATCAAATTGATATTGTCTTGAGTTCAAGACCAACTTGCCAGCCTTATCATAGCAAGAATTGGGATTCTTGAAAAAGATAACAGAAGAAGAAAATAAGGTTAGGTCTAATGTTTACAAAACATATTACACTGATTATGTAATTAGAGCCAATGGTTGTGAAAGAGCCTGCTTCACAAACACAACTCTGGTACCTTAAGCAAATTAGGAAGGTTGATAATCACCTAGAGTAGTATGTGAACCAGATGTGACCACCACCAGCTTGAAAGTAAATGGAGTGTTCACCCAGTTCGTACTTGAGTGTGTTTATGATATCACTGACCAGAAGTCACCCTACAAAACTTTTCAAGGGATGTACTTGATTGTGTTGATGATATCACTCAACAGATGTCCACCCTACAAGACTTTTCAAGGGATGAAAAGATATTGAAATTTATGAATCACATCCTTCAATGGCTCTAGCCCACATAAGTGACTCGTACTCTTAACCTTCTTTGTTTTCACCACTGTACAATGTTAACTTCAAGCAAACAGACATCCTCCACCAACTTAGCACCATCTTGTTAGAAAAAAAAATTCGACTTAGGGGGTATGCCCACAAACAATAGAAAAAACCAAGGACACAAGATTTTACGTGGTTCAGCAAAAGCTTACATCCACGGAGCGCACCCGCACTCAACTTTCACTATGAAATCAATGAATACAACAGTGAAGAACTATCACACAACTCTCACAATTTCTCACTTCTCTACTTGGCACTCCACACCACACCTCGATACTTACAATGAAAAAACTATATATAGTTTCAAGTTCACCAACTCCCACTAGACTTAGACAATGGTGCAACTAATAGATCAGCTTGATGGTGCAACTAATTGATCAGGCTTGACGGTGCAACTAATTGATCAGGCTTCACGGTGCAACTAATTGATCAGCTTGACGGTGCAACTAATTGATAAGGCTTCACACACAACAATCTCCCACTTGAAGACTAAAACTTGGGTGGACTTCTTCCTCTTCCTTTGATGACTAGTGGATAGGTACGGCGCACTCATTCTTCTCTATCTTCAACCTTGAAGACCCACTGAAGCTGCGCACAATTCCAGTTTCTCCATAGTGACTGGTTTGGTTAACATGTCAGCCGGATTCTTGCTCCCTGCAATCTTCACTAGCTTCAATACCCCATCCTCGATTAACGATCGAATGAAATGGTAACGTAGGTCTATGTGCTTGGTCCTAGAATGGAACGCCGAATTCTTTGCCAAATGTATCACACTCTGACTATCACTGTGCAACACATTCATCTCTTGCTTGAATCCTAACTCTGATAATAACCCCTGTAACCATATAAGCTCCTTGCTAGCTTCAATCACAGCCACATATTCCGCTTCAGTTGTAGATATTGTCACTATCTTCTACAACTGAGAAACCCAACTAATAGTTGTACTCCCAAATGTGAACACATATCCTGTGGTGCTCCTCCTATGATCCACCTCTCCAGCAAAATCTGAATCCACATAACCTTCCAGCTTGAGCTCATCTTTTATGAAGGTTAAACACTTCTCTGTCGTACATCGCAGGTACCTTAGGATCCATTTCACTGCTTCCCAGTGTTGTTTGCCTGGATTAGACATGTATCTGCTCACAACTCCCACTGCATGGGAAATGTCTGGTTTCGTGCAAACCATGGCGTACATCACACTTCCAATGGTTGAGGCATATGGTACTTTAACCATGAAGTCCTTCTCTTCGTCTGTCTCTGGACACTGTTCCTTGGACAATCTAAAGTGACTAGCTAAAGGTGTTCTGACTGGCTTTGCATCCCTCATGTTGAACCTCTGTAACACCTTACGAATGTACTCTGCTTGAGACAGCTGCAAAGTACCTCCCTGTTCGTCTCTACTAATCCTCATTCCAAGTATTTGCTTTGTTGCACCCAAATCCTTCATTTCGAATTCACTTGACAATTGCTTCTTCAAATTGTTAATCTCTTCCAAATTTGCACCAACTACTAACATGTCATCAACATAAAGTAACAATATTATGAAACTTGATTTAATTTTCTTGAAGTAGCAACAATGGTCAGCATTGCATCTGAAGTACCCATTCCTTTGCATAAACCCATCAAACTTCTTATACCACTGTCGGGGAGCTTGTTTCAAACCATACAAGCTCTTCATCAATCTGCAAACCATTTCTTCATTGCCCTTTTCCGCAAATCCCTTTGGTTGCTGCATGTATATCTCTTCCTCCAAATCTCCATGAAGAAATGCAGTTCTGACATCTAACCGCTCAAGATATAACCCCTTTGTTGCGACAATGCTTAACACTAACCGGATCGTAGTTAGTTTAACAACAAGAGAAAAAATCTCAGTGTAATCAATACCTTCCTTTTGCTGAAAGCCTTTGACCACTAGTCTCGCCTTGTATCTCTTGGAACCATCATGTTCTTCTTTGATTCGAAATACCCATTTGTTCTGTAGGGCTTTCTTTCCTTCAGGCAACTTGGCTAACTCCTACGTCTGATTGGATACAAGCGACTTCATCTCTTCCTTCATTGCAAGTTCCCACTTGCTCGCATCTTTTCCCTGACATGCCTCATCATAGCATTCATGTTCTCCTACATATGTCAACAACAAGTATTGCAAGTACCTCCTATTTGGTACATATGGGTGAGTGGATTTTCGTAATATACTCTGGGCCGTTGGGGATCTTCTCAAAGCATTCCCAACCTGTGGATTTAGTATTCTCTGACCAATGGGACTGTGTGGTGTTGGAATTTCATCTTGTGGTATAAGTTCTTCAACCTGAGGCTATACTCCTTGTTCTTCATCTTTTTGACTACCATGTTCCACGATCCTACCACCTGATACATCTTCTGGCCCAAAATAGTTTGGTTCTCTCTGCTCAGACTTCTCTGTGTTTCTGTCCTTGTACATGACCTTTTCATTGAAGACAACATCTCTACTTCTGATCATCTTGCGGTTTTGGTCGTCCCAGAGTTTATATCCAAACTCGTCTTCGCCATAACCCACCAAGGTGCATTTCACTGATTTGGCGTCCAACTTTTTCCTTGCATGATCACTTACATGTACATAAGATACACACCCAAACACTTTCAAATGAGAAAGTTTTACCTCCTTCCCAGTCCAGATCTCTTCTAGTATAGCAAGGTCCAAAGGCTTTGATGGTCCTCTGTTGATCAAATATGCTGTTGTACTAACTGCTTCTGCCCAGAATTGCTTCGGTAACCCCGACTGTAGGCGCATGCTTCTAGCTTTTTCAGTCAATGTCCTGTTCATACGTTCTACAGTACCATTATGCTGCGGTGTACTTGGCACCGTCCTTATGAGCTTTATCCCGCTCTGGTAGCAAAACTTCTTGAACTCGTTTTCGCACTCCCCACCATTGTTTGAATGCAATTTCTTGATCTTCAAACCTGTCTCATTCTCAACCATAGCTTTCCATGTCTTGAAAGCTTCAAACACATCAGACTTGTGTCGTAAGAAATAAACCCATACCTTCCTAGAATGGTCGTCGATGAAAGTGACGAAATACTGTTTACCTCCGATTGATGAGACTGAAGCTGGACCCCATACGTCGGTGTGCACTAGTTCCAGCTTCTCCTTTGTCGGTGCTCTTCCGACCTTCTTGAAGCTCACTCGCTTCTGCTTCCCAAGAATGCAACTATCACAGAAATCAACCTCAACAGACTTCAATCCTGGCAGTTTACCTCTCGATTGCATACACTTCAATCCTGACTACTCATGTGCCCAAACCTTTGGTGCCACAAATATGGATCCTTTTTACCTTTGGCCACTGCGGCCAAACCACACCCATTGGTAGTTATGTAAAGAGTCCTGTTCTTAGTTCCTCGGGCGATTGTCATTGCTCCATTTGAGATCTTCCACTTATCTCCTGTGAAAGTCGTCACATAGCCGTCTGATGCTAACTGCCCAACGGAGATCAAATTCTTTTTCAAGTCCGATACGTGTCTCACATTGTCGAGTTTCCAAACTGAACCATTCAGCTGGATCTTCACATCTCTTTTCCCGGTAATGTCGCATGCTTGATCGTCACCAAGATACACCTTACCGAAATTTCCGAAGATATAGTTTTTGAACAAATCCATGTGTGAGGTGGCATGGAATGACGCTCTTGAGTCTAACACCCAAGATTCCATCTTACTTTCAAATGCGCAAATAAGGCAATCGTCTGCCTCCTCTGAAACACAATTTGCACTGCTCTTGCCATCGTCCTTCTTTCCAGATTTACACTCATTAGAGTAGTGACCCATCTTCCAATAATTCCAACACTCGATGTCTTTCTTACTTCGCTGCTGATTACTTGAATTGTTGCTTTGACGATTCCTAGACTTGGATCTTCCTCTTGACTTTGATCTACCTCATTGATTTTTGTTCCGATTCCTGTTTCTGCTTTCTCTACCTTCCGTGTTCAGTGCTGAAGATGATGCCCATGATCCCTCTTCACGCATCTTGATTTCCTGGGTCATAATCATGTCTACGACTTGTTGGAAGGCTAACTTTTCTTTTCCGAATGAGTTGGCGATCGATTGGCATGTCGTGCTCCAACTCTCTGGCATCTGGCCTAGAATTATGTTTGCCAACACTTCATCATCAAATACTATAGAAACCGAATTTAACCCATTTGTTACCTTGTTGAAAACATTCAGGTGCTCCTTGAAGCTCTGATTTTCTGACATCTTCAGATTTACTAATTTCTTTATCAGATGGAGCTTCCTTGCCGCAGAAGGTTGCTAATATAAATTCAATAGGGCCTTCATGAGATCTGTCGCTATCTCTTGACCCTTGATGTTGAAGGCGACTGATTTCGATAAACTAAGTCGAATTGCTCCTAGCGTTTTCCAGTCCAAAACCATCCACTGTGCGTTAGTCATACCTCCTGGTTTACGTTCGACCACCCATTCTTCATCGGACATGTCCTTCGGTTTTTCTATTATCGGCAAATACAAGTCCTTCTAGTATAGATAATGCTCCATCTGCATCTTCCAAAAGCTGAAATTCGTCCCGTTGAATTTCTCTATCTTGTATGTATCCTTTTCAGACCCCATTGCTTTGACTCAAACTAAGAACGGCAAGCAATCTGAACTGGTCAACGAGAAAAAAATAAAATCAAACCTGGACGAAATCTGGCCGAAATCCAAAACTTTTCGTTTCAATGTCAAAGGAACCGGATCTGGAAGATTTCACCACACTGAGTCTACTGGTGGTGTCGGTTTTTTCATATTCACGACGGATCGGCGTAGATTTGACAATAACCGTTCGGTTCAAAAAACTTTGACGGCCGTTTTGAGGATTTTTCGATACTCGATTGATGACGACCAAGAAGACAATCTTGAAGATCATTTCTTTCCGCTTCTTTTGGTGGTGGTGGTGTTGTTCAACTCGCCGGCGGCAACTGGGCGGTGGTGGCTACTCCGGCGGTGCGTCAATTGCACAGTTGCTGTTCCGAACTCCTAGAACCTTGTGCTACAGAATCCTCAACTCTGGATCCTATACACCCTAAGCCTTGAAACCTATGCTCTAATACCAGTTGTTAGAAAAAAAAAAATTGACTTAAGGGGTATGCACACAAACAACAGAAAAAACCAAGGACACAAGATTTTACATGGTTCATCAAAAGCTTACATCCACGGAGCGCACCCGCACTCAACTCTCACTATGAAATCAATGAATACAATAATGAAGAACTATCACACAACTCTCACAATTTCTCACTTCTCTACTTGGCACTCCACACCACGCCTAGATACTTACAATGAAAAAACTATATATAGTTTCAAGTTCACCAACTCCCACTAAACTTAGACAACGGTGCAACTAATAGATCAGCTTGACGGTGCAATTAATTGATCAGCTTGACGATGTAACTAATTGATCAGGCTTCATGGTGCAACTAATTGATCAGCTTGACGGTGCAACTAATTGATAAGGCTTCACACACAACACATCTTTAGTCCACATTGCTACAGTTCTTGATGTTCACCTATGGCAGTGCAGTAATATACCGAGACATATCACACACAAAATGAACTTAATCTAGTGATCGGCACAACAGAGTACAGGCATCACCAATAGTTCCATGCAAGAACAAACACCATCCTCAAAGTGATGAAAACAATTGGCATCCCTCACCATGATTGCTCTCCCAACTATTTTCGAAATGAACTTTGTTGAAGTGTGGCAATCTTTGCAAACCAGCAGATTATTCATTATTCAGAGTGGAGTACCAATAGCTGTGTTGATGAGCCCAAAATAACCATTTTCACGCTATGTTAGACACAAATGCAACAACTTTTCATCCTCCTCCGCATCATGGAGCACAAATTTAGTATATGGCACATACTCTGCATCATGCATCAGCCCTGACAATCTATTTAGTTTGGCATGGATTTCAATCATTTGAGGGGTGGTCTTGATTGTCTAATACAAATTTTTTGAACCTCATTATTCACTTCAATCCAATGACTTGACGGTTTCTTCACATGTCTTTCCTACACCTTCACACAATTTGTTCAAACTGTTTCAGAGCTTCTGTACCTTCCCCATACATGGAATATCTTCCAAGTATGGAGGTCCTCATGAACATCTGATGGGATCTTGTTGAACACTCTGTGAACATCTGTAACCAAAAAGAGAGGGACCCTATTCACCCAGACTGGATGATCGAATCCCTGATGGCAATATTCGCTTACAGGTACAACATTCACACACTGAATATACACAGAACTTCACTCACGAAAACAGTCCTTGGTTTAATTACTGAACATATACATCCGAGAGCACAAGCGCCCTTGATCGTCCTCAGACCCCTATGACCTCCTCTTACATCCTCTCTTTGAAGATTTTTTGCAGCAAAACAACTTACTCTGACTACCAGACGCAGCGGAAAGATTTTGGCAACCAGCAGATCCTGTTTTACCACAGCTCAGGCATGCTACCTCCTTCCTTACTCCTTCTGCTGACTCTCTTCTTCCATCCACTCCTACTTTCCCTCCTGATCTATATCCTTTCTCCTTCCTCTGCCTGTCATTCTTGCTCTTCATACTCCTGTTGGCTTCTCCTTCAAGTTTTCCTCTCCCCATACAGCCGTTCCATTCCTCCTTGCCGACCTAGCCTTCAATTCTTGCCGCCCTCCTTCAACCAACACCATCAGTTCCCATGAAGATGCGCCGCCATCCTTACACACAACACACACCAAAAAAAAACAAAAAAAACTCCATGCATCCCATGCAGGATTAATGAGCGCCGAAAAACCAAAACGGCTATTATAACCGGCTGACAAAGAAACAGATCCATTGTTCACACTGGATCAATTCCACCTGTCCTTGTGTTACACATCCTCCATGCACCCACAATTTGCATACATGTCAACCAAGCTACTTTGCGCAAAGACATCCGAATCCCATCCACATTGAATCATCTGCTCATGAGTACAACTGCCCTCTTCAAGTGTAGCTACCATGGCACATGCATTCAGCACCCCCAAAAAAGTAAAAGAGTCTGGCTGCATGCCATCCCATTGCATTTGTTGAAATAGTATCAATGGTTTCTGGCCTTGTTCCCATTTAACATTTCCCAATATCATTGCATTCCAAGGGATCACATCTTGAAATGGTGTCTTGCTGAACACTCTGTGAGCATCCTCCATGCTCCTACATTTTGCATACATGTCAACTAGGCTACACCCCACAAAGGCATCTAAGACTCATCCACATTAAATGATCTGCTCATATGCACATTGGCTCTCTTCAAGTCAAGCTACAGTAGCACATGCATTCAACACCCCACAAAAGTGCCAGAGTTTGGTCATACACCTTCCTGATGCATTTGTCAAAATAGTTCCAGTGACTTCAGGACTTGTCCACATTTCAGATGTCCCAATATGATTACATTTAACATCTTGATGGCATCTTATTGAATACTCTCTGAGCATCCTACATGTTCCCGCATTTGGCATACATGTTGACCAGGCTACACCGTACAACATCACCCTCACAACCACTATGAATTATCTATTCATGAGCCTCCCTATGCTCTTCAAGTGCTTGTAAATTGGCAAATGCTTTGAGCACTGGAACAAAAGTGAAGTTTGTCAGGACTTTATGCTCTTAAGTTGTGTTTCTTGGAAAAAGCTCAATTGCCTTCTCATGTTGGCCAGCCTTGACATCCAGTGTTATAAATTTGTCAAATGCCTCTCATTGGAATTCAAAGATTCCAAAAGACAAAATTTGCACCTTCCATTGTCAAAGCATGTATTGTTACAAATTGAACATTAGTTCTTGGTCATCCTCAATTTTGACAAGTTACACCTGATAACACTTATCAAACACCATCTAATTCAAAATTTGCAAATTTGGCTGTTATCATACAAAAATAAAAGTTGGGTTTTGGTTGGTACATCTTTTCTTGCTGAAATGTCCCCCATATCTTGGGTCTGCTGACCATGACACACAAAAAGAGAGGAATTTTTTTACTCACAAAAGCCCAATGCCTAGAGATCAAGAGGCTAATTTCATTGCCAAGCTGGCTTGCGGAAAGGCCAAACATTGACATAACATTGTTTTGTGTGTATACATAGTTCCTGGCATGTGTTTTTATAGCCCATGGTGAACCAACACCTGCACTGGTGCCTTCACCTTCTAGCATGAAGGCTCTTAATGGCTTTATTTAACCCAGAAAGTGTTAAATTTGAATTCTCAAACCCTGATTTAGGATTCAGTCGGTATTTTTATAATGTTTAGAAGCAGCCAGAATTTTTTTGGGGTTTTTAGTTTTTACCCTTGGACCGAATTGCCAGTTTAGGTGCTGGTTCACCCAAGGCTGTTTTTACCCACTTGATCTGCCAGCTGAGGCACACACAGTAGCTGTCAAGGTCACTTCCCAGAATCCTTACTGAAGCAGTGGTTCTTGTTTTAAAAGAAAGTGTGTTAAAACTCACAGAGTAGTCAGTTTCTCACTATGCTGACATAATTGGAACACCTTTTCTTCTTTTTCCATGTCATGCAGAACAAATTTCATACAAGGCACATACCCTGCATCATGCATGAGCCCCGACAATCTCTGCAGTTCCACATGAATTTCAATCATCTGAAGGTGGTCTTGACCGTCTACTACAAATGTATGCACCTCATTATTCACTTCAATCCAGGTGCAATCCACCTGTTTCTTCACACATTTTTCCTTCCTCTGCTGTTCAACATTCTCACAGAGATGCCTCTTGCTAGCAACAACATAGATGATCGATTGCAGCACATAACCTGCAGGATTTTCAAGTTCCAATTCGAGAACTTATTTAGCAATACTGTCTCCCATCTCCACATTACCATGAATTCTGCAAGCACCAAGCAAGTCATTGATGCAGCCACATCTGTTTACAGGGCATTACCTTGATCATATTCTCTGCCTCCTGTAGATGGCCAGCACAACCAATAAGGTTGACCATGCAGGTCTAATGTTCCAATTTTGTAGGAATCATATAGTCTGTGATCATTGAAGCATAAACAGCCCATGCCTTCATCCACCAATCCTGCATTGATACAAGCTGACAGAAGACAAACAAAAGTGGTAGCATCTGGCTGTACACCTTCTTCACACATCTGTTCAAAATGTTTAAAAGCTTCCTTACCATGCCCATGCATGGCACTCCTCCAAGTATGGCATTCCAAGTGACCATATCTTGAGATGGCATCTTTTTGCACACTCTCCAAGCATCCTCCAGGCTCCCACATTTTGCATACATGTCAATGAAGCTACTGCCCACAAAGACATCTGAATCCCATCCACTTTGAATGATCTGATCATGAGCACACCTGCCCTCTTCAAGCAACCATTCAGCACCCCCACAGGAAAACAGAGTTTGGGTGCACATCTTCCTGTTGCACTTGTCAAAATAGTTCCAGTGCGTTCTGCCCTTGCCCCCATTCCACATGTCCCCAATATCATGGCAGCCCAAGTGACCAAATTTTGCTTGTTGAACACTCTGCATGCATCCTCAATGCTCCCACATTTTGAGATGGCATCTTCTGGAACACTTTCCAAGCATCCTCAATGTTCCCACATTTTTCATAAATGTCAACCAAGCTACTCCACACAAAGACATCAGACTCACAATGACTTTGAATGAGCTGTGCATAACAATTGCCTGCCATCAAGTGATCCTAAACCAGCACTTGGATTAATCACCTGAAGAAAAGTGAAATTTTGAGATCTCATTCCTTCTCATTGCAGTTGATGGAAAAGCTGCATCAATTTCTCAGGTTGCCCATCCTACACATATATTGTAAGCTTCTGATTCCATCCAAAAATGTTCAATTGATCTGTTCCTGGTGCCATTGCAGCCATCTTTGCTGCCACCCATAGCAGGCTTCATCAGTCCCCAAGCCAGAGTTCTTCCTGCATCTTCTTATGTGTGAAATCCTGGTACCTTTCATTTCTCTAAAACCAAAAATCCAGATCAAGCTGATTAGCCATGTATTCTTTGCATCCCAGGCATAAATGATATCATAAGAACAGAGAAAGCCACACTGACCTTCTCCATCAGCATATTGCATTTACCTACTTTCTTCAGCCTACTACTACTATCCCACTGGGTCCAAAGGACCTGAAAAGAATTTTCTGCCAAAGTTTAGACCAAGGCGGGATAGCAACAAGATTAACAGCAATAAGAGCACCTACGGCTCCATTGACATGTGAACTCTGATAAGATTGATGTTCAGTTACCTTCTCCAATCTGTGATCCCTGCGAAACCCTGGCACCATAAAACACTTTAATAGTGATCACCCAAACTAATGTTTGCCCAAGAGCGATGGAGCACCGATAATATGTTCCTAAGATGTAGCACAACACCTCCATGTTTAACTATTGCATGTTGTTTGCTATGTAATGATGTCGGTTTATGTACTTTGAAGACTAGTAAGGTGGGTAATTGACGACCATGTTGCCTTCTAAAAATGTGCTCATGTGTTGATTGGCTTGCCTGTGCAGGGTATGTGAGAACATTCCAATTGTATTATGTGGAGACAAGGTCGATGTGAAGAACAAGCAGATGAAAGCCAAGCATGTTACTTCCCAGAGAAATAAGAACCTGCAGTACTATGAGATTTCAGCAAAAAGCAACAACTTTGAGAAACCCTTCCGTACCTTGCTAAGAGACTTGCTGGGCATGACATCTATTTTCAGCTAGCTAATTTGAATGTGACATAATTGCTGTTGTCCTCCTCTGCATACTTTGCATGGATGCACACCATAATTTTATGTTTGGGATTCATATTTCTTGTGTTCAAGAAAAGAATTGGACTTCTTGTTTTTCATGCATGAATGTGCAGGATGTGTACAGAGATGTGAACTTGCACTTTGTGGAGTCTTCTACACTAGCACCACCTGAAGTGCATATTGATATTGTGGCACAGCAGGCAGTAAGTGCTTTTCAATTATATGGTTTAATGCTTCAATTCTTAGTATATTGTGTTTGCTTGTTTGGATTGTGAATATAAATGCTCCTCTTGTCCTGCAGCCTTGACTGAGACTCGCTGTGATGATTATGGCAGATATAAGGCAGAAGTCACTCAAGCTTCAGCACTACCCCTGCCTGAGGATGACAATGATGAAGCATTTGAGAGCTAGCTTTCATATATTGTCTGGTCTAATGTTGTGACTGCTCTGACTGCTCTATTATGTGAGTAGAATTCCAGTACATTTGTTGCCCAAGATACATGGTAATTGAATGTGTTTGGCAATAGGCAGAATGTGTCATTGCAGAGTTGCTGAGCACATTGAATGTTCTACTTCCCTGTTTTGGCAAGTATGTGGTTGTTGAAGCTTTTATAAACGGTCTGCCTGCCATTGACAATTAGCTACTGAGCTGATGTTTGGCTATTAGGGCTTGTATAAGACACGATAATCAAGATTTTTGGCATTGGTCTATTGTGGCAGTTCATAAACATAACTATGTACCTGAATGACAAGGTGAACCAACCAGTTCATACCAACAATGTCATACCAACAATAGGAACACTTAAATAATGGTTTCAAATGCTTACCTTACTAGAACACAAATAGAGATATCTAAAAACATCACTACATCACTAATATTTGATGTGTTCCTAACTCCTTGAAGGATTCAAATGTGAGTGCTAAACAGAAAACAACGAAAGAGCAAGGAGTCGAAGCAAGCTCCCTGGCTCGCAGCACTTTGGAGGGGTAGAAGGGTGTGCTAGAGCTCCGAGATGGGATTAGAAAGAATTGATAAGCTTCAATTACTCATACAAGCCTGCACAAAACCAACACAAGGTGATTAATGCATAGTTGAAACACTTTTGGTGCTAAGACAAGCCACGGGCAACTTGGACACGCAAGACTCATCACGGCCCAATCTTGGGGGAAGCCACCACCTTCCCCATATAGTATACTCTGCACCTCTTCATGGAGGCCACATCCAAATGGCTTTTTGTCTCGAGACTCCCAAGTGAGAGTCTCGGGATTCCCATCGCTTGAACTCTTGCAACTTTGGAAGCCCATAACTTTTCATCCAGACCTCCAATGGTAATGAGGTCTAAAGCAAAGTTGTAGCCCTTGTCGAGAGCTTTCCAACAGTATGTTGCACATTTCCTACACACAAATAAATCAGGTTAATTCCTAACTTTTAGTGGTCGGGAATCAAACTAACAGTTTGACTCCCGACCTTTCTTTTGACCATAACTCATGTTTCAAATGTCCAAATGAGCGATGCAAGCCCATTTTAAACATCTATGTTTCAATAGCTTTTCAATGATATAAAAAAACGTTTCAAGTCAATGGGTTTTGACCCTGCGATCACGTTCTAAAGATCCGGGTGTCCATTTGGGACTCTAACTCCCGCAATGGGAGTTCACTTGGGAGTGTGAGGGTTTATTCCCTCACACTCTTCGCACTCCTGGGAGCATGAGATGTGACTCCTGGGTCTCCCTCTTGACCCGTAACCTTACAACCTTTTGCCTTGGTCGCAAGGCCAAGGCTAGGGTTGGAACAATATTGATGGCAAATGACATCGTGCAAGGTTTTGAAATTTAAAAAAAAAAAGAATGTCACAATACTAATCCTATTGTGACAAGGACTAAAAATCAAAAAAGAAAAACTTGAATGTCATAATAGCATTATGGTAGCATTATGATAACATTCTCAAATGTTTACCTTACTCATTAAAACAGAAGCAAAGATATCTAAGATGACAAGAAACATTTCTATGCCACCAAATCACAAGGTTGCTTCCTAGTCCATCATAAGAAGGAGAAAGAAAAAGAAAAAGACAAAATCAAAATTTTGATTGATCACATTACCTTTGCGAAAAAAATAGACGTTCGTTTTGATCACTATTGAAGTTGCACCTTCCTTAAGCAAATTTTTCAAAGGTAACACATTTGCTGCAATAGACGAGAAGGACGCAAAAAGAAGGGCATGTAGCCATTCAAATTCCAATGATTGTAATTTTTTATAAAAAACTTTCATGTTGGTTGGTCGGTCAAGGGAGCAACTAGAAAAATGGCCCACAGACCACTATAATGAATGAATCTATTTTCAATAACAGGTTTAAAAAATCAGCAACATGTACATTCAAAAAAATCTCTAAATCTTATGTACAATTCAAAACTCTAAACAAAAACAAATGTACACAAATTGCTAAATTGCAAAATATAAAACCAAAAATAGAAATGCTCCATTCTCCATTACAAGAGTGAATTGGAAAACAAAAAATGAAATCGAATTTGTCTCATGAGCTTCTTTTCCTTACTTATATAAATGCTAACTCAAAATTTAAACTCCCTTACGAGATCATTTAAACATTCATTGACTAGTATACTCATTAGCAGTCCAAAAATTCAAAAACTAGCTGCCTGTTACAAACTACCTATTCTACATATTACATATTAAATATGTTTTCCACGAAGATTATTAGGGTTAGTGATCTACTTCGAAAAATACCTTGAAGGGAGGGTGGCGGATGTTGTAGATTATCTTTATGGAATTTTGTTTTTATGTACTCGATGTCCATGCAGAGGAATCGGTGCTTTGGATGGATGGATAGAGAAAGGGAGCATGCGATAACACGGACTAAGGTATGTCCTTTTCTTGCTGAATGTGGTAAAACTCAAGGCGCATACTTTGTTCAATCGCAGAAACAAAAGGAAGCATCTGGTCTGGAATTTTTGTCCCTAACTTGTTGGAACCTGTGAAATTTGTGCCCAGATTTGGAATTAGGTCATAATGCTTTGGCAGTAGAGAGATTTCATGTGAGATCAACAGGAATCGCACCTCTAAGGCTCGAATTTGTTGGAACATTATGGCTTATATTGTCCAAATGGGGATTGTACTTCTTAGGGAAGCACAATTTCCTCATGAACATTTAGAGTTATCCTTATACAGTACTGCGCATCATTTTTGTCCACGATGTTCAAAGGGGCAATGGTCTTGGTAAAGAAGGGGAACTGGACACCTCTAGAGCTGTTTGGGAGCTGTGGAAATGTTGATTTTGTGCATTTTCTTTTGGAATTGCTGAATGTAGTGCGAAGCATTTCTTAAGAAAAGCTTTTAAGCCTCTATTGTTCTTTCTACGTTGCTAATAAATTTAAAGGAAGGTGTGGTTCTAGTCTTTGCTTTCTTTCTGCAGGTTGGAAGTCCCATAGAAACCTCATGAATCCTAGACTTATGAACTGCAGCCATTTCTCCCTTTTTGTTTAGTCCTTTGTTCTCAACTTTGTATACAAAGGTTAACTATCAGAATTGAGAATGAAAGTTTTGTTGAATTATACATTTCATAGGATGTTTGAACCCTTTGATTTGATTTGTTTGCCGGTTTGGAGTGGAGCCCTTACCTTCAAATATGTTGGGTTGACAAGTAAAAACAAGATAAGGTCTACAGAGTCCCTCCATAAGTTCAAGGTAATAAGCACTAAACTCTTCCTTCAAAATCTTGAAACTTTTTAGGCATATGAGTCTTTTTAGATTGTTTTTTAGATCTACTTCTGCCTCATTCTTTTTTTTGAATTATCTTTGGTAAGAAGGTTTGTAGACGAGTAGTTAATTTCAGAGATCATGCTGAAGAGGCAGAAAGTCAAGCCTCCATAGCAAGGTAATATTGTCATACTTGCAAAATGTTTCTGATTTTCTGGCAGGTTTGCCAAAGCTACATTCTGGAAGTATCCTGGAATCTCCAAAAAAAATAACCCATTGACTTTTTTTTCTTCTTTGGCTGCACATGCATTTTTACAAATGACTGACTGCAAGGATCCTGAAAGTGTGGAATTGCTGTTTTTGTCAGCAATCACATGTTCATATATGAAAAAGTGTGCTACAGTATTGATGGCATCTTGCATTTTGCAGAGAGGGTGGAACAGAATCAGATACTGAATTCAAGTTTTCTGCAGAAAATACATGAAGAATATATTGGAAAAATCAAGGGCATCCAGCATGTTCATTTTGCTGCAATGGAGCCCATTCTTGCATGCATAAAAGTCAGTCCATCTGTATCTGTCAACCAAGCCTCCAACATGAATTCCCCCCCCCCTCCCTTGCCCTTTATCTCTCTCCATTGCATTCATCTGTCATATGCTTGCTGCATGTTCACCCCACCCTAATATGCAAGAGTTGAATGGCCTTTGCAGCAAGAAATCAGACAGAGGAAGCAAGAGTGTGCAGAAGGGATGATCAAGATAGAACCATGTACCAAGAAGGTGCAGATACTCATGTAAAATTTTGGGCAACCTAACCCATGAGTCAGGGCAGTCTTATCTCTCAAGAATGTAGACAGTTTTCGAAAGTTGGCTACAAGCTGAAGGACTGAAATATTAATGAGAGGTCTCATAGCAGTGCCATTGTTATTGCAGTGTGTATTCACATTGCTAGACGGGTGCTTGGATAGCCAGGATTGGGTGATGATATTTCCATGTATACATCAATGTAAGCCAATGGTGATCACAAAGCTGGGTGCCAAACTTTTAAGACCAAGGATTCAAGGTGTGCACTGAAGAGCTTTGGCCTTTACAGGGAAAGGGCATTGGGTTTGCAGATTGAAGAAACAAGGTCAAGGCACTGACAATGCTTACAGGATAATGCCAGACTGCACTTGGAAAAGAATGACCACTTTGACAAATTGGAGGAACTGAGTGGTACACCTGAGAAGATACAGAAACAGGTTGACATCTCTCCTGTATATACTACTTGCATAAATGGAAGAAGGAGAAACAGTCCATAAGCTGTGCATCCATTGTTTGGACCCTTTAATTTCTCTTGCTTCACTGCATGAGCATCTTAAGGAGCTCAAATCCTTCTCATCTGGGTACCCTTCTGAGTATTAGCTTATCAAAGGAGGGTGTATGACTATGCAGAGCAATATTCTGCTCAATGCAGTGAGAGCTCTTCAGCTGCAAGTGGAAAAGTGGGTAATCGATGTGACCAACTCCCAATAATCAACCCATTTCAACTTCGTTAATAATATGTTTAGGCACATTACATGAAGGATATTCATCCTGGATGAAGGAACTGATCTCTAATTTTATCATCCTTGGGAAGATAGTGGGCAGCCCTGTATGCCGCAGTTCTGCTGTTGCAATCTGGTCTCTGATATTTGTTGTGCTATAGGCATGTGCTGACTTAACTGTTGGCCAAAGGTTGGAGAGCTCAATAAGGAAATCCAAGCCTTCCAAACTATGATGAACAAAGACTGAGGAGCATGGAAATATGGTCATCAATCTTGAAAAAATACAGCTCCATACTGAACAGCAAGTAAAGACAAAAGAGATATATTTGCTTGCCAGGCACCAAGCCAATTTGTTCATTCTTGCTCTGAAGGGAATAATGTCAATTATATGATATTGAACTCTTAATATACTCGACAGAAGACAATTGTGTCTTTATAGCTGTCAAGCATAGAATTAAGGTTATGATTGCACTCTCTTTTGTTGACCTGTTTTTTGGTTTTGCTGGGACTGAAACAATGTATTTCCTTCAAAATATTGTTGCGGAGTTCTCTCTGCAATCTCATGGATATGTTAAAATATGGAGTCTTTGCTGTTGCTCAATGTTAAGTGGGTGTTCTGTTTGCTTATTGCTCCAGAAATGTGTTGCACAGGACATGGTGAGGGATTTGAAGGCAACAGGCCTTGAGCTTGAGAGTTACTTAGATGGACAAGTTTGCCCCTCAATCTGCTATTCATTTGTATGTGTTTGAAGAACAGCATGCTGGAAATTCAAAGATCGTTCAGCTTTAGCTGTCAACAGAAATTTCTTTTCAACTGGTTGCTGACTAAACTGGATGCTAGATCAAACAAGGGAGAGTATGTGAAGGTATAAGCTTGAAATACTTGTATATAAATTAAAAGGAAAAGCACCTATGCCTGAAATCCACCAAATATATGTGGAAAAACAAACAATGTCTTGGGAAGGGGGGAGCCGCTGCAGGTATCTTTGCAATTGCAATTGTTGCAGTTGCAGTCGGATCTCCAGCATGGCAGGTGATAGCAGCCACATGAATAAAGGAAAGGGACAGAGCTGTCAAAAGAATGAAGTGGAGATTCAAGTTGACCATCTCCATTCTCAACTTCCTGTGTACGAATAGGAGAAGGAGATAACCAGCCAAGAGGTATAAAATATGACACATTCTCAAGATCATCTATGCAAAACTTTGCCGATCCTATTACAATGAAGACAATTGTTGCAAAGAACCCAAGCAATACTTTGCCTTCCTATATACATTTATTATGCATTCAAAAGATAAAGGTTTGCACTCGACATCAACTGCTGGAGTCCGGCGCTTGGAATGAGAAAGTCTGGCCAGTCCTCTGTTTAGTTATGGGTTCCAAGATTGTTGAGGGACCTAGGTGATGTTTACAAGAACCTTACAGAAAAATCTTAAGCATATGAACATGTGAGCTAAGAGAGAGACAGAGGGATAGACCTGGGAGCAACAGGAACATGTTCATGCATGAACCAATATTTGGACTGCTGTATGGTCTGCAAATTTGCACAATAGTTGAGGAGGAGACATGCACCACATGTGCAGAAGATCATCATCAGGAGTTTGAAATCTACATAAGCAGTTGTCTTGTGGTTGACACCTTTCTGAATGAAGTGGCTGCTAAGCCAAGAGAGTCTAATGTGAATGTAAGACAACAATCACCATGACTCTGAGGCCTGAGATTTCACAGGAAATTGGTCTATGATGGTCCATTATTGCATGTTTGAAGCATAGGATGAGTGTGCTAATCCCTTGTAATCTAGAAGAGTTGGGTGGTGAGTTTTGTTGCAAATGGAAACCCTTAATTACTGCAACAGAATTAAGATTTCCTCATTCCAAGCATTGTTTCCCTACAAAGAGTTGTGAGAAATTTGAAGCTCCTGGAAATTTACAGTACAGAAAATATTTATCAGGAAGAATCCATACCATCATGGCAAAGTTTGGGTGGTGGGAAGGTAGGTGCGAAAAACTGGAGAAAGAAACAGTGGTCTGCATTTTGCTCCAGCAAAAGCAGGAGTAGCACATTAAAGAGCTCACGGATTTGAAGGAATGTTTTCCTGTGCTGCTGCTGCTGCAAAGGTACAGCTGGTTGTAGTCCTCTGTGTTGCAGGATGCATTGCCAACAGAAAGTTTGTTCTAGTTTTCATGCATATAATGTCCAATATGTCACAATGCTAATCCTGCAATGGAGGTATTTTAAGTAGTTGTTGCTGGACAAAATGAAGCAGTTGCAAGCTTTTCTCTTCACCACATGGATTGGACTGTGAACATGGCGTATCCTGAATGCAAAGGACTAGGTATCTCTGACTTCAAACCTAAGGGAGCTTTTCAAAGCCATTTTGTCTTCAGACAGTCATGGTTTTATAAATTTGTGTTGTCTTGTTTTTTTTCCTTTGTTCTTTCATTAAGCAAACCCATTGAGCATTCTCCTTCTTTGTTAGTGCTCCCACATTTCCCATTGAAACCTTTCCAGTCTTTGTCAGCACTCCCACAATTCGCATAGATGCCAACAATGCGAATTGGATCATGTTCACAAAGATTGGAGCCTTGCAATCATATCAGCTGAAAAACTGCAGATGTCCTGCATGTTGCTGCAGATCAGGATTTCACAGTGACAAACAATATAACTTAATGGGTTAAACTTGTGGTCAAACCATTTCAAAAGCTGCAAGAAAAAATAAATTGCCAAAGCTTTTGTACATTCACCTTCTGACCTGCAATAATTTACAGAATTTGCAGGAACCAGTGAGAACTAGTGCTAGACCATAGATCTCAGGAATAATAAGAGATTCTCCATACTTTCAATTTAGTTCAACATGTATAGAATTGGGAGATGACAACCCAATGCTTAAGGTTATAGTGATTTTGATCCATCAACAATCATGGAACCCCAAAAAGGAGACCCCAATCCAAACAAAGCAGAGTCAAAACTGAGAAGGCATCCTGGTTCACAACAGGAAGTTATTGTGGTTTTCTTTTCTGGCTAAATTCAGCCAGTTGGTGATTTTTTTTTCAAAATGGCTATAAACATGTCCTTTTTTGGTTTCATAGTCACCAATTTTCGAAAAAAAAATTGATCATCAGATTTTTCTATTGGCATCAGGGGTTTCTTTTTCCAATTATATGGTATCAAGAATTTGGGGAAATTTTCTCAAAAGAAGAAAAATTATTTGAAATGACAATAGAAAAAAAAATCTCCAATGATTTCTTTATATTTTTGGCAGGAAATAAATAAATTCAAACCACTGATTGGAATGCAACCAGAAATGTGAATTGCTTAAACATTTTTACTTTCATATCCTGTTTATAGTCAAACTTACCTAAACTTTTTTTACATGATCACCAAATTCAGCTACATCACAAAAAAATGATTAAAAAAACACCCACCAACAACAGCAAGAACCACTCACATATTTCAGTGAGCTTTCAGCAACCTGTATGTAGGTGCAACTGTCAATGGTGGAAGGTTTGAACTTTGAACCCTAAACCCACCAGTGCACCATCCATTGGAAACCTGTTATGAGTTATGACGCAGTTATCATTCATCCATAACTGAGATACCAAGACCCCACATTGGTAACCTATCTTAAGCCCCTCCTACTTCCGTCTTCCCCTCACCTAGGTAACTAGTAACTACTTATGTAAGTGGGTTAGTTACTAAGTACTAATTACCATAGTTAATCAGGTATAGCATGTAAGTGGTTACGTAGGCAAAGCACCCAGTGGCTACTAAGGTTTCTGCTGTCTGGACACCATCCATCCTGCATTGTGTGCTAGTGGGTGCTGGTTCATTATGGCCCAATCTCACAAACCAGTTCCTTCTACTTTATGGACTGTGCCATCAGACTCCAGACAAAACAAATTTGTAATAAGCATCCCATTTGACCTAACACAAATACAATTATACATAAACAGGCATTTGACCTAACAAACATACAGTTTATACAATTAAACTTACAACTTTTGATTGGTTTTACAACTCAAATAGGCCTACACAAACTGCAACTTGAACAGTAAGAGATGACTACCTCATGACTGTAACTATAACAACTATATTAACAACCATCCATAACCAGCAAGTTCACCTCCAAAAGTCAATAAAGTTCTGGAAAATAAATAAATCTAGCTGCACTGAACAACCATACAGAAGTCACACTTCCCATCAGTAGCCACACTGTGGACCATCCACAAGAGGAATTAGCCAAATCTGGGTCTGAGTCAGAGAACAAACTTATGACCACACTTATATTCTCCTCCTTGACTAGAAAATAGTTCATTCATAAAGGAACAGGTCTGGACCCTGAACTCTGAACCACAAAGAGAGGTTTTAATAAAAAGACAAAAATCAACCAGCAATTTGATGGATGATACTGATCCACAGTGGGTATGATTCACAGGCCTATATAACCGTGCAATACACACACACACTCTCTCTCTCTCTCTCTCTCTCTCTCTCTCATGGGTGCAATGCAGTTATAGCTGAATTATGGCTCCCCCTTAGTGATCATTACCTGTATTAATGCATTCTACATTGATTACCTATTTTGTAACTTGCTAGTACATACATTGACATTTGTTTTTAATTAGTAGCACAATCAATGAGCTCAAAGCCACCCCTCTTTTATTTCCATTTCTTCCTTCTTGCAATACTTCAAGTTTGGCAGGTTTACATCATCAGCTTTCATCTCCTGAACCAGCATTTTCTTTGTGCAATTTTGATTTTGATTTAGATTTTTTTCAATGTTTTCTTTGTGGAATTTTCAAAGTTGCTATAGTGGCTACAGTCAGTAGGAGGAAATGTGTCATCTGGCCATTTGAGCCATTATTCTAATAAACCAGTTTGCTACTCTTTGTTTTTTATGGTCAATTATTTCGTTACCATTTTTTTTCTCAATTACAAGAGTTTGGCAACTTTGTACTTTTTTTAATAGCCAATGTGGCTAATCAAGTTGACATTTGAAATTGGCAATTAATGGACACAAGGGGGTGGGCACTGCACAAGTGCAGTGGCAATGAGTGCTAATATTCAACTTCAGTTTTACTTTCTAACTTCTAAGCTTCAAACTTTGGAGTTCAAAGCAATCTAGATTATATGCAGTATGCACATGGCACAAATGAGCAAGTCATTACTTGGGAAGTTGGAACCCCAACCTCAAAGACTTGCATAGTGCAAAGTAGTGTTCCTGCACCTGTAGCCACACAACCCCAACCATAATACACGCAACAAAATACAATAGCATACAAGTGAAAACCTCAAGCCACACTACTTGTTCCATGCCACATGGTAGGACTCCTTCCTAACCAACAAACCTGAAAGGACCTAACAAAGAATCAAGAATACATCACAGTAAAAAAAAATCACAAGCAATTCATGAAGTTTAGAAGAGATAAAAAAGGTAGCTTCACATTATAAATGTGAATTATGCATTTTGGACAAGGTGCCCCAAGAGAAAGGAACTTGGGGAATATAATCTAACTACCTCTCATAAAAGATCATCTAATGTTTAAAATCAACGTATCTTTTTTTCATATTCCCCCACAAGTTTATGGCCTTTTCAAACAAGAAGTTCTCAAGTGTGTAGAACTATTGTGCATAAAACTGAATGTACAAATCCAAATGGTATGTCAAGTGATTCCTTAGCTTGTTTCTATCGTGCGTTAAAACATCTAGGCACCTACATTCAACTATCTACAACATAAAACATATCACGGTAATTGTGTTAAACATGCACAAACACACACCATTAATTGGCAAATTAACCTAGTACTACTAGATTTAGACTAGTGATCCAGAGTGTGGGGAAGTGGCATTACATTGTCACCTCACTTGAGTTAACTTAGTAAAAGATTAGGATGGAAGCAAGAAAGTAAGAAAGGATGTGATTGGGGCAACAAGTGGAAATCCATCCCTTGAGGGGGATACCCCCTATTTCATTATCTAGTATGGTTTTTGAAGTTAGGGAAAAAATTAGAGATGTGTTTGAAAGAGGTTAAAAGAAAATAATATCTTGATGCATGTGTGATTTATGAAATTGAGAATTTGAGCGTTGATGTGCAACATTTTATGCATTGCTTTATTTTCTTTTTTCTCCACGAATTGAAGTAGAAAATAACAAATTTTTACTCTATAAATCTAAGGTTGCAAGAAGGTAACTACCCCTCTGCTAGGCTAAATCCAAAGTTGCATCAAGGTAAATGATCGTTGATAGCAATGGAAATATTGTTCCAACATTATAACACCACATGTGGTAGTTAGTAGGTTATAGATAGAATGGCAACAATAATAGCAATGCCTACAACAACAACTTTCCCATTTTTTGTTTCATTTTTGTATTTTTTTCAATCGGAATTTTCTTTCTAAATTTTCTAGAGAGGTAAACATCGCCCTATTTCTTGTAATTTTTTTGTTGTGGGGACTTTCAATCCCAAGTTATTAAACTTGATTATTTATTCCTTGATTTCTCAATTCTTCCTAGCAAGTTAGTTTTTCTTCAAAAATTGGAACTTGTCAAACCTTAAGAAGCAATATTAACACACACATAATGTACATTGTAGCAATGTGTTATGACCCAACTTGCCTCAATGCTCACATTATAGTTGCACATTTTGGGCTTGAGCTTGTCCTTTGTCCTTTTGTGGACAATCCATTTTAAAGCGACTCCCTGCCAAAGTCTAATAATTTTCATTTGATTGTTGTTGTCAAAAAAATGATGCCTATGGCACTTAATTTCCTTTCAAAAAAGCCTTAAACTTTCGCGGAACAACTTTGTTTTGATGTTCACATTGTTGATGAAATTGGGGTTGAAATGGTTAAATGTGTTGGCTATTTTTGTTAAAACCAATTGTCACCATTTTTTCTTCCACCATGTTCAACTCAATCCTTTATGATAACATAAACATATCTACCAAAATAGGTTGACTAGCTTCTAATAGAATAGAATCCCACATTCTTTGCTTAAATTCCTTGTCCAAAATTCCACAACAGCTTGAATTTTCATGACCCCTTGAATCACATTAATTGACCTTTGCATATGAACATATGCCTCATGTAAACTTTCATTAAATTTGTGTTCAAACTACAAATTTCACAACTTCTCCATTCGTACCCCTTGGTAGTTCCTTCACAACTCTTAAAAGATTTCCATTATGAGATTAAATGCACACAAGACAATTTGTCCACTAATGGAAGGTCTAACATCCCCAGTACCAAGCCATTTGCTAAACTACCACCAAAAATTGTTGGAGTTGCACTTGGAACAACAATTGTGCCCCTAATGATTGAGACATAATTTGGTGACCAATATAGCCACCACTCTTCAATCCACACGTCATGAGCATGCTTAAACTCATGGTAATCATCCATAGGTAGCATTTCCATGTCATGAAAGGCATGAATAGTTATGGATTACACATTTATTGCTCACACACAAATAATCAAACTCCTAGATGAAATCTTTTAATTCAATGGTGCCCACTATTCTAAAGTACCGACATAACCCCTTAGTGGCTCCATACATTTCTTTTATGTTGGGCACAACAAGTGTGTGATGACAAAAAAGGAAATGTCTACAAATATAAATCCAAGGACCCTTCCTTAAGTAAAGTTAGTGATGTGGGTGGTTTGAACCACACCCCCAACCTAATAAACTCATTAATACCACTTGAAGTATTACCTTCCTCCAAAACCTTTGACGCTTTCATGGTGGCCTTAACCTTATTCCAAACCTTAAATTGAACATGACATTGAACCTATTTGGCTATAACCCAATGTTATATTTGTAAGGTACTTGCATCCACCAAGTACACATCACAAAGCCAAAAAAAATGGGGCTACTTGGGAAACATTGAATGTGGTCTAATAATCGTCAACATGGTTTCACCACTAGAATAAACAACAAAGTTAACTAATCATCACTTCTAAATACAACGGATACTAGCCTATAGTTGGTATCCTATATGCTAGTATTTTGTTGTTGTTATGCATGAAGAAAAAAATAACAATGTTGTTTGATTAAGCCTTATTGTTGCACTATTGTAAGAAGACAAGGGCATGGGTGTTGACACAAGAAAATCAAAAACCATGAAAATTTCAAGAAAATTGGGGATAATTGTTTTGAAGCTTCCTAAATTTCAAACAAAACAAAAAAAGACAATGATGCAAAAAAAAGGATAATAAGAAAATTGAAACAACTTATTTCCAATTTTTTTCTCCTCAAAATAAAATAAAATAAATATATGTAACAAAAGTGAAAATTTCAAGAAACATAAGGAAATCATAATTAAATTCCCTTTGAACTTCTCAAGTTGAAGAAAACACACAAGAAAATGCATTCATGTATCTTTTGCCATGTTGCAACAAATAACACAACATTACAATTGTAACTCTCATGCAATGGACATGACAAGACACAAAACATAATTTCACAATGCAAGGGAATTGTACATAAATAAACAAAACCATGGCATTAATCATGAATACTAAAGCTATCCAAGCTTCATGTTATAACTCTAGCTTCCTTCCTTTTTGAAAATGAAAAACACAAGACAAAATCAATTTACAATTGGGATTCACACAAATTGAAATAAAATAAAATTACAATTTCACAATCCACGTTGTTAAGCACAAAATCAATTAATAATGAACACCTTGACTTCACCCACTTCCCCCTACCCTTAGAGAACATCCAAGGTGGTGTCACAATTTGTTAACCAAATTCAAGCCTTTTCCTTTTTTATGTACCTTAATCATTCGACAAATTATTCCCAACTTACTCCCTTGAACAATTATCCTTTAAATGCAATGGTCTTCATGTAATAAGAGGTAAATAGGAGACGAGGTTATATTCATTTCACATGAGTTATCTCCCTCCTTCTACCTTCTACTTACGACAACATAACCAACATAATGTAGAGGTTTTGGCTCCTACCAAACAAAATCCTCCCTTTTAAAAACTCCCCCCCCCCTTTGGATTTTTCTCATCTCTATTCAAGACAACAATATTACCTATACTTGCAAACCCCCTCCCCTTTTTCTAAACTTGATTTAATTGTAGCCCTAAACAAAAAACAATCATACATGGAATTCAACATGTCTTTCATAAAATCTTGCTCACATCTCAAGGAAAAGGGGTTACATTGCATATGTCAATCTCAAGCCTCCAAGTCCTTTCTTAAACTCCTAACCCTATCTCTATGTTAGTTCCTTTTACTAACAACCCTATCTCCTTACTGGCTACACCTCAAGAACTTTTTGCCACACCCCAAAAAAACCCTCAATGTTTTACCTCTATAGAA
Source organism: Sphagnum contortum (assembly GCA_963920785.1). Lineage (NCBI taxonomy): Eukaryota > Viridiplantae > Streptophyta > Sphagnopsida > Sphagnales > Sphagnaceae > Sphagnum > Sphagnum contortum. Next base: position 219,851 of record OY987289.1, read on the forward strand.
CAACCCCTAGTTTCCTCTTCCCTTGCTTACACATAAGGGCAGACTTTCAATTTCCATTCTTGGGTTTGACAACCCCCCCTTCCAAGCTCCCTCCCCCTTTTCTATTCCTACTTCCTCTATCCAACAATAGGCCCAAGTAACTATAATCTTTTCTCCAGCATTCACCTCCAATAACAACTTACAAAGTCTCCACTTCAATAGCCACCATCACCATTTCTTAATGATCCTACTTCCATCCTCTAGGGGGGTTGTTGATTTAAGTGTATTTTAAAAAACTTGTTCATCCATGATGTTGTAACCCCCTTCACATACCTTGCTCCTCATGATGTGCTAAAATTCCCCTTCAGCAACATCATCATTCTTCCCTCCTCAGAACCCTTCATGCCACATTCATTATTTTAGAAGTGGAAGGAGAAGTTAGCAACAACTTCCTCCCTCTTAACTTTGTAAATAAATTATTATTATCTTACACTAACCTTACTTGTTAGAAGCTTCTGAGAAGCACCCTCCACCATGTTCATGCCTTCTTATCTAGTGAGTTTAACCAATCTAAGGCAAGGATAGGGCAACCTTGTCTTATTATAATCCAATTAACCTACCACCCCCTTATCTTAACTAGGCCACCCACCCCCCAAATCCAACTAAAATAAAGACACATACTTTAACATGCTCCCTTGGACCTAAGGTTACCCCAAATTTTCATTAGTTGTCTTACATTCCCCTAATCAAAATTGAGTTAGGCTAATTTAGGCCCAACACATGTAACTTTCACAAATCAAAAAATTAAAACAAAATCATGGCACTTACTACAAAACCCATTTTTAATGCAAAACATAAACCAATTTTTTAATTTATGTGATCTTTGTGAAGTCAAAGAGATTTGAACTCACTCCACACGAGAGAATCCAAACTTCATTCCATTTTCAAATCACATGTATTAACAAAAACACAAAACATGAAAACACATACATGATACTAAGGAGGATCAAAAGATTCAACTTCACAAATATGAACCTCTTTGTTCCTCTAAGGATATAATAACCCAAAACCAAAAAATCTTGAATCCATTCACATTACAGTTCACCAAAAGTGTTGACATTTTTCATGAACACCACTACGAAAAATCAACATTCATCTTCCACGAACCCTAATACTTGAACACAAGCTATCTCAACCAACTTTATAAATTCTAAAGGTTTTTGCTTGAAGATGACAAAGGAATCAATCATGCCCCATCTTTTGATATTCATAATTTGTAACATTGTCATCTTAAAAAACGAGCATTGTATACCCAAAAGATAACCATCAACAAAAACTTTCACCCACACCCCATTTTTTTCCACCTTGTGAAGATTGGAATACATAGCTTTGATGAAAATCAAACATTAGTGATCATGAAAATCCTCCCTGGCACCAACAAGGCTTCCACCACAAATTTTGGGTAGCTTGCATAATGTTAATTCGTAATTTGGAAATTTGCCCTACAATTCATCCACAAAAACCTTACCAAATTCTTCACAACTTGCTTCACATTAGCCATTGCCAAGGGAAAATATGGTTCAACATAGGTTTCAAAGAACATGTTGCAAAATATTGACAAAGAAATTAAACCATGCCAAAAGTTGTTGAGGTGTACCAAAACTGTGACAATTTGTCACCCTTTGTGTATTCCATTATTAGTCTTCTTGTGACCGAACAACGGGTCACTGGTTTTCCTTTTTGCTTCTAGCCGTTGAGAGGATGCAAGCTGAGACAAGGATCAGACTCGCCGCCTCATTCATGAGTGGCGGCGGATCGTGATCGACTTCGGAATTCGGATGGCTAGGGTATGCATGGGCTACATGGCTGGAGCTGTCTAGAGGACGGCGCTTCATGAATTCCAGTGCGGTGCTGCATTCAAGAGGGAGCATGGGCGCGAGTAAGATAGCTTGGGGATGAAGCCAAGCGAAGCAGATAAGTAGAGAGGATAGTGAGTGTTGGGGGAAGAGTTAGAGGTGATGAGACAGAGGTTCTGAGAGGAGGTTAGGCTGATTGTTGTTTTCTCTTCCGCTGCGATATGTAATCGGTCAGACCCAGGCTTCTATCATGGTGATGCTCGGCTAGTACCACAGAGCTGGTAGATTTTTGTAGATAAGAGGGATGTGGGCGCTTGCGCTGTCGAGGAAATTGTACATATCGAACTATGAATGAGGAATTGCGTTGTTTCTGCCCTTGTTGCTTTGTGTGAGTGGACAATTCAGTCGAATGAGTCCTGCATTCATGTTGTGGTGCGATTCGGTCAAAAGTTGAGCATTCACAGACTCGGAGTCTAGAGTCTGTGTTGTGTTTGTGTGCATCTCCATCGATCTATGGTTTCGATCGAATGTGCTCCCGTTAGGACAGAGAGAGGGATCCGATTGTCTTCTGGGTTCTCCCTCCTTTTTGGTATTAGAGCATGGTTACGTTGAGCTTAGTGATAGCAGCAGATGATCGAAGAGGATGAGCATTAGAAGCCATGTCCTCTTCTAGCAGTGAGAAAGTTCCAATAGAGTTAGTAACACAAGAGAATCGTGAACTGAACCTCGTTGTTAGGTTCGATTTCTTTTCGGTCTAGAACGGTCCACAGAGAGGTGCTGCAATCATACGATTCTTAGGGTTTGGAGTAGTAAGTTTAGTAGGAATAGACCCAGACGTAGCTAGGATAGGCGACATCGCTGTCGAAGTAGCTCACAGTGGGTTCTTTACAAGAGCTCGGGTGTGGCTGAAGGTAAGGAATGGAGCGAGAGCCTGGGTCCACACATCAGAGTTACAGGAGCACTTCTACTACACTTCCTACCTTGCGTAGGATCGCTCCTACGTTGTCAGAGAGACAGAGTGGTCTTCCAAGGCTCGAGGACATCTAGGTGCCAAAATCTGCATCATCCCCGAACCATTTCACACGACTGTTCATACCAGGGATTGAGGACTTGTTTTAAGAGGGAGATCGTTTGATTCGAGTAGAGCACAGTGGCTCCCGATCGCGTCTCATCAGCTGGAGAGTCTGGCGAATGCAAGCAGGAGAGTGGAAGTTTCAGCAGGAGTCCACTGATGAACAAGAATTTTCCATTGTGCCAGCTGTCATACCACCATTGAGACCGATCTATGAAGGAGTTCAAGCCGAATTCTATGGATGATTCGGGTGACACTTGTTCTTGATTCAAAAACTAGAACCGAACTACCAGAGATCGAGTTCCAATTTTATTTTTCATCTGCTTTCTTTTATGTTTAGAAGGATTGTACATAAGGAAGTATAGTCAGAATTTAGTGGATGATTGGACGAGTAACTTTTGAAGTCAGAATCAAGTGTTTGAGTCTGTCTGAAGATTTTGTGTCTGCAAGTGTCTATGCAATTTTCTCTGTGGTCATCTCGCATCTCCAAAATGACTAGTCCATAGGGCATGGACGAGCTTTTCTGGGGGCGTGAGCACGAAGATGTCAGTGATTGGGCTGAGAGGCTTACCATGGCCGCTGAGGTACGAGACCTCAATGCGGACAAGCTGTTCAAGATCGCTAAGCTAAATTTGAGGGGACGGGCCCGTGAATGGCTCAGGAGGCTCCAACCAGCGCCAGCTGATTGGACTGAATTACGGACCTTGATTTTGCAGAAGTATGGCAATGTTGATGATGATGACATCAGGGCAAAGCTTGATGCCATCAAACATGAACCCAGAGAACGGGTTCAGAGGTATTTCGAGCGGTTGGACAGATTTTTCCGGAAAGGTAGAATATCAGATGCCGAGCAAAAAAGGAGGTTTCTGGCCAAATTGAGGCCTGAGATCCGAAAACTATGTGTTGTCAGGAATTTTGCTGACATAGAAGAATTGTTGGGTGCAGCCAATGAAGTGGAGCGAGTGCTAGGTGAGCTTGGAGAGACTCCATTCGAACCTCTCAAGGAGGAACAGGAAGAAAGAATAGTTGAGACGTCCATGGAGCATCAGGTTGCCACTTTGAATGACACACTAATCAATTTCTTTAAGGGAGGTGTGCCGAACTCTACACCATCTTCTTCTTCTACCCAGTTTAAAGAATGTCAGGTCTGTAAGGGAAGGGATCATATAACCACGTCGTGTCCAAGGCTAAATGAGCCATGGCCAAAATGTGCCAAATGTGGTATGCTCCATAGGACCGAAAATTGTGGTGTGAAATGCTCTTTTTGTTTAGGACTCGGGCACTCTGAAGACAGGTGTTGGAAGAAATCTAGAGATGGGAAGCAATCTCCTGGAGCGGCCAACTTCTTTGAAGTATTATTGAATGATGAGGCAGCAACGTTACAATAACTCGATGAATTGTGTGGGAATGAGAATGTGTTCTCGTACACTCGCGTACCCAGGCGAAGGCTTCTGGTCGAATTGCCACCAATGGGTGTGGCACCACAAACCGAGGTTGTAGAAGACAGCAATGGGATGAATCGGGAAGGAGCCATCAGGTCAAAAATCCTTTCCCATTTCATAAAAGGGAAGATCTCCCTGACACCGATGGAAACGGTAATGATGATACCGAGATAATTGGAGCAACTGGAGAATTTGGTGAAAGTTGCTAGAAGGAAGAAGGATTCGAAGATCGAGAGTACTCAGGTGTCAATGGTGTTTGCTACTCCGACCCTGAGGAGGATCTGTGTTAACAAGACACACAGGAGCAAAACCATGCATTTGTCTGTTGAAATGAATGGTTATCTGATTGAAGGACTGGTGGACACTGGTGCGTCCATGTCCGTCATGGCCATTGCAGTGGTCAGAGAAATGGGCATGATGCATCTGGTTTCCGGATTAGAGACCTACAAGACTGCATTTGGCATTGTTACACAAGTTATGGGGAGGATCGATGAAGTATTGGTGAAAGCCGGAGGTGTGTAATGTCTTATGACGTTCATGGTGGTGGATACTAATAGTTACGATGTGCTGTTGGGACTTGATTTCCTGATCAAGATAGGGGCGATCGTCAATGTGGAGCATGGATTGATTCAGGTCAGACATGGTCCGGGGGCTGATGTTGAGGTACTACCTCTGACCATGGTGAACATGTTGCAGACATTGAATCCAGAGATCTTGAAGTCAATGGATTCATCGACTGCTGAGAAGTCTAGCTCGGTCATGGAGCGCCAGCCTATGAATGCCAAAATTGGGGATCGACGACCGGATGAACAATCATCAGATTCGGACTCCGAGGCATCTGAGAACTCCGAAGGAGAGCCTCAATCGTGTGAAGCGATCTGCGATGGGTCAGAATTCGGAGATACGGAACTTGAACAGTTGGTCATGAGGGAAGGACCTCAACAAATACTGCAGTTGACTTTGCAAGAACAAACTAATTGCCTCATGAAGGAGGAGACTGAAGAGTCTGATGACTATGCAGATTAGATCAAATGGGTGGCTGACGAAGAACAAAAGAAGCAGGTTGCCTCTGGTGCGACCGATGTGAAGGCACCTGCACTATTACAAGTACAGCAACGGAATGACGTTGTTTCGTACAAGAATCGTGAGAACCAAATCACTGGCAGGGAGGAATCTGATGAGGATTCGAGGTGGAAGGACATCTGCCAAAAGATCAGGATTGATTCGAGCCTGGACGAGCTGAAGAGGCCATTGTTGTGGAAGGTATTGGAAGCATACCAGGATGTTTTTGCCTGGAATAAGGTAGAGCTTGGCTGGTGTACGATTGGGGAGCACTCCATCGACACGCAGGGATTTGTACCCTGTAGAGCGACTCCTGGACGGTTGTCCTACTGGGAGGAAGCTGAAGTGAAGCGCCAGATTGACGTACTAGTGGGTCTGGGCAAAATGAGGCCTAGTGACTCAGAGTACGCCTGTCGGGTTACCCTGCCTGTGAAGAAAGATGGAAGTATGAGGTTCTGTGGGGACAATAGACCACTCAACCTACAGACCAGGAGGGATTCTTTCCCTATGCCTTTAGTTGAGGATGTGATATCCCAATTGGGGAAGTCTAATTGGTTCAGTGCATTAGACTTACAGTCGGGATTTTGGCAAATTCGCATGGCCCCTGGCAACATAAAGAAGACGGCAATAATCACTAAGACTGGTCTCTACGAATGGACCGTTATGCCATTTGGTCTCAAGAATGCAACAAGTACATTCACTCGGATGATGTCACTGGTTTTCAAAGAACTGGGTGACAAGTTCCTGAAGGTTTGTGGATGATCTCAACGTCCACAGTGAATGTTGGGAGGATCATCTCCAACACTTGGAAGCTGTGCTGTCTAAGCTGAGGGAAGTAAACTTGAAGCTTAATCCACGCAAATGTTGTTTTGTTGCCAGGAGCATTACTTTTCTAGGACATGTGGTCAGCTGTGAAGGGACTAGACCAGACCCAAATAAAATTGCTGCTGTTGTCCATTTTCCAGTACCAAAGACTGTCATGAACGTGAGGTCTTTCTTGGGATTGACTGGATATTACAGAAATTATATTCGTGGATACTCTCGGATGGCTGTTCCCTTGTTTGAATTAACAAGGAAAGAGGCTGATTTTGTGTGGGATCTGGGTTGTCAGAATGCGTTTGAAGCCCTGAAGGGAGCGCTTGTGGCTGTTCTTGTGCTCACTCGACCAGACTTCAAGAGGCCATTTTGCCTCGATGTAGATTGGTCACCGAAGGGTGTCGGTGCCATTCTATCCCAAAGAGAAGGCAGGATGGAGAGAGTTATCGCATACGCCAACAAAGGTTTGACGATTGTGCAAAAGAAATTCCATCCCATGGAAGGGGAGTGTTATGCACTGATTTGGGGCATCATGCATTTCAGGCAGTACTTCCACCGAACACACTTCACTCTGAGGACCGATCACAAGCCACTTGAATGGCTTGCGACGGTCTCTGATGCAAATGGAAGGAGGGGACACTGGATTGACCTGCTACAGGATTTCAGCTTCAAAATTCTGCATCGACCAGGGATGAAACACACCAATGTGGATGCGCTGAGCCGGAATCCAGTCGGGGAGGCCAAGGATGATGACGATTTTTGTGAAGAGATCCGAGATATTCATAGTGGGCAAGGCAACTCTGTTGCCATGACTGAAACTATGTTCTCTATCCAGGCTGGCAGGCAGTCGGAATGGCTTGGTCTGCGGAGACAATCAAGAGGGACGAAGCAGCACGACAGATGCTGTTTTGGCATCAACCACTGGAGATGGTCAGAGCCACATCAATTGTGCATGTTGGAAGTGCAGACGGATGAGGAAGCTGATTCACCTAAGGTAGGATCCGAAGTTGCTGGAAATGAAATCCGAGACTCGGAATTTTCCAGAGACAAGCAGACCATGTGGAAAGGTGGAACTAGGTACTATGACAAGAAGCAGCAGTTCGAGTTAGTGCTAGCTGCCCAACGGTTGTGGAATGATAATGCACCCGAGGCCAGTAATGCGAGGCCAGAGGATGAAGGAGCGTGTCAAACTGACATCTGGGAAGATGCGGTCTGTATGGAATGGCTGAAGAACGGGTTTATCTCTGAAGAAGTTAATCTTTAGGAAAGTAAGAGAGTAAGAAAAAGGGCAAAACAATACTGCTGGAAGGATGGGAAACTCTACTTCAAAGGATTGTATGTGCCCAAACCTGAAGATAGGTTGGGGTTGGTGACACAGATGCATGAGGACTTGGGACATTTTGGGGAGCAGAGGACCTTGGCAGAAATCTGCTAGAGGTACTTCTGGAACAATAGAACGGAATGTGTAAAGACGATGGTCAGAACGTGCCAGCAATGCCAGCTTGTAAGAAGTGAGGGAAGCATACGCTCTGGGGATGAGCGTCTGAAGAGTATCCCAGTTTGTGACTTGTTCCATCGAATTGCTCTGGACACAGCTGGTCCACTGCCTAAGACAAGGGCAGGCAACAAGTACATCCTGGTGGCCATCGACCACTACTCGAAGTGGTGCGAGGCCAAAGCTGTTGTTGATCACGGGGCCCAGACTGCTACCAGATTTCTGGAGGACGATCTGATCTGCACGTACGGGGTTCCTAGGTTTATGCTGACTAATAATGGGGGGGAATGGGGTGCAGAATTCGAAACCATGTGCAGAGATTATGCCATACACCATCAGCGCACTGCACCATAGTGGCGGCAATGCAACGGAATGGCTGAAAGGATGATCAAAACACTCAAGCACGGCATCACTGTACTGGCTGCGAACCCTACCAACACGAATTATTGGGATGAGCATTTGGCGAAGGTATTGTTTGGGTATCGATGTGGAGTGCAGGCGAGCACGAAGTTTTCGCCATACATGATCCTGACGGGTAGGTCGCCGCGACTTAGGGCGGACAACTTCCTGAACAATCTGACCGAAGTAATTGATGACTCTTCCAGTATGGAAGACACAGCGATGCAGTTCTTGGAGAAGGTGAAACTTATTGCAAGCATACATGAGGATGTATTGTTCAACGTTGAACAGGCACAAAAAAGACAGAAGAGTACGTATGCACATAAAGCAGGTAAACATTTGTTCGAGGGGCTGGTGGCTGGGGTCTCGATGGTCAAGATGAAGAAACTAGGCAAGAGAAGAGCACTCAGTGCTAGCTGGGAAGGTCCTTATCACTTTGTTGGGCATGTTGATGGCAAGGGCGATTTCGACTTCGAAGAAGGCAGTCGAATCTGCATCGTCCGGGACGCTGATGGGCGGCAATGGGAAAGGTCCCGACGCGATCTGCAAGTTTACTATGTTCAACCGGATTGAGCTAAGGGACTCAGCTTTTTCAAAAAGGGAGGGGTTACATATGTGACCGAACAACGGGTCACTGGTTTTCCTTTTTGCTTTTGGCCGTTGAGAGGATGCAAGCTGAGACGAGGATCAGACTCGCCGCCTCATTCATGAGTGGCGGCAGATCATGATCGACTTCGGAATTCGGATGGCTAGGGTATGCATGGGCTGCATGGCTGGAGCTGTCTAGAGGACGGTGCTTCATGAATTCTAGTGCGACGCTGCATTCAAGAGGGAGCATGGGCGCGAGTAAGATAGCTTGGGGATGAAGCCAAGCGAGGCTGATAAGTAGAGAGCATAGTGAGTGTTGGAAGACAGTTAAGAGTAAGAGGATGAGACAGAGGTTCTGAGAGGAGGTTAGGCTGATTGTTGTTTTCTCTTCCGTTGCGATATGCAATCGGTCAGACCAAGGCTTCTATCATGGTGATGCTCGGCTAGTACCACAAAGCTGGTAGATTTTTGTAAATAAGAGGGATGTGGGCGCTTGTGCTATCGAGGAAGCTGTAAATATCAAAACTGTGAATGAGGAATTGCTTTGCTTCTTTTATGCTTCTGTTGTTTTGTGAGAGTGGACAGTTTGGTCGAATGAGTCCTGCATTCTTGTTGTGATGCGATTCGATCAGAAGCTGAGCACTCAGAGACTCTGAGTTCTGGAGTTTGTGTTATGTTTGTGTGCATCGCCGTCGATCTGTGGCTTCGATCGGATGTGCTCCCGTTAGGATAGAGAGAGGGATCTGATTGTCTTCTGGGTTCCCCTCCTTTTTGGTTACATGTTATTTTATGATATACCTTATATTTTTTTTATTACTTTAATTATTCTAACTTCACTATAACAAAATGTGTCCCTGTACGCCAAGTGATTTCACTGGATTTTGAATGAATTCACTGGTTGTAATGAACGGGGACTAGTGAAAAAATAGTGAATTCATTAGTCTAGTGAATGGACTAATGAACTACACCCACATTTTATAGTAATGCTTATATTTTATGTTATTATAGGATATTATAAATTATTGTACCTTAAACTATTATACGTTATTTTATTTTAAAGTATCTTAACTAGCTTATTATAAACTTTTAAGTTATTATAAATTAAATTATTCAATTAATTTTAAGCTATACTTTAAGTTATTCAAGGTCATTCTACTTTATGTTATTATAAATTATTTTATCTCAAGTATAATAGCTTTAAATAATCTAAAATATAATATAATAACCTAAGGTAAAAATAACTTATAATAAAAAATAATAACCTATGAAAAACAGTTTAAAACACCTTATAATATAATACTTACCAATAGCCTATGATATTATAACATAAAATATCCAACAATAATTTATAATCACCAATAGTCATAATATAACATATAATAACCATCAATAACTTATAATATAATACCCACTAATAACCATTGATAAATAGGCACTAATAACCATTAATAAAATAATCATAAATAGAATAATAACCAATAATCATCAATAAATTAACAACCAATATCCAGTAATATATTGATAACCAATAGCCACCAATATAATAATTATTAATAGGCATTAATACAATAGCCACCAATAGCTAGTAATAGAATAACAGCCAATAATTATTAATATAATAATAACCAATAATTATTAATAAAATATATTAATAATCATTAATAGAATAACCACCAATAGGCATTAATATAATAGCCACCAATAACTATTAATATAATAACGATCAATAAACATCAATATCCACGAATAAAATATCCATCAATAGCCATTAATAAAATAACCACCATTAGCCATTAATAGAATAGCCAAGAATAATCCTTAATGAAATAACCATTAATAAAACCACCATTAGCCATTAATAGAATAGCCAAGAATAATCCTTAATGAAATAACCATTAATAAAACCACCATTAGCCATTAATAGAATAGCCAAAAATAATCCTTAATGAAATAACCATTAATAAAATAACCACCATTAGCCATTAATAGAATAGCCATGAATAATCATTAATAAAATATTCACGAATAACCATTAATAGAATAGCCACCAATAGCCATTAATAGAATAGCCATGAATAATCATTAATAAAATATTCACGAATAACCATTAATAGAATAGCCACCAATAGCCATTAATAAAATAACCATCGATAACTTTCAATAGAATGACCACCAATAACCTTCAATAAAATAACCACCAATAACCATTAATAAAATAACCACCGATAGCCTTCAATAGAATAACCACCAATAAAATAACCACCAATAACCACCAATAGAACAAACATTGATAATCACCAATAGAATAACTATGAATAGCCACCAATAGATTGGTTACTAATGGCCATTAATAGAATAACCACCAATAACCATTAATAGAATAACTATCAATAGCCACCAATAAATTGGCTACTGATGGTCATTAATAGAATAACCACCAATAACCATTAATAGAATAGCTATCAATAACCACCAATAGATTGGTTACTAATGGTCATTAATAGAATAACCACCAATAACCATTAATAGAATAACTATCAATAGCCACCAATAAATTGGTTATTAATGGCCATTAATAGAATAACCACCAATAACCATTAATAGAATAGCTATCAATAACCACCAATATATTGGTTACTAATGGCCATTTTAAAAATAACCACCAATAACCATTAATAAAATAATTATCAATAGCCACCAATAGATTGGTTATTAATGGCCATTAATAGAATAACCACTAGTAACCATTAATAAAATAACCACTAATAAACACTAATAACCACCAATAAAATAACCATTAATAGCCACCAATAGAATAGGTATCAATAGCCATTAATAACCACCAATAACTTTAATAAAAAAATAATCAATAGCCATATATTAGAATTGCTCAAGATTGCCTAAAATAATTTAGGGTGAAATAATTCACAATAAAAAAAATTAATTTAAAGTACAATAGCCTATAATAACCTAGAATTATCAATAATAACATAAGATGAAATAACCTTCAATAACAAAAAATAAGCAATAATAACTTCACATAATTGAAATTCGCCTCAGATGAAATAATTTTAAAAAAATCAAATGTAACATATAATAACTCCAGTAACCTAAATTGAAATATTTTACAATAGCCACAAAATTTGACAATAGTGAAAAATAACCTAAGGTGAAATAAACTAAATTGCCAAAAATAATTTAGAATAACTACAATTTGCCTGAGGTGGAATAGCCAATAATAATAATAAATAAATTGACAATAACCACAAATAGCCATAAATAATGTAAGGTGAAATAATTTAAATTAATAAAAAAAATAATATAATAATTTAAAATAACTTAACAAAGATAATATTATTATATTAGTAAAAAATACATTTATTAAAAAAAATTATTTTCAAAAAAATGGTGATTGAAATGTTATTGAATAATGATATTCAACTTTTCTTTTTGTTCAAATGACTTTAAACTTTCAAAAGAAAATAAATGTAATTATGTAAATTATTATAAATTTAAAAAATAGGTTCGAATCATTTTATTTGAACAAAATCTCAATAAGATATGAATTTTCAAAGTTTATGTTTTTGTAATGTTTTAAATGAAATATTTGATAAATAAAATGTAATGTAACATATTATCAGAACAATTAGGGTGGCTTGATGGTAAGGGTGTTTGGCACAAATCCAAAGGTCAAGGGATCAAACCTCATGAATGATGTTGTGTGTGGTCAACAATGACATGTTTACCAAATATTTTCCTATCTAATTCCAATGAATAGGTGCCTAGGTTGTTTATGTGACCTACCTACATAGGTTAGATTCTTAACTTAGCCTAAGTAGTGACACATGTCAATAAATTATAAGCTAAAAAATCATGAAATTATCAATAATATTATATATTAAATAATTAAATTTTAATTGATTTCCATGTTGGCTAGACATATCAATTCTACCCAAGGAAGATGCACATCCCATTTATCCTATAAATGTGTCATACTCATGTGATCCTTTTTTTTCTTTGTTATTGGGGTTCAACATATTGGATTTACATGTTCTTTTGAAGTTGATGTTATGATGAATTTTTTTAAAATAAGCATAGTGTGATCATACATTTCTACATTGGCAATTTTGGGACTTACAACGAAAGGGGAAAAAATATGAACGTAAATGTTTTTGAAATTGCATGAAAAGGCATGGTAGAAGTGAAACAAGAAACAACTTGCAACCTACCTAACCCAAGGTCCAAGAAAAACAAATGAAAAAAAAAATGAACACCTTAAATTTTAGTGTTTTGAGGTTGCTCAACTTGAGCTCGGTTATAACAATGATCATTGAACAATTCACCAAATCATCAATTATGTTATGCCTCCTTTCTCCTATTTGAATTTTGATTCATAATTCAAGTAACATTTATAGCACAAGCTCATGGAATTGATGCATGACCAACCCTCAAACATGAACACTTTAGATTATGAAACACATCAAACCAAGTAGAGTTTTGCTATGTACACAACAGTAAAGACTAGCATAGTGACAAGCAAGTTGAAACTTAAAAAAAGGAATCATAATGGTGACTTGAGCTTCAATGGAAGTGTAATGATGGTGATTACCCTCAATAGAAATGTAGTGATAACGACTATAAGGGGAATTAGGCTAGCAAAAAAACTATTCAATGTAGGGAAATGGAATGGCAATGGAATTTAAACAAGTGACGCATTGTTGTTGCATCACCATCAAAAGCCCTAGATTTGGCAACTTTTTCATATTTTCACAAATCACAATATTGAATTTTGATTTGCCACAAAAAAAACATTATTTTGCACCCACTAGTGGATGGGGGTATAGGGTTTTATGGATATGACAATTGGGGTGTTTTGGATTGGTAAATGGGCATGTTGGGAAACCATATTGGGCCATATTCCTTGTTGACCCTCCTAAAAAAAAATTTAAAATATATTTTACCTCCATACAAACAAGAGAATATAACAAATTCTTACACCCTACATAATATATGCACGAAATAGTTTTAAAATTGGAGAAAAAGGAAGTTGGATCTTTTCAAATTAGGAAATCTATCTATTGAGGAAGGTGATTTGTTTGTTACCTTGAGATTTCCCAAACCACAACACCCCCACCATGCTTTGGGTACTATTGAAATCCCTCGATGAGTAGGTGTGCACTAAGGTAGTTTTGTGATGTTCACATCTATGGTACAAGAGTCATTGATCAATATTGAACAATGTTTTCGTTAAAAAAATCAATAATATCTAAACCAAAACTTTAGGGAAATTGGGTGAGCTTTTGATGTTGTTGGCAAGTTATTGATGGGTGGATTTATTGGATGTGATTTTGTAATTTTTACACCTAAGGTGGGAAAAATATTGAATATATTCGAGTAATTTTTTCATTGGAAAATAACTAAATATATATAATATTCCTTTTGCAATTAAAGCAATTACATAGTCATGTCCACTATTGGCCCAACTACACATGCCACATTAGTTTTTATTAAAATAGATTTATGGTTTCAATTGACCAAATACCCATTTTAAATTTCCAAATGAAACCTATTTCACCCTCCAAGATTGAAGTGGAATGAATTATGGCACATGGCCAAGGGTTTTTTTCTTATCTCCCTCAATTTTTTTATATTGAAAATTTCATGAATTTTCCCAAAATATTAGCAATATTAGTCAAATTTACAATAAATCATTGTATAATGTGGGTAGTATTGTATTATAAATATCTAGGTCAAAATTTCGATTGGAACTACTTTTGTAAAATTCCAGTGACAAAATTTTGACAAGCTAGCATATGGGCGATTTTGCATAAACTTTCATAGGCTCATTGAATTTGTCATATGATCATCCCTAGAAAATTCAAAGGACAATTCTAGAAACATTCATATTTACTTCATCATTTCCCAATTTAACTACTTCATTCTTTAATAACTACCTTACTAATTCTTCCTACCCACTGGTAGGAATATGGAAAAATCCTATTTCATTTTCAAGCTTAACTACCTCATTCCTTTACTAATAACTATTTCATTTTTTTATTAATAACTACCTCGTGCTCTTTTACCTTTCCCACCATGGATATAATGTTTAATACAATTTAGATTGAATTTGAAATTGATATAAATAACAATGAGATATTGAAAACCAAATGTGAACATGACAAGAAAAAAGAAAAGGTTGAATGTCACTGGTAGTGCACAACAATGCATAGCCCAAGTTAGTTATATGTGGAGTTTGGGTGGGGCTATTTACTTCCCCATCCCCCCAAAAAAAACTTGCCAATTTGCCACTAATCCATTATGTTTTATTTTTGAATTGCCAAAAATGTCATCCAAGAATGATCTTTTGATTAAAAGGTTAAAACATGTACTATGGACCCCATCAATTTTTTTCTTTTGCCGAAACTTCACATCTTGGAAACAAAAAAAAAAAGGTCCTTGTGACAAGTATTAAGGTTTTTAAAATTAAAAATGGCACAATATTGCTGTCAAACCTCTTATTTGCAAATTTCCTTTTACATTCATAATTTGTGGAAAATATGGATAAATTAAAGGTATGTTTCATCCACATGTAGAAACCAAATGATTGGTACAATTAATAAAAACAAGAAGGAGCCACTTAGTTCAATGGCATTAGAAAGTTGGTTATGTTTGGTATTTGGCTCAAGTTGTTAGGTTGATGGAAATAATTTCAGCATCCTCGATGTTATTTCAATGACAAGTCATAAATGCATCATTCATTTTGAGTTGGCTTGATGTAAGTTTTGACATGAGGGTAGCATGGGCCATTGAGCAAGCTAACACTGAAACATATCATTTTGCGACAATGGTCCAACATTAGTTTCAATTGCCCGAAAGTGCCCCGCCTTGAAATATGTCCTTCGAAACCTAAACCTCGAAACCTACCACCTATCAAAACATCTCACGTTTCAATGAGTAACCCAACACAAGTTTCGATGCATGGGTAGCCCAATATTTGAAACACACCACCCACCAAAACATGTAAAGTTTCAAATTTTATGTTTCACCCCATGCGCACATGTTCGATGTGCCCCCATTTGAAACACATCCATGCCCCATCCATGATACTTTAAACCTCTTTCAACTTTGCATTATTGTTGTGTATTTTTCTATTATACTCAAATTTGCCTATGATGTTTTCAATGTCACTCCCTTGCCATAAATGTAAACTTAAGGTTTTAATAACTAAACTCATTCATGGTGATGCTAGGGAACCTTTGTCTTTTCACTCACATTACATTGCTCATCAATCTATTATCTCCAACTTCCCTCGTTTTCAATTTTCCCTTTGAAGCACAACATTGTTGTGCATGAACAATCATAGGAACCTATAACATGTCTTGTTTTACCTTATTGAGGTTTTTTATAGTTTGTAGGTGCATGTTTGTATATTATTTTCTAGTGATTAACACATGTTATGTCAAAGGTTGAGAAGTTGCACACCAAACATTTGCTCGCATAAAGGATGCGTTGATTCCTTTATCATGTTCATTTCCTATGTTCTTTGTTTAGGTTTGCATTGTCTTGTTGTCTATCATTGTTTTGTTGTTGTCTACTTGTTCATTTCCCATGTTATTTGTTTGGGTTTCTAATTTTTTTGTTTTTGTATATTTTTTTTTGCAACAATCCATTGACATGTTCAGGAAGTTATGTTTTTTGAGTATGGACATTAAGTTATGATTATGTAATGCACCTCTCACAACTCATGGGTGTTCCTAAATAATGTTTTGAGGCTTTCTCAATGTTACCTTCGAATATCCAAACACATTAAAAGGAGTTTTACAAAACCTTTCAATGAATTTTGCAACAAACCTACAACATTCCTTAACAAAGTTTATATAGTTTTTAATTTTGTTTCAAGTTAAGCAAGTTGATATGATAGAATGAAACACTCCAAACATGACCAATTACACTAGCATGTATAAGTTACATGTTTCAACATGGCTTTAAATTTTTTTTATTATGCACATGTTTTGACTACTAGGTCATATGATAATATTAGAAATAATATTGTCTAGGTTTTCAAAACCCATGTTGAAAATTACCTCCCTGTATTTGGATACCTTATGTTTATGTTTATAATAACCAATAGTGATCAACCAAAGGTAGGTGGATGTTTGAAGGAAATATTATGGCACGTGTATCGCATACATTGTTTTCAAACATCCAATTTATATTAGTTGAGGCTTATTCCAAATCTACTTTT
The DNA here is from genome assembly GCA_963920785.1 of Sphagnum contortum. Taxonomy (NCBI): domain Eukaryota; kingdom Viridiplantae; phylum Streptophyta; class Sphagnopsida; order Sphagnales; family Sphagnaceae; genus Sphagnum; species Sphagnum contortum. Next base: position 236,805 of record OY987289.1, read on the forward strand.
GGCAGAGGATGACTTGTAATGTTATTGCAATGTTCCTTCCATGGCCTTGGGTTTTTTTTGGATAATGTTTGAGGGTTACCTTTATTTTACCCTCTAACATCCATGGGCATTGGGTGAAGTTTCATGACGTGGTTACATCATCAATTTTATTTTCATACGCAAGGAAACACAAGGGTGAAGGGAGGCGAGTAGAACACACGTAACCTTGAAATAATACACAAGTTTTGATTGCTCCAAAATATAGTAGAAACATGCCAGAAGTATGACAAAACAATAGTAGAAACATATGTTATGAAACTACAACAATAACAAAAGCTATGAAATTAAACACAAAAAAAACATGAAAGAAATAAAATAAGAACATCTTGTTTTCTAAAGCTACATGAATAACAACAATCAGGAATGTATGCAACATGATAAAAACATTTTTTCTGAAACTACATGAATAGTAATAGCCGAATGAACAAAACATGATTGAAACATGTTTCAAAACTATAGGAGTAAAAAAAGCTAAGAATGTATCAAATGTGATAAAAAAAACATGACATCCAACAAGAACAATTGAAATGTATGACAATTTTGTGTGTGAAATTTGGATACGAAAACATTATGTTAAAATTGGATTGTTTAGCAAAATTTGAAACATAACATCAAATGGAGGGTTGATGTATGGCTGGGTGGACCAATTTGGGTGTCACACCAACCAATTTTGCCTTGTGGTTGCCATTGTAATGCCCATGTAGTTTTATAGGTTTAAAAATTTATTAAAATGGACTTCGTTTAACGATTTTAACTTGAATATCTACATGATGTACAAAATTTTTAAAAATTTAAATCCTCAAAGCCATGGAACTTTGAACTAAAAACTCATGGACTACTCCTCTTATTTCCATTTTTATGTGGACTATGCTACGGTCCATTAACTAGTGGGGTGTGTGTTAAGGACTTGGAATAAGTAAAATATCCTATTAAAGAAGCATAGGAACAAAATAATAACGAGTTAAATTTCAAAATTATACTTATGGACTATTGAATGGGCTAATTAGGAGCATTTTTCCATAACTCCATATCATATTGGAAGGAGAAACATTTTTGATTTTTTTTATTAGATGCTTAAGGAAATAAAAACTCTAGATGTGCCATTAATGACATGGAAAAAATATGGAGGAAATCAATGTAAACTAATGTAAACTAGTTGAAACTAGTTGTAATTTCCAAATTTTGACCATTTTTTTAGTATAAAGGAACTTTGGTTCTATGACAAATTAATCCACCCAACCATGCATCGACCTTGAAAAGAACCCCAAGATAGTGACCATGTTTATAACAAATGTAATCTTGGTCCAAGACAATTTACTTAATAAGTAATTTTTTTTTACTATGTGATTGTTGTGAATTGGACTTGTGAACGAATAATTCATGCATAAGATTTGTGATTATTTCTTCAATTGCCCCATCTTTACCATTCTTGGACAAACTTTTTTAGTTTATGTACACAAATCAAACTAAGACTAATTATCTTTATGTTGCCTTTGTTATAATGATGCAGATCCATCTCAATGAGCTTGAAGAATACCATATTCTTTGCTTCTTAGGGAGGTAGGTGAGGGAAAAAACCTACCAAATTTTGTACAAGAAAATTAAAGGATTGGGTCCTAATGTGCCAAAACTAATCATCTTGTGGTCTATAGTGTTCTTCAAAGTGAGATGTTGAAAAATATTTGTAAGCTAACACCTCTTCAAATAAGGAGGTCCTCACTCCCAATATTGCAATGGTATCTATTACAATTGTTGGAATTTAATATCCTATGGACACTGGGTTTGCAAAGCAAAATATATATAATCCAAAGCTTGGAATTGACTCCATTGTCATCACAGTCATTTCATGTTAACTGGCATTTCAATGATTGGGTTTGTAGTTATATATGCCATTAGTGACTACATGATTACAAAATATTTTCTATATTATATATAATATAGATTCATGTACATAATACAATAGCATATTACAACTTATTATATTTATAATATACTATATTTATAATTCCATGATAATATTAAAATATATTTATGCATATTTATTTTATAAAATAACTATTAATTTAATTTAATTTAAATTATATATATATATCATAGATGTACGGGTTGTATACAAACGAATCATACCATATCAATGTTGTACATTCGTTGTACATATGATCAATCAACATACCCCAACGTTAATCACATGGTCAAACTTGGTGAATGTGATAAAATCAAATTTTGATCCTGGGACCTATTCAATGCAAGGCTTTGTCATCCACCTACCACATTAGATGTGAAACAATGTATTCACATATAGAATTTATCATCTTTCAATGTTTGGATGTAAACAAATACAAAGTTAAAAATATAATTTCTTTTTCAATACTTATTCAAATGAAAAATGGAATATGGATTATTATCAAAATTTGAAGCATAATCTACATATGTGCACCAACTAATAATCCAAACAAAAAAAATTGAACATAGAAAATCACTTTTGAATTTCAAAATTTTTAACATATCCATTATGTTTCAATACATGATAAACTTTAATAAATATACGTATAATTTTAATATAAAACCTAGAATATATATATAGCTGAAAATATGAATTTAATATAATATTGATAATATATTTATATTTACATATATTATGTACCACACTATATACACATACCATAATTTTACACATAATTTGTTAATGTACACATACATGTATGTGTACATTAATATGCATACAATATATTAGTATTGATATATTATTAACTACATACATATTGTATAAAAAAATACATATATTATAATATATGTATATAAATTCAATATTTATACTTTTTATACAAATATTTAATTTTCATTCTATCATTTATTTTAATAATCATATATGTTGTCCATAGGTGGGTTCTTCATCATCTATCAACTAATGTTGGTTTTCTTCATCATATTCTTTAAAACAAAGTTAGTTTTGTTTGATGTTGCCTCATAAACAATAACAAAGTTGTCATCATAATCAAATTTCCATCCAAGGCGATAAGGAGGCATGCAACTTGGGCTTGGGTGAATCAACTCTTAGTGTACGACTTTTAACACTTTTGCTTGAAGGTGTTTCACCTCAAGTGCCTACCAATATTTTGCAAAAATGAAAACAAACAAATTCATACTCCAAAAAAAAACCTTTCAAACATGAAGCATAAAGGAATTATGACCAATAAAAACATGACACATGTAAAAATTAATAAACATGAAACATAGAAACTTGGAAAAACATAGAAATTATTGGAATTTTTTTTGAACGGACAAAAATAATGAAACATAAACACATTGAAACATGGACCAAGGAAACATAAAAACAATTAAAACCCTATAAACACAATTGTAAGATAAACATGAACTTTGGACTACTAACATGGTTTTGAAACATGACATCATAAAAACATGAACTTTGAATTGGAAACATGGTCTTGAAACATGGAGATGGACTTAAAACTGGTCTTGAAATGTGAAAGTGAAACATGGAGTTTCTTAAAATACAATACATACAAAGAATCAGAAAATCCAATTGAAACATAGATATCTAAACACAGGGGAATAAGAACTCGGGGAGGCCCAAGAGCTAAAGAAAAAAGGGCCTCCATTGTGTCGAAAGATAAGCAAGAAGAAAAAAAGAAAAAAAAAGGAAAGTAGAAATAGAATAAATGGAGGAAAAGAAGCACCCCACAAAAAAATCGTATTTACGTTAGATTGTTGTGTTATTCTAACCCATTGACCCATATCCTCCTACCATCATCAGGACACCTCTTTGATGCGCCTTTGGCCATTGGTAGGATTTGATTCCAAACCTTTGGAGCTTAGGTAATTTAACCCTAATCCATTTGATGTGTCTCATTCTTGATGCGTCATGCGATGGCTAGCCTAGGATGCCATTCTACCAAACTATTACAACAACTTGTAGTACTTATGAGATTATTCACTACCATCCTTCTCTCTCCACCCTCTCAACTTTTGTTGAAGGACTATCCTTTAAAGCAAAGCAAATGCTTCTAAAACCCTTACATCTTGTTAAATTCCCTGTAACTTTGTCGATGGCATTGCAAAGATTCTTACAAACATATTTCCTTTGGTTTCAATCAATGGTTTTTGTTAAACCTTGTTTCTTCTTACATTTCCATTGTTGGGTGGTTTACAAAAATGAAAAAGATTGATGTTTTTGTAGGGAAAAGATAGATGTTTTTGCAGAAGGTGAAAGCATACGATGAAAAGGCCAACTCAGGCAATTTCATGGCAAATGTGTAAACTATATACTTGCAAATGTGTTGCATTTAATTGTGAGTTCATTTTCAATGTTTAGGCTTAATATTTTGATTTCACAAAGTTAATGATATATAATATTGTTATTCAAAAATAAATATATTAATATTTAATGGGTATATTTATAATATATGTGATATAATAAAACCTTTTTTTTATAGACTACACTAGGTTTGGATTTGAGTTAATCAACAAAAAATGTTTGAAATCAAAAAAAAATTAAATGACCCACCTCACATATCTTGTCATCCTCCATTTGGAAATGATTGTTTGTTAAAATGTTAATTTTCCACATATGGTCATCACCATGAAAATCATCAATTTGTGATATGATAATTATGAAACTCTTCACATAATTCACAAACTTATTCCAATCATATGAAATCACAATGTTTAGTAGATACTAGAAATTACACAAAGACTAAAAATCATTTCAATCCTTAAGTATATTCGCATTTTTTAATACATTGTGAAGATTATATTTTGGCATATTCTAACATCACATCATATGAAATTTAAAAATGTCATGTGAAATTGTATGGTTTATTAAAATTTTCCAACTCTCCTTATAATTGAAAAAAAAATGTGCCATGTGAAATTGTATAGGAAGAAGTTGCACACATTTAGTTGTGAATAGGAACAAAACTTGGGGATTTGCACACATGTATGAGAACTTGAGACTAGTTCTCACTTCAACTTTCACATGTAATGATGCCAACTTGTTCTCATTTTGAGAACAATGAAAACTCTCAATGCCAACCCTCGATTTTTTATTCTAGTGACGAAAATTTTAAGAAATTGGTATATAGGTGATTTTTTATAATCTTTCATAGGTTCCTTATTGATGTTGCATAATCCTTTGTATGGTTGTCCTTGGACAATTCTAAAAACATCTCCAACTATAACTACTTCATTTTCAAGTTTAACTACTTCACTTCCTTTTTAATAATTACCTCATTCTTTCCTTAATAACTATTTCACTCCTTTCCATAGCCACTAACATGGTATGGAATAGTATAATATAATAATGTGGAGCTATTTGATCCAAATAACAACAAATGGGTTGTCAAATGTGGGGAGGTGGCATATTGAGTTTGTGGTGAAATGTTTCATTTGAAGACAACCAAACAAATATGTACAAGATGGTAGTGTAGCATTTCATGGATGTCAACGTGAAGTTGATCACTTCCAATACCAATGATGACCTTAGAAAACATAGAGGGGACAAACACATTATGGGAAGAATAGCGCTTGAATTTATGGGAGAGATAAGGATTACCACCAATGTGATAAGATCACCACATTATTCATGTCTTTGTATAAATTCAAACTAAACCTTGTTAACTTCACTTTGCTAGATAAAATGGACTAATGTAAACCTTGTTCAAATCTTTACAAACATATAAGTACTCTCTTTACGAACCATAAATGTTCACTTTGTCACATGTTTAAAAGGAAAAAAAAGGAAAACCCTTAGTTGTTTACAAACTTTAACGAAAAAAATTTGGCAAGGGCATTTGATGTACATTCAATTTTTGACAAATTGTAATCTAACATGGCAAGTATGTTGTTTGTAATACCTTCATTATTTCTTAGACTTTAATCTAACACTGCAAGGGTGTTTGTAATATCAAATATGTGTGCAAACATTATTTTTTTAAACAAGAATAAACATAATACATGTGCATTTTTTTAAGAATTCATTTTGATGTCAATGAATTTATTACATTGGTCAATAATCTTTTCAAGATTACTCAAATTTTTTTTAATACCATCATTTACAATGTTTCAAGATTGGTTGATGTTTCATTGTTTTTCCCATTTAATTTAAATACACAAAGTGTGAACATAATTTGATTTTGCATCAAAAGGTTAAACAAAATATTTTAAAAAAAACCATGTTACAAAATAAATGTAGTATGAAAACAAAAAAAACCCCAAAAATAATCCATCTTCTTTGCGTGGTAAGGTGTGAAAAATGGATTCTTCATGATCTTGATGTGGATCACTTGTCAAAAATAAGTTCAAAAGATGAAAAAAAATTCCTTCAAGAAACATGTTAGACAATACAATGGGGAGTTTGAAACTCCTAACTTCTTACAAGTAAGGAAAAAAAGAAAGAAAAGAAAGACGGAATGGGGAGATTGGAGCTCCCTACTTTTCAATCCCCAAAAGAAAATAATAATAATAAAAAATTTGGGGAGTTCCACCCTCCTCCCCCCACTTTGAAAAAAACAACAACAAAAGAAAAAACAGTAGTGAGTAGGGAAATTCAAGCTCCCCACTCCTATGCAAGTAGCAACAACATTCAAGAAAAGGGAAAAGAAATGAACCATGAATTCTAATCTTCTTGTCTCTTTTGTAAGCAAAAACATTAAAAAAATGGAAAAAAAAAAAAAAAGTGGGGAGATTGAACCTTCTGTAAACATAAAGAACTAGATAATAAAAGGAATTTCTTGGCCACTTGCAAAAGACAAAACAACAAAATAAGAAAAGAAAAAAAAAGAGGGTGAGAAGTTCCAAACTCCCCATCCCCTACAAACAGCATCCCAAGGGAAAGGAAAACAAGTTCCCTTGTGAGCAACACAGAAATCAAATAAAATGTAGTTTGGAGCTCACCACTTGTTACAACAACTTAAGTCGAGCTTCAAAACCTAATGATAACGAAAACTTGAGAAAAAAGGCGATGACAACGAGTAAGGGAAAAAAGAAGAAGCAAGAAGACAAGAGGCAAGAATGTGGGTAAGTAGGTTGCAAGGTTAGGTAAGTAAGAGGTTGTAGGGAGGCAGGTGGGAAGGATTGAACGAGGGTGAGCCCATTCTAATGAGAGTTAGGTTCAACGCTTTTGGTTTTAGAAAGATATTTTTTGGATGGTGCATGAGTCAATGCTAAGTCATGTGGGCCGAAAGGTTTTGCAAAATATTCTAAGAAGCATATATATGTGTGTGTGTTACAACTTCATCAATCAAGTATATGAGTCATCTAATAGTGAGGGAAAGTTGGAACCCATGAGCTCTAAAAACAACTGTGGCACCAATGGTTAGAAATGATCCACTTTCCCAAAGGAGGTAGGACTTTGAAGTGAACTTCTGCGTTTGAAGAGACACACTACCAAGGTCACAATATGTTTGGTTGACTTGAGTCATTCTTGATCTCCTTTGGTGCAAATGGCTTCATTTGTATTAGGGAAGTTAAAGATGTAGGAATAATGAATAATGTTGGACAGGCATATGAGTTTCAAGTTTCAACAATGTTAGCTCTTTATGCTTCGTGCTGTCTCTAGGCTGTATCTAATATTTGCCTTATGCATGTTGAGGCATTGCAAGTACATTTTGCAGGGTTATGTGGTGTGAGTGTTTTGATGACACTTGGGTTATTGGTGAGTAGTTATGTGACAGAGGCATACATGTACTATGAACCCATTGGTCACATCATTCATTACAAGGAAAGATGTCAACAAGGCATTTTGAGCCCTATTTCATTTATCATTTACACTCCTCAAGGCAAAATAAAATAACTCCTTAGTAGTTCAAAATTTGAACTGTTTGAAGTTTGACCCAGTGTTGGCTGGTTCTTTAGTTTTAGTTTTATGAAGAACCCTCAATTCCAGTTCTTTAAAAATAAATTAGAACCGTGTTGGTTCTGGTTCTACATATAAATCGATTTCAGAATTTGGTTCTGAGTATGGTTCTTCAACAATATTCTGATTCTGAAAATCAGACCACATTCCAGTCAGATGCTTACTAACTCAGAATGGAATCAACAATTGATTAACAACATCTGATTAACAAGAAGTTCTAGATTTTTTTTTCTTTCAAAGACTTATATTTTAGTTCCAATTCCAGTTCCCCACCTAAAACAAACCATGAACCCGGTTCGGGATCTCATTTTCCTTAATAAACAAAACCGGTTTCACTTCTGAAGATCACACCCAATTTTTGATTTGATTTGATTAACCAGAATCAGACCAATGGTTCCTACCTGCATTACCCCTATTACTGTCATTGTATTGATTCTCTTCTATTCTCTTTCAAGTTATTAGTCCTCTCCCTAATCAACTATGTGAAAGACATCAACATTTTCTCTAATGCATGAAAGTTGAAACCCCCCTCCCAACATCTCCAAACTCAAGAAAATGCCCTGTAATTATTTATCATTCGAATGGATTTTTTGCATGGCAGCTAAACTTTTCAATATGATTAATAAGCCAGGGGGGGGGAGAAAGCCCCATATGGAAACCTTTCCCAGATCTGTAGTATTGAAAGCCACCCACCACAAAACCATTAAATTTTGGGTTTGAATCTTTGTTATGACAAACAAAGCATTACAAACATAAATGAACAAACGAGTATCCGTGATTCAAATGCTTGGTTTTATGACCTGTTTGTGTTATTTATTTGGCTGATTTGTTGATTTGGGTTTACTTGTTTTTTAGCCAGCTGCTAAAAAACTCTCTCATATAGTTATGAGAGTCATTTATAGAGCAGGAGCTATAAGCAGCAGAAAGCAAAAAGTAATATACACAATATTACAATTTCTACAAGTGCAAGTTGAGCATATACTGTAAATTTACATGTATGTGAAATCCAATTTCCCTAAAATATTTTTTAAATTGAGTTTTTAATGACAACATTTACTCAAAATTCATTAACTTCTGCATCATAGGTCTGAAGATTATGAAACCACCTCAGTGCACATATGCTCATTTGACGTGGAGAAATACGGCCAACTTACTATAGGCGGTCAGTTTATGACATGGAGAGATTTTGACGTTCAGTATGAGCTAACTTGACATCCGGTGATTTTTTATTTTTTATTTTTCTTATTCCTTTTTACATTTTTCAAATTTATGGTGTGTTTACAAATAAAGTTTTGCAGGGTTGCATCACATCATCATTTATAACTTTTCAAGATCATTATGAATAGCGCACTCTTCTTCAAAAATATTTAATTAATTAATTTATTAGTAATGTTGAAAATCTTCAAAATTGAATAAATCTTGCATTGCATGTCTAAAATTATGGATAACCTCCATGCACCCATGCTCATTGAGGGGTTTTCCCCCAAATACCCAAGGCCCTGTGATTTGGGAGATCTCAAGCCGTGAAGGCAACCTTCCTTTACAGTAGGATATACATAACTTATGTTGAAAACCATTGTTTATTGGGTTTATAATAAAATTGAGAAGGGTTTATAACATAATTTATATTATTTTATATTCTCAAATTTGTACTATTTTATGTTATAATGAATTGAGTATGGTTTATAATATAATAAAGGTAAATGTCCTGAAAATAGTACCTTTGTTTGTGTGCTTTAATCTCCCAGGGGCCCGAATACTATAGCACCAATTGAATATAGCAGTAGGTAGTGTTTCGCACTTCTACCTCCTCCCGCCCCCCACTCACCAACCATCATCAGCTTTAACCTAGATCCATGGACATGTTCCATTGTGGTGCTCTGCCCTCCAGAGAAGGGAATACGGAACTATGTAGTTTTCATTTGCTCTCACATTTTGAGCAATTCTCACCTGGTAATAAGAGGGTATTGATATGATGAACTGTGAAGTTCATTGATTTTTATGAACTTCATGGTACAATAGTTATTGTCATGATGAACAATGAGTTCAGTTTTTCAACAAGTTCAGTTTTTTTCGAACTTCATAGGCACTAGATGTATTGTTAAGGTTAATTGTGAGTTCATTTTTGGGCAATTCATAGAACCGTAGGTGTTATTATAGTGAACAAGTGAGTTCATTTTGGAGGAGCTTCATAGGCCACAAAGACCAGCTCCATTTCTTTTGGGGTGTAATTAAAGAGCATGTTACCCAGCATGTTTTTTCTTCCACTGTTTGGGGCTCAGTTTGAAAAATGGAATGCACTCCATGTTCAATTTTTTGAAATGTGCCCTGTTTTTCCATATGTTTCTTTCACCATATCACAGAGAAAAAAGAATTTGAGCAGGTCTTTACACTTGGGTAGTTTTACCCTACACATAGAAATTATTATGATAAACAGGGAATCCTTTCTCGCCAACTTCATGGAACCATAGGTATTGTTACAGTAAACAGTGCTTGTTCATTCTGTTGGGAACTTCATAGAACCATAGTTATAATTATGGTGAAATACGGAGTCAAGTTGTTTTGGGTACCCCATGGAACCATTTCCTATAACAACAGTTGCTTGGTTTAAGCTTTAAACTTGCCCATACCTAAGGTGACACAGTTATTACACAATGAGCTGCTTCTTGTTGTTGTTGTTGCAGCAAATAAGGCAGATCAGTGATGTTGTTACTTCTACACCTCTGTATCATCAGCAGCTCCACTCCCATCATCCCATGCAGGCAGAAACAGACACAGAAAAAACACTGATGCACCCCCCAAAAAAAGAAAAAAAAACCTAACTAACTAACTCCACCCCTCTCTGTGTCTCACTCTCTGTCACTCTCTCACACTCACTCACTGACGCATCCACCACAACAATAGCATCCAATGCAAGCTACTGGAATATGATGAAACTGCTGATCGTAATGTAAGTACAGGGACCATTGCAAATTGCAATCTCAACTAACTGTGTGTCCAAAAGGTCTGCTGCTTCGCAGTTGGGGAGGTGAGTAATACTTAAAGGGGCGTCACTGCGGGGGCGGCCCCTGCTCTTGCTGCTGCTGCTGTTTGTCTTTGTTTTTAATGAAAAAAAATTTGACGTAATGTGGCGGGGGACTCTTGAGAGCATTTAATGCTCGTAAATGCACAAGTTCAGCAAATCCGGGGGCGTCAGGTTTTTCCTGGACTGGAGCATTTACGAGAAATAAATGCTCATCGCTTCCCCGCCATCCTCCACTCCCCCTCCTCTTCCCATTCTGGCCCTTTGTTGTTGTGGAGAAGCATAGGTGAATTAATTACAAATGCTTTTTTTTTCTTTTTTTTGGGGGGGTCAATTTTGTGATGTAGCCAAAGTGGCAATGATCCACTGCAAGCAAATTTCTTAAATGTCCTTCTATATTTTTGGCGACCTACTTGAACCATGCGTAGAAATATGACGTTTTTCTTCAATTTTGGTTTAGTTATGCCTATTGAAAATCTCAAAGAGCAGTTGATTTTAGTACTTTCAATTTTCAACATCGCTTTTCGGCTTAATGAAATATGAGGTTTTTCTTAAATTTTGGTTGAGTTTTGATTAATGAAAATCTCGAAAAGCAGTTGATTTTTGCACTTTTAATTTTCAATACACCTTTTTGGCTATGTAAAATATGACATTTTTCTTAAATTTTGGTTGAGTTGTGGCCAATGAAAATCTCAAAAAGCAGTTTGATTTTAGCACTTTTTAATTTTCAATATACGTAACTTTTTAGCTATATTAAATATGACGTTTTGGTTGAGTTATGGGTGATGAAAATCTCAAAAAGCAGTTGATTTTTGGCACTTTCAATTTTCAATAAACTTTATGGGTTTATATAGAGTATGAAGTTTTTCATAAATTTTGGGCTACTGAAAATATTTTAAAAACCAGTTAAATTTTAGCACTTTTAATTTTCAATACAGCTTTTTGGCTACATATAGCCAGCGAAAAAATCGGAGGCTGCTAAAGTAGGAGCGTTGTTGTCACTGAAGTTTTACTACAGTGATTTATTTATTTATCTCAGTGCTGTGCGTTGCTGTTGGCTGCTGCTGCTGGTGGCTGCTGTTGCCGAACCGCATTAGTGCTGTGTCTGCCAGCTGCTTTGCCACTCCCGTCTTGCTTGCAGTAGCAGCTTCTTCTCCTCCTTCTTCTGTTGCTGCAAGCCGGAGCAGCTAACTGTTTAGTGGCTGCAGCTGCAGAGAGTAGGTAGTGCTTGGAGGAAGGAGAAGAAGAAGAAGAAGAAGAAGTAGTAGAGTTGACGTTGTAGTCGTCATCGTCCTCGTCCCTCGTCTCTTTGTATCTATCGTTGTATCTTTTGGGATCTAGCCAACTAGCTAGGTAGCACAGCTGACGTTCGATTTTTGTCCTCTTTCTCTCAGTTGTTTGCGGTTCTAGTTTAGGTCTAACTGTGAAGCTGGACGGGAGCTCGTTCGTGGTGGAGCCGGAGTCGCGAGGAGCGCAGCTAGAGAGTGATATTATTGAGTATTGACTTGCTGTTGTAGACTTCTTGTGATTGCTGGCTCAACGAGCGAGAGAGAGAGAGAGAGAGAGATGTGGTCTTGTTGGCTGTGAGCTGAAGATAGGCGTGGGTGGAGGGTGGGGAGCTTTGTGAGAGGTTGAGGGAGGGTTTCAGACGGATGAGGCTGGGGGGTGCAACCGTGCAAGTAACTGGGAACGGGATTTTTGGGAGAGGAGGCTACGCAGAGCTGGGGGGTATGCCGGCTGGCTTGATGGCCCCTCCACGTCCAGTGCCACCACTGGCGTTGCAACGGCCTGGCAAGAACTACAGCTCGCCGAATCTGTCATTAGGACCTCCCATGGGTCTTGATGGGCAGCGTGAAATCAGTCACACGGCGGATAGCCAGCAGCAGCAGCAGCAGAAAAATAAGGACGAAGAATACGAGAGTCGTTCGGGCAGCGACAACATGGAAGGTGGCTCTGGGGACGACCAAGACCCAGACCAACCGCCGCGAAAGAAAAGATATCATCGGCATACACCGCGCCAGATTCAAGAGATGGAAATGATGTTCAAAGAATGTCCCCACCCAGATGACAAGCAGCGGCAGCATCTGAGTCGAGAGTTGGGGTTGGAGCCGCGTCAAGTGAAGTTCTGGTTTCAAAATCGTCGCACTCAGATGAAGGCGCAGACGGAGCGAGCTGAAAACACGTTGCTGCGTCAGGAGAATGAGAAGTTGCGGTCTGATAATATTCTCATGCGCGAAGCGTTGAAAAACCCGTCTTGTCAACACTGTGGAGGTCCCGCAACTATTGGTGAGATGTCCTTGGACGAGCAGCAGCTGCGCATCGAGAATGTTCGCCTCAAGGAGGAGCTGGACCGTGTTTCCGCCTTGGCAGCCAAGTACCTGGGTCGACCTATCCCTCCCCCTCCACACGTCCCCTTCTTACTCCCCAGCTCCTCTCTCGACCTCCAAGTGGGTGGCAGTAACTTTGGTCTACTTCCAAGTCCCAGCAGCATGGACATTGTGCAAGGTCCCTCTGTGGCCGACGTTGCTACGCGTCCAGGCGGGCTCACTGAAGCCGAGAAGCCCATGGTCGTGGAGCTGGCCGTCACAGCCATGGAAGAGCTGTTGCGCATGGCGCAAGCCGATAAGCCTTTGTGGATGCCGGGTCCCGACGGAGGAAAGGAACAGTTGAACTACGACGAGTACGTGCATCAGTTCCCTCGAGGTATCGGCCTCAGACCCCACGGTCTGCAGACGGAGGCCACCCGAGAGACAGGCATGGTGATGAATAATGGAGTCAGCCTGGTAGAAATGCTCATGGACTCCAGTCAGTGGACGGAGATGTTTCCGTGCATGGTGTCGCGAGCTTTTACTGTGGAAGTTCTGTCCACCGGCGTCAACGGCAACCGCAATGGCGCCTTGCAGCTCATGTACTCGGAGCTTCAGGTTCTCTCGCCCTTGGTACCCACCCGCGAACTCTATTTCCTTCGTTACTGCAAGCAGCATGCAGAGGGTGTGTGGGCGGTGGTGGACGTGTCTGTCGATAGTCTGCGGGATAACCCACCTCCGTCTTTAATGCGCTGCCGTCGTCGACCTTCCGGCATGCTCATCCAAGACACGGGGAATGGCTACTCCAAGGTGACAGCAGTGGAGCACATGGAATACGACGACCGAGCTGTGCACCGCATTTACAGAGACCTGGTGAACAGCGGGATGGCATTCGGGGCACAAAGATGGATAGCCATTTTGCAGCGTCAGTGCGAGCGCCTGGCAAGTCTACTGGCTAGTAACATTCCAACTAGAGACTTAGGAGGTGTTCCCAGCGCGGATGGACGTCGCAGTATGCTGAAACTGGCGCAACGCATGACCAACAACTTCTGCGCAGGGGTGAGCGCTTCTACTGTTCACACTTGGACCACTCTCTCAGGCACCGGCGAAGACGACGTACGAGTGATGACTCGCAAGAGTGTGGACAACCCAGGTGAACCCCATGGCATTGTCTTGAGCGCGGCCACATCTCTGTGGCTACCTGTAGCACCCCAGCGCGTGTTCGAGTTCCTGAGGGACGAGCGACTACGAAGCGAGTGGGACATTCTCTCCAATGGTGGTCTGGTGGCAGAAATGGCACACATTGCTAAAGGCCAAGACCCTGGGAACAGTGTCTCCCTGTTACGAGTGAATCCCTTGAACTCCAGCCAAAGCAACATGCTCATTCTTCAAGAGAGTTGCACGGATGTATCAGGTGCTCTAGTCATCTATGCACCTGTTGATATTCCAGCTATGAATCTGGTCTTACGAGGAGGAGACCCAGCCTATGTTGCTCTCCTCCCATCAGGTTTTGCCATTCTACCTGATGGACCAGAGAATCGAAGAGCATTGCTGGTACCACCCTCACAGCATGACAGCTGCAGCAGCGGTCAGCTAACTGATCCAAGTCCTCACACTACTTCTACTACTGGTGGATCCTTACTCACTGTTGCATTCCAAATCCTAGTGAGCACAGTTCCGTCAGCCAAACTCTCCCTGGAGTCTGTGGCAACAGTCAACAACCTCATCTCAAGTACTGTACAACGCATCAAAGCAGCTCTGCGCTGTGAGGATGTGTGATCTGAAACGAGTCATTGGGCTGTTGTTGTTGATGAGGTTGGCACAACTTTTTCCCTGGAGGCCGGTAAGAGAACTCCAATTGGGTTCCTTCTTTCTTATTGAGAGAGGGTCATCGTGGACCATAATTGGGGTTCTCTTTCTTGTTCAAAGAGGATCATCATGTAAGATCTATCAGCGGATTGGAGATTGAGAGAGAGCAAGTTGGTGGGGTGTTTGAGGAGCCTTCAAGATTGTGTGTGTACTCACATTGAGCGTGATCTTGAGTGCTCCTCAGAGGGGGGAAGAAGAAGGGGACCTCATCACAGGTAGTAGCACTCTACTGCTACTACTTCTACTACTATTCAATAGTTGCCCGATTTATAGTGGCACCCAGGCCATTTTATTGTTGGCAATTTTACACATGGAAACAGACAAAAACACAGGCTAATGGGGTGTGGGGAGTGCAGTCAAGAGCGAACCACCACTGATGGCCCTTGCTGCGTGGTAAAGTGAGAGTGTACACTAGTGTGCGGGTCTCCAGCAAAGAAGGCTTTTTCGTAATGCAGCCAAGCCAGCGTGCTGGTAACTCGCACACTAGCCATTTGTTGTGCACTTGCTTCACCACTCGGCAAGGGTAGTGGTTCGGGTATTGACTACCTTCCAACCCACCACCTTTCTTCTACTATTTGTTTAGTGCACTGTTGAATTTAGTTTTGTTTGAACAGTTTCTCTCTCCCCTTGAATCTTGTTGATGGTCATGCTGCAAAGTTTTGGGATGTTTCTATCAGTTTTTTTTAAGCTCCTTACCATTTACTGGCACTGGCCATGACTTGATCATACACAGGTCATACTCAGCAAGACTCTGATTGATCATCATATTGGATTCCAGTCCCATCATCAATGTATCACATAGTTACCAGTAGTGTTGCTGCTGGTAGCTGTCCTAACTATCTTATCAAACGAATCTTGCACTGGGGCATGGGGGGATGGGTAGTAACTAAATGTTTCTCCAAGACCATCTCATGGTGTGGGCATTGCATTCTGTGGGTATAAATAAGAGTGTATGTTTGTACAATTGATCCAGATTGATTGTTGTTACTCCTGGTGATTTCATCTTGAGAATGGTTTCAGTTCTGTACTGTCTCTGGGATTAGATCTTTTGTGTCTGTAAGATGTGGAGGGACAAATGTGTGTCTACATTGGTGTTGGTCTGGTATATAGACCTGTGACTAGAATGAAAACTAATAGCAAGGAGCCCACCTGTCTTGGATAAGCTGAGGCAATACCAGCCTTGTAAAAACCTGACTAATGTGATGGTCTGATAGATAGTGAATGGTACTGAGTAGATCTGAACATCAGATGGATTCCAGTTGGTTTGTATTGAATACACAGAATTGTATTGTCATAGTGTGTCTACACCCCAAAAATCCTGCCCTGAAATTGCAAGGAAATCACCAAGCCACCATTGATGCAAGTTTTTTCAATATTCCTACATGCAAATTGTTAGTGGCAAGTTTTTTTCTTAAAACTAGAAATGTACAAATGTTAAATGTCAGGGAAGCCAACTTGAAAAATGAATTTTATTCAAATCATGACCAGAACTGTGATGAATTTCTCTACTCCTATGTACAATTACTTTGTGATCATGATAGTCTCTGAATAGTAGTTAGAGTAAGAGAATGAAATATTGGCCACAAGCTTTGTGACAACTTTAGAATCCACAACATTGTTAATCTGGCACTTCAAAAGATTGTTGAAGGAATGTCCAACATGGTTACTCAAAATTGATCCTTGACTACTAGGAGTGTGAAGCTCTTTCCACCTCTATTCATAGTTCTTTTGTGTCATAATCACCAAATGAGTTTTAGGGGTACCATAGAATGTGCCATTTTTCAATGTAGTAAAATCATTCAATGGAAGGACCACTAAAACGCTCAAAAACCGATGTGAGGTTGATGAGCTATAATAGCCTAAGGAGCAAGAATTTTCTTTTCTTTTCTTGTCTTTCTTTTCTTTCGGGCAATTCTGCTCCATATTCCAATGAGGAAAAAATCCCACCTTTAGGATTTATGGAAAAATAATTCTTTGGGTTACTACAAAACCCCTTGACACCACATTGGTAGCTAAATCTTATTGTTGCCAAAGTGTTGCATCATCTTTAGCCACCTCTCACAAAAAGTTAAAGTCTCTAGCAACACAAGGGCCAAAGTGTCACCTCACCATCAACCAACAACAAGAAAGAGGTCTATTTTTGCAAATGATGATGCACTATGAGCAAAAAGTTTTGCTTTAAATCTAATCTTACACAAATTGTTGAATTCACCAAACATCAACCTCGCTACCAAGAAAATGGTGGT
Source organism: Sphagnum contortum (assembly GCA_963920785.1). Taxonomy (NCBI): domain Eukaryota; kingdom Viridiplantae; phylum Streptophyta; class Sphagnopsida; order Sphagnales; family Sphagnaceae; genus Sphagnum; species Sphagnum contortum. Next base: position 254,160 of record OY987289.1, read on the forward strand.
GTGGAAAATATTCAAGAAAAGTTGTACTTAGATTGCAATTTGTGAGCTTCAAGGTGGGCTTGAGCCTTATATCCATTGTGTTATTTTTCTGATTTCTTCTTAATGAAAATTTTGTTGTTAAGGGCGGCCACCAATTATGGTCTCACCGAGCTTCAATGTTATGTAAGAAGTTACAAGTGGTTGCAATTACACTAGCAAGAGCTGCAACACCTATAAGTTGTGCTTAGTTTTTTGTGTTCTAGTGTCAAAAACTATATTAATGTTGCAAGTATTTAATGTGTTTACCTAATAATGTTTCCAATATAGTATGATAAAATGTGACAAATTTTCAAAATGAATCTAATGGGATTTTTTGGAATTCTCCTTATGGTCATCCATGGACCATTCCAAAGACAATCTCAAAAACAAGTAGTTCCTTTCAAGCTTAACTACTTCATTTCTATTTTAATGATTACTTCCTTTTCCTATTAACTTTCTTAATAACTATTTCTCACCTTCTCTAATAACTACTTCCATTTTATAACTACCTTGCTCTTTTTCCCTATCCACCAACATGATTATGATTGTAAATTTAACATGTGTCTTTTCGTATTCATGAAATGTATATTAATTTAGCTTAAATTTTTCCATTGACATAAATAATGATGAATTATTGAAAGTCATATTATTTTATTTGTTTTAAATAGTTGATAGTCATTAGTAGTGCACAACAACACAAAGCTCAAGTAAATATATAGTAATTAAATTCACTTTTAAAACATTGGATGTGATTTTTATTTATTATTTATTTTGAAGAGACTTGAAATGTTTTCAAAATGACATAATCATGTGCAATAATATTATAATACAATTTGACATTTTTTTCATTAATATTTTTTTCCATTGTAAAAATCATGGATTTTTAACCCACTTTTTGTAACTAATATCAATTTCACAGATCATGACGGCAAGCAAACCCAATGTTTTCAAAGCAATTGCCTAAGTGGGCAAGACTGGTTCATATTATCGTGTTTGCACCCAAGTTACAAAATGATTATATTGATTTGGATTTTGGACTTGCATAAATGCAAGGTTCACTTGGTGTTTAGGCTACCCATGGCACAACTTCAATATAAGGCATAACTTATTTTGAGCTTTGTTAAACTACAAGCTACAATACTTTAAATTTTTGGGCTAGTTGGTTTGTTATCCTCTCCTCCCTTGTTTTTCATTTTATTTGTATTTAGTTTGTGAAAGTTATGTAAGGGGATCTTTGCATCTTTCAAGTTGATTGCATTGCACAAAACTTCTAGTTCTATTTCATTGAGGTTAGTTGGTTCATAGATCTCACTACTCAAGCTTTAAAGTCCCAAAGTCTCAAGTGATGGCTCATTTTTTCAATAGAAATGTATAATTCAATCATAGTTAGTCAATTTCAATCTTTTATTTGCGAGGTAAAGGTTTGGCATTTCAATTCCTACTTTAAATCCAACACCTCTACTCCAAGTCCTTCCCCTTGTCCAACCAATGATCCATGTAAGCCCAATAGCTCTAGTGCAAATGGAAGGCCTCTTTTCAAATGAGCTAGAAAATCTTTAGTATGATCAATTTAAAGTTTTCCAAGACACATAGGTTGCATGATTTCCTTTGGCTCAATTCATTTGAAGACCATATGGTTTAGTGTCTCAAGTGGCATGTGTAATTCATTCTATAATTGAAAGAAACACTAGAAGAAATTTGAAAATCAACGACTAGATTTGTGACTCATTTAGAGTTGTAATGGACATGTGCAACTAAAAATAGTGTAGTCACTTAAGACAAGCACCAAAAGACAATCAATCGCAAAAGGCATGACACGGCCATGAAGTTGAAAGTGTGGTCACAAACTTACAATTAGGCCAAAACAATTCATCCATTTCCATGGACGATCTCCTTAGTATGATGTGGAACCCCAAACTACGATTGCATTTGTGACTACATTTGGGATAGTCACGTGCTACCAAACGTGCCATTGATGGGTGGTTAGGATTTAACCAAGTGGTAATTTCAACAGCCGATGGCCATAAAACACGTGACAATTTTCCATTTTTTCAAAAAAAAATATAATTACAATAATTAAATAATATAATTATAGTAATTAATTATAATTTATCCTAGGCTAAACTATAATAGGCAACTTATTCTAAGGTAGGTGTCATATAATAGGCTAGGTAGCATAGGCTAAGTAGGTAGGTAGGATCCTATTTATTTTGTTGTGGACAAGCCTTTCAATTGGTTCATCCCAAATGGCACATGCAGTATGTTTATAGTGCATACCATGAACCTAGATCATTCCTTCACTTACTTATATACTTTACAAGTTTGAAGTTGTAGACAAAAGATATAGGACAATTGTAATGAAAGGGAAACACTACAACATTACAATATTATCACATCCTTTGTCCCATTCAAAAACATTATCATGTGTCCACACAATAAAATACCTACCACTTAACTTAATTATTTACTACCTTCTACTTACTACCTATCCTACTAACTTATCACAATATACTATTTAGGCTACATATTATCTACCATCTAGCCTACCTAATAAATTAATATCCTAGCCTACATTTAATAAATGAATTGTTTAACATAACTAATTATTTTATCAATTAATACGAAAACATTATGACATATCCACAAAATAAAATACCTCTTACTTAGTTTACCTTCCTACCTACTACCTACTAGTAGCTATCCTATTTATTACATACTGCCTAAGTACATACCTACTATGTACTACCTAGCCTACGTAATAAATTAATTACCTACCCTACATTTAATAAATGAATTTGTTAACATAACTAATTATTTTATCAATTAATACAAAAGCATTATGACATATCCACAAATAAAATAGCTTTTGCTTAGTTTACCTACCTACCTACTACCTCCTAATACCTATCATATTTATTACATAATACTTAGCCTAACTAATTAATTGATTAAGTACCTACCCTAATTAATTAATTATAAAAACATGATCACATATTCACATAATAAACTAATAAACCTACCTACTACCTATCCTACTTACCACCTTCTACTTAGTTTACCAATTAATTAATGACCTAGCCTACCAACTACTTACCTAGCTTACTTAGCCTAACTAAGTCTAACCTTCATAGCTTAACCTATTAACTACATTGAATAAACTAGCCTATTATTACCTATAGATAACTTAGGCCAATTACTTAAGTATGCAAGCTAAGCTAGGCTACCAATGTACAGAGGCCTACTTAGTTTAATGTAGCCTATTAAACTTAGCTAACTTAATTTACTGACTAGGTTATAATAGTCTTTTGTAACAAACTATTAGCTAAATATTATATCATTGAAGCCCCATGGATGGGTACATTGAAGGGATAATAGTCCAATTGAAATAGCAAAGTTTGCTAGATGTGGTTTATGTTTGTTTGTTCATGTGGAAGAATATATTATTATAGTTGAAAAACCTTTCATTTGTGGTTGCAAAAGCAAGTATGTTACCACAATCAAAATTAGATGACATTGTTCATGTTTCATCTACATTTTCAATGAAAATCATATTAGTCGTAAGTTGTAATTGCATCTACAATTATATTTTGGTTCAACCCTTCATATAGTTGCATATGCGACTACAAGTTACAATACATGGATACATATGACTAACACACTATTAATCGTAAAATCAATTGGTTTGGACATTAATCCCATAGTAGTCGCAAAAATATGGTCAGAATTGAGAACATTTCTTCTAGTGAAAAGACAAGTTTCTATCACCTAAGTTGGATTCCAAAAACATGTTTATCATTGGTCATTGCAAGGCAATTGTCCCCAATCTTTTTAGGTCGTTGTTGAAAAATGGTTTTACAACATAAATGTAGTCCATAACAAAAATGAAAATATTTATATCATGGGTAGATGCAATGAATCAATCCTCAACATGGTTCGATCTAGAATTCATACAAGCTCAAAAAAAGAAGGTTAAGTTTGCTAATATTTTCCATTTGTTAAGCCATGGTCCATTGACAATTCTACATGTGATGTTCAATGTGAAGAACAACCTAAGGAATCATTGGATTAACAATAGCAAGTGAGGGAGAGCCCAAGTGCACCAATGAGGTCATAATGAAAAACAATGGAATTATTTAATATGATTTTTTTTGCATTGTGTGCAAATGAGGCGATGACTTTCGACAATCAACATTGGATAAGCATGCATGTTTATGTGATGAAAAATTGGCATTGCATTTCAATTTTATAGACCCTTGAATAAGTTGAAATGGGTCCCACAAGTAAGAACATTATTGTTATTATTTTATAAAACATGGTCAAAATATGAGGTTTAGTTGAAGAGCAACTTGCGTTTTGGTGCATATATTTTGGTCATGATGATGATTACGCCATGTGTTACTATTCATATAAAGGATAACATGATTCCTTACTTCATTAACGTGCATTGCTTAGCACATGGAACTAACTTAATAGTTGTTGTCTTACCAAAAATGCATTTGATGTCTTGTATCAAGGTGATGTAGTCATTGTATGCCTTCTTTTCTCACAAGCCCAAAAAATACCTTGAGTACATGAAGCTTATAGAGATGCTAGCTATTAAATACCAAAAGTTATTGAGGATTGAGGAAACACATTGGATCAACATGTTAAGCCTTTTGAAATGTGTTATATCAAAGAACAAGTCTTGGTTATAGTGAAAATACATATGGATTCACTAAAAAAAAGGTTCAAAACAAATTGGAGTTGCTTGTGTGACCTTGAAATCATTATTAGTATGTCATACATTTTACCCATGTGTTGGAAATGGTGCACATTGTAATCAAGTTTACCCAATGTTGACATATGGCCATTGTTGTATTTATGGATGTTGTTAAGCTTTCAATTATTTCATTTGTATGTTGCTTCCTATATTCTAGCTTGGATTTAGCATTTGATGTTCAATTCTTTGATCAACCACTCTAGTGAAATGTTGTGTTTAGGGTGATGGTTTAAATCTACACATCTACACCAAGTCCTTGGCTCAAAAATTGGTGATTGAACCTTTATTGTGCTGATGTGATTAGGGTGACAACCAATGTCCAAGTACATGCATAGAAGCAGCCTAGACTTTGATTTATAAGTTACAACAAATATCTCCAAAACATGAAATAATGAATTTGATAGGAATGATCCATCCCCAATAATCGCAAAACAATGAGATTTGGATGTATCATTTCCAATTCATTTGGTTGTGATCAATGTTTCTTTTTTTACCTTTCGAAAAAGACCAAAGTTGGAATATTTGTTCCCCCGATGTTGGCCTCACACTTGTTTTATGTGTAATCTTCATTCTTTTAACCAACCATGAGTCACAATGCAAAGTTACTAATGCTCAAGAATTTTGATAAGAACCTTGTTTTTAGGTTATGGATGAAGATTGACATCTCCCCCATTTTGTCACATAAATTGAGTGAATACAAAAGGCTTGGTGAAATGGCTATGATTCAAAACCTAGGTTTTACACAAACAATGAAAAAACATTCAATGTCAAATTGTCTTTAATGAAGAATATGACATGGAACTGTTTAACATGTTCATATTTGTGTTTGCATGTGCATTAAAAAGTTATTAAGTTTATTTGGTCTTCAACATGAAGGTGTTGTTTTAAATTGGAAAGATTTGAACATGAGGTACCAAACATATTGATATAAGCCATAATGCTTTAGGGAATTTTTTTAAAAATGTCTTTCATGTGCACCTTTTGTTTTTGAGGCATACATGTTTTGCTTAGTTTCATATTGAACCAAACTATTTTTTTGAAATGCAACAAAGTTATTCATTTGAAACACATTTTAATATAATGAAGGACTATAATATGGTGATGCAATATGCATGTGACAATAATACCACCAAATTTGGGAACAAAAAATTGGACGAAAAAAGATGGCAATGACAAAACATGAAAGAAATGTGTCAAAATGAATAGGAACACAAAAGAAATGCTTGATAAAGGATGAGATTATAAAGGTGTCACGAGGAGTCCAAAAAGACAAAAGATGGCTTGGAAAAAGAAGTGGGGATATAAGTAAGGTGGGTTTTACAAAAGAGAAGGCTCAGGCTTTCAATCCTTCCTCAATTTTCAGTGTTGGGGAACTTAAGGGTGACTTTAGACAAGGGTCCAAGGTCCAGGGACCAATGAATTCAAGTAATCTTATTGATTGAAAGCTTTAAATTGGTCCCAAGGCCTTTAGACGAGGGTTCAAGACCAAAAAGTGATAAATTGAGGCTAAACCTACATGGCACCTGTTTTACGAGGGAGAATCAATTGGTTTGGACCAAAAAACAGTGTTAAAAGTAGAGCTCCTGATTTGGAGAACCAAGACTTAGGCTAAGGACCAAGGTGTAGTCCAACTCAAGGATTCAATTTGCTTCAAATCAGTCCAAATTGGTTCCTAGGAAATTGGACCCTGTACCCTTGTCTAAAGTGAGCCTAAGCCATGCCCTCATTCTAGGCACCTCAAAGCAAAGAAGGGCCCATCATAGCCCTACCCTTTTGCTACACATAGATACAAGTTCAAAGATTTTTGCAATTGTAATAAGTTCTACCTAGACATGAGGTATATGTGGACACGAGTTTATCCATCATAATCACGTAATTGTGAGCAATTCAAAAAAATTAAACAAGCAATTTGTTTTTTTCAATAAAATGGCCACTTTCCAATTTTCAGGTATGCATCAAATCTTTACACCATGTAAGGCACTTAGAGCTCTTCATTGTTAGGGTTAATTTAAATTTCATTTCAAGTAGTCTAACCTATTGAACAAAGAGAAACACAACGATAAAAGGAATCCATTTCTCCCAATTCCACCCCTTCAGGGCACACACCCCCCATTGACACGGCCAACCTATTACAATTGATCATTGGGATGGAGAGTTTTGAAATCTAGTTTGTGCTAACCCAATGTCCTTTAAATTCTCCCTTGTTTTCAATAGCTTTGTACAATTTTCCGAGTCAGCAGTGTGTATATAAATAAATAAAGTTTTGCGGGGTTCTAATAATTTCAGCATTCGTTCAACACTCTATTGAGAGCATTGCCCTTGAACCAGATGTAGTACCATACTAGTGTTGTATTAGTACTAGTGGGTGCCCGTGGCCGAAGGCCACTGTGAAGCCCCTGTGTGAAATCCAGGTCCCAAAATTGAGATCCCACATCCTGAAAATCACGTCCTAAAAGTTTTCAGGTTTCGGTCTTGGAAACCGCGAGTGTGAAAATCCAGGCCCCAAAGTTGAAATCCCAAGTCCTGAAAACCATATCCTAAAATTTCTCAGGCCCCAAAGTTGAGATCCCAAGTCCCAAAAACCATGTCCTGAAAACCATGTCCTAAAATTTCCCAGGCCCCAAAGTTGAGATCCCAAGTCCGGAAAACCATGTCCTGAAAACCATATCCTAAAATTTCCCAGGCCCCAAAGAGTGCCGGGCCGGTCAATCGCCCGCCGTGGGTACTCCCAGGCCCCAGCCACTCCCACTCTCCCAGGCCCCTGTCCACAAAGTTACTGAGTGGTCCTAAAAAAAAATTTGGTAAGGACTGAGATGGTAAGGACTGTTGAATGGTAAGGACTGAGATGGTAAGGACTGAGCGGAATTGTATAATAGATATTAGGGTGCAACTCAGGTATATGGTACTAGTAATGAGTACTGATATTTTAAGAACATACCAGTCAGGTATGATCATTGGCAATAACCAACCTATACCCGTAATGTATCAGTACCCGTCTGGTATGGGACCTGAGGTAATACCAAGTTTATACCTGCCATATACCGGGCCAAAATCAACCTTGGGCTTAATACAAGTACCAAACTGGAATTAATTTCTTTATTTAAAAAAAGTATCCAATAGAAATACCCTCCGGGTATGAAACAAGAAAAAAGGAAAACCACATACCAGGACACCCTAGACTCATGACCACCTTGTAAAGGTTTGTGAGTTCAGTTTACCACTACACCATGTTTATATGTCTAGTCAACCAAGGTAAGGAAGTGTGTGTGTGTGTGTTTTTTTTTACATGTTCATTATGTCAAAATTTTGGCGAAATTTAACCCCAAAAAAAAAAGAAGTTAAATTTACACTAAATTCTTTTTTTGCAAAATATTCCCAAATTCTTTGTCAAAAAATAGCGAAATTTAGCCTGAAAAAAAGAACACTTGGGTACAGTGGGTCTTGGGTAAACCAATTACCAAGAAGAGATGTGCAACCACGTTGCCACTTTAAAATAGTTGGGACGGAGATTGCCTTCAAAAGGTAGGTGTTAAGCTTGAGTGTGAACAAACACCTGTTCATGTTTAGTTGGTGTGAACCCCCAAGTTTTAATCTTAACCTGCACTTTTTGCCAATTTTCTTTCAATGAATGCCAATAATTTGTCTTAGACTCTTCATACTGTGTAGCACCTTGGCTGCTTCAACACTTGTTTGTTGAATAATTAATGATATATTCTCAAATATTCCATCCGAATTTTTATTTTCCTTCACAAAAAAATTTCTGAAATTTTTATTTTATTTTAAAGGATTCCAAGATTTTTGAAAATAATATGATTAGTGTGGAACTGGCCAAGTTACTATGGTATGTTCAAATCTCTTTTTAGGGGTTTGTAGTACTCCCTCTTTATTAGGTATTCTTTTCCTCCTATCCTCATTCACTATGTGAAATTCATGCCATTCCTTGAAACATGTTGAACAGTCATTTCTCAATTTTGGCTTGTCAAGATACATTTATATGCTGCTTTTATTCAAAAACTCTCAAAATTAAAATTTCAGACCATTCTTTTACATTTTCCCATTGTTTAAAGAATTGTCATCCAAATCCAAATATGTTCCAAATTGGTGATATCGGAGGTTCTATTACCTTCAAACGAATCACCATATAATGTAATACCTAGGCTGGTGAGGCATTAATTGATTATTATTTGAAATTGCTGGAAATACTGAAAAAATACCTGCTTGCCATGGCAAAAAATTCAATGAAGCTTTCAAGCACAATAGCTTCATTATTAAGTATAATGCTGAATTGTTAATTATTATTACTTGTAATGCTGAACATAATTGACCAAAAAAATGTATTATTAGGCACCTGGCTGCCGAACCAGCCTAGGTACTAGGCTATGCATTATGCACCCATTGATGTTCACCATACCATTTAACAAGTAGCAAGGGCATAGAAAGGGATTTTTAATGTGATTAGTTTTATGCATGTAGTTAATGTCATTCATAACAGGTGCTTAAAGCTATCATTTACATTATTGTTTAGCTTAAAAATTTGACCTAATGGCTGGTGATTAGACACAACTCATGAAAGGCACACTCTAGGTTCCAATCCACACCAATGGTTCAAGTTGTGATTTTAACACATGCAATGCACTTGAACTTAAAATGAATTCTGGAGACTTCCTGGCCAGAGTGAACCAGCAACCCACCAGTACACCATAAAGGATGGATGATAAGTGGTCAGGAAACAGTTTTCTGTTGGGTTCCAGTTCCCCACCTAACCATGGTGGTTAACTCAGCTGTATTGATGACCAAAGCCTCGATGCAACCCTCACAATTATCAATGATGTTGTTTCTCCAAGATAACTGAACCCTCTTTGCCTTGCAATCCTCCCCCATGCATCTTTGATATATCAATGACAATGTTATGGACAACATGGAATCTATAGTCACATAATTAATTTACCATCAACCATAAACAGAACATTAACTATCTCAAGCGCAAATATTACATGATGATGGCACAAACGGATCTTCCACAACAGCCCTCATTTTCTGAAAGCTCAAACATTGCTGAATAAAAATCGCAGATTGCCACAGTTAATTAGATACTCTGCTTTGTCTACCCTCACAACATGTCACTACTTTCCATGACATTGCACAAAGGTCCTAAACAGAAAATGAAGCCCATATAACACAACATCATTTTCTGCAAGCAAGATTGCTCAATAAATGTTCCTGTTGCAACTTGCCACACAGAGCCTTTTTCCAAACCCTGAGCACATGTGCTCGGGTTAGAGATGTTACATCTTGACTTTGTGTCTGGTTTGATGAAAAGATGAAGACAAATTGGCTTAGATTTACTTTGCCTTCTTTTGTTTGTATCCAAAGCTTAAAGTAGGATCATAATATCAGGCACACCCTGAATACTTCAGATATCACTTACAATAATGCCAGCTAGGCCTGTTGCAAGATAAAAGAACCCAATCCGACTGTTGAGAAGACACTGCCGGCTGGCATCACCAACAATCCCAGGAAGAGCAAATGGCCATCCTCAAAGTGATCGAAGCAAATGGCATCCCTTGTTATGATTGCTCTTCCAGCTATCGTTGCAATAAACTTGGTGGAAGAGTGCCAGTTGCCACACACCCACAGGTTCTTGGAAATGCAAAGTGAAGCACCAAGAGGTGTGCCGAGGAGCCCAAATGCAATGGTGAATTTCTCACTGTGGTGACACAAATGGAACACCTCATCTTCTTCTTCTTCTTCTTCTACATCATGGAGCACAAATCTTGTATCTGGCACATATCCCACATGAAATGGCTGGCCAGATAGCCTCTTTAAGTTCTGCATGGAATTCAATGATCCAATGATGGGCTTAATCATTCACTACAATGTGTGCAGTACCTCATTGTTCACCTCAATCCAGGTGCAACCAGGCTGTTTTCTCAAACACCTTTCCTTTCTCTGCTTTTGAATATTCTCACTGAGATCCCACTTGCCAGCAGCTGGATAGGTGTTTGATAACATCACAGAGCCCACTGCCATATTAGGGTCCAATTCAAGAAGTTGTTTTGCAATCCGTTCTGCCAATTCCACTTTACCATGAATTCTGCACGCACCAAGCAAGGCCTTCCACACAGTTGCATTTGGTTCACAGGGCATTGTCTTGATCACATCTCTGCCTCATCCAGATGGCCAGCACGGCCAAGAAGGTCAACCTTGCAGGCATAGTGATTGACTGTTGCAGGGATCCTGTAAACTTCCCTCATAGAATCAAAAGCATGCAGGCCTTCATTCACTAGGCCTGCATGGCTACAAGCTAATAAAACACAAACAAAAGTGACACTATCTATCTCTGCACCTTCTTCACACATCCATTTAAAATGTGCAAGAGCTTCCTTACCCTGCCCATGCATGGCATAGCCCTTGAGCATGGCTGTCCAGGAGACTGCATTGCGTACAGGCATCTTGTTAAACACTCTCTGTGCATCCTCCATACTCCCACATTTGGCATACATGTCAATGAGGCTACTGCTCACAAAAGCATCAGATTCAAAACCACTTTGAATGATTTGTTCATGAACATGCCTGCCCTCACCAAGTGCTGCTACACTCGCACATGCATTTAAGACTCCCACAAAAGTAACACTGTCTGGCACCACACCTTCCTTCTGCATTTGTTGAAATAGGTCCAATGCCCTCTGCCCTTGTCCACACTTCACATGTCCCAAGATCATGGCAGTCCAGGAGACCACACTGCGTGAAGGCATCTTGTTGAATACATTCCATGCATCATTCATGCTCCCACATTTGACATACATGTCAATGAGGCAATTTCTCACAAAGACATTTGACTCAAAACCACTTCGAATGATCTGTTCATGAGCACGCCTACCCTCTTCAAGTGCCACTAGACTGGCACATGCATTCAGGACCCCCACAAAAGTGACAGGGTTTGGTTTCACACCTGCCTGTTGCATTTGCTGAAATACTTCCAATGCCTTATGGCCCTCCCCACATTTCACATGTCCAAATATCATAGCAGTCCAAGAGACCACAGTCAGTGAGGGCATCTTCTTGAACACTCTCCAAGCATCATCCATGCTGCCACATTTGGCATACATGTCAATGAGGCTATTTCCCACAAAGACATCATGCTCAAAGCCAGCCTGAATCACCTGTTCATGAATGTGCCTGCCCGCTTCTAATGCTCGTAGATTAGCACATGCATTGAGAACTGGAACAAAAGTGAACCTGTCAGGGGTCATGCCTTCTTGTTGCATTTGTTGGAAAAGTTCCATGGTTTTCTCAGGTTGTCCAGCTTTGACATATCTCTCTAGCATTTTGTTCCATGAAAAAATGTTTGATTGCAATGTCCCTGGAGCCATTGCAGCAAGCTTTGCTTCCACCCATGGGGGTCTGCATGGGTCATCAAGCCAGAGTGCCTGCCGTGTTGTCTTATGCTTGAAATCAGGATAATTCACATTAACCTGACACCAGAAATTCAAATCAAGCTATGATCAAGCCATGTGTTGAATTCTCTACAGCTCATGCAGACTAGGCTATGTAGTAGCAGCCAAGAAAGCTATATTGACCTCATCCATAAATGAAAGCATTCTGAAAGCAAGCATATTCAGTTACCTTGTACGACCTGTGATCCCACCACTGTGAAGGATCTGAGAAGAACTCTTTCCAAAGTTTCTCTTTCTTACCTGTATGAAATGCAGGAACAGGTGAAAGATGCACAACTTCATGGGGGCTTTCTTTCGTTGTGACATTGACTACATTCACATACAACTACAATGGCAGACATTATCACAGGCACTTTGACTGTGGCTTGCATCCATGAGAACTGACCTGCTGCAGTTGGTCGAGGACCATAGGCTAGGGTTCTATGGCCTATGCAGTTACTGCTGTCCACTTGTTCAGAGAAAGCTGAATTTCTGCTGCACTGCAATCCTAGGAGGAGCAAAAACAGCAACCACAAAATACCTCAGACCTCATTCTTGCATGAACCACTGGACGCCATCAACGGCATATCCACACAAACCAGGTTCCCCAGAAGGAGGAAACCACCTGACCCACAAGTTGGTCATTGTCAATTGTCAGTCTTACCATTTGAATCCGGCTCACAGCAATAGGGTAGTTGACCCTATTGTTCCAAATTTTAGAACAAGTTTTAAGATATTCTCATGATATAAAAGTATTTCTAGCTGAAATTTGGTATGTAGCACCTATCCTATGTTCGCCACGAAACTCAATTTTCAGAATGTGCAAATATGATTAGTATGTGAAAGTTTGTGGCCTACAACTAATCAATGTAATTTCCGATCATCATTTCCCATTTACCCCATGATTGCAGACTTCATTGCACATCTCATTGCACAGGAAAAAAACCCTACTGCTGCACTTCGACATCTACTCCAAGATCCTACCATTGCACTAATTAAACCCAAAATTGCTATTTCATTTACAAGAACCCAAGTGCTCCTGTCCAAGGATAGGAAACACAAGTGTGTGACAGTAGGGTTCTTGTGTGCAAGGATAGGGAACAACAGTGCACAGTCATGAAGAAATGGTGTGGTATAGTAGGAGAATAGCAGTGATAGGTCCCTTTACCCTAGTAGCATTAGCCCTACAGATGCATCTGATGCACGGAACTCTGAAAGCCGACATCGAAGGAATAATGGAAAGCAGGGGAAAAGAAAAATGAAGTTAAGAACTCACTGAGGAGAAATCCGAATTGGCATAAGGCACGGCTGGTTGTTGAGCGCACCGCCATATCTTCTTGCGAAGAAGAAGAAGAAGAAGAAGCAAATATAAAACCCAAAATCTTGGATCGTCTGCCATTCAAGTTGGGCGGAGCAAGTCTTGAAGGCCGACCGAACTAGAACCGTTCCTTCAGGGAGGCTGCTTGCTAAGTGAAGCACTTGGAGAATATCAGTACTGTATTTGGAGGCCACCTTATATTCATCAATTTCCGTTGTAGAAAATGGGAGGGATATTACCATAGTACCTTGGCGGCTTCGGCATTAAATAATTAAAATTTGAAATTTCTGGAATTTTTAATAATTATTACACAATAATGTCTAAAATTTGAAAATCCTAAATTGACATGTGTTGAAATTTTTGGTTGTTTCAAGCATTTTTTTTGCTTTGACATATTCGCCATGTCTTTCATCTAGTGGTCCTTCAAGTATGGTGTATGAACTTTTGCAAGATTATTTTGTCTTTGATGACTCCGATAGCAACTTTGTTTTAATTTTTTTTGAGATGTGTGGGTACATCACTCATAGTTATGTTCCTCCATCAGTATCATGCCTACTTGTTGCATCACGATTATTTGCTTTGGAGAAACAAACTAAAGGCATTTGACCCATCATGATTGGGGAGGTGATTTATTGATTAATCACCCACAAACTAGCTATTTAGTTCAAGGATACATTTGTACAGCATTTTAGTCCACACCAATTTGGGTGGCAACATCAGACAAGTGTAAGACAATGGTTCATGGGGTTAAAATTATGTTGAATTTACATCCAAAATGAGTGGTATTATAAGTGGATGTTTGAAACATGTTTAATTCGATATCTCAAATAGCCATTTTTCAAGAGTTGCACTCTTGTACCAACACCTTGGATCAACTTTTCCAATTTATTTGTCAATTTTACAATTACCCATTTCCATTATATATCTCAAAGGCTTCTAAACACGGGGATTTCACATCCATTTCATCCGAATCTCATACATGACAAAGGGATATTTTAAGAAGAATGTTGTTTGTATTAACTCATCTTCATGTTTTTTGTCCTTCTACAACAACCCACCTTACTTGTATTTTTCCTTTCATTGGCAAATCATATGCACATAGTTGGTCTTGCCTCGGACATGTTACCTATTTTTTTGGATTATAGGAGGAGATTGGAACATTAGGACTTTTAGTGCAACCAACAAAATGTGTGATCTAATCTCAACAGGGGTTAAACTAGTTTATATCACTTCCTCTAGGTTTTCTTGCACCTTAGTCCGGTCTTCATATTCTAGGTGTTTTAGTGGATTTTTTGCCATTTGTGGAGTCATGTGTATTAAAGGCTTTCTAGGAGGACCTCAACATAATTTTTAATTTTCTTATGCTCGTAAATCTTCATGCAACTTTTGTGATGTTTTTGCTTTGTTATGCCCAACAGTCAAACTACTTACAACGCATTATATTTCCATCACTAAGTATCTTGCAACATTACACCAAGTTTGATGTTTCTACCATGGCTATGGAAAAGCTATTAAAGTCACTATCCTTTGGCACCATAATGGGCCATTTGGCTCGTAATCGAGTCACTTTTCCTATTTCTTTCAAGGTGCTAGGCCTTCCCTTAGTGGTCCAACATGTTGCCCCTGCCTTCTTAAGATGTTGGGTTTTGATCGCTCTTGCACCAATATGTTGTTTCTAGCAAAATGATCACCTTGCTCTTCTTCATGTGATGGTACATGTAAAGACCAGTACTTATCCTTTCTAGGTCGCACTATGGGATACCCGTGCAATGTTACCTAAGGTCATCCAATCACATGTTTTTCCTTTTGAGAATCTAATGTTATAATCTTATCTTCAAATGCAATCTTATTTGATGAGCCAAATACATAAGCAAGAATTTACTTTGTTTAGAGCAGGTGTTCCTTTAGATGTTGTACAAACACATTTTCACTCATGTGCAAGTCCTATAACAAGGGTTGGTTATTAATTCATCTTAATACCCTTCATTTCATTTGTCCTTCGCACATTTTTTTACAACATTTCATATTTGTTTTGGTATACCACATCCTACAATTGCACATTTTTCACAATGTCAGTGTTTCATACCATCAATGATTTGAGTATACATTTGCTACATTGCCCGTGCGAGAATGAACACACTGTAGCCCATGATATGTTTTGAAATACCATTACAATTATTCCGCTATTCCGTAAAAAAATGGAGTTCACATATAAAAAAAGGTTTCCCACATTTTCCCCCACCATACACGGAGATGAATGGATATATATTGTCATCACTATAGATGATTTTCGAACTTTGGCAAACATTGTCATTACCGATCCGACTCATACAAATTTGATGCAACATGCTTCAATAACAATAGCACATGTAGCAATAGGTGTTGTTCAAAACAAGACATGATCCTAGACAGAATGAGCATCAAGAGATGATTTTATTCCCCTTGCTATAAAGACATATAGTTGTCTCCATCTTTGTTTTGATTCTTTTTTTACTTCTTGTGTACATGCCAATTTAGCTTGTCATCAATAAACCTCCTCAGTACTATTGATGCTTATATTTTATTATAAGCAATGAATGTCAATAGCCCTACAATATGCGTAAGCCATTGCAATTCTTCAACAAATTGCCACGTTTAGTCATAAATCTTTGTCTTTTCCACACACACAAGCTAGTGCACCTCCATCATTAATTGATGTGTGGCAAAGATGCCCTTTTAGCATTATGTTTTCCACTTCATTAGTATTGTTTTTATTATTTCAGTTTCCTTTCATGTGTTTACATTTGCTTCAACATGCCTTGTTAAAGCTTTTACAACTATGGGAGCAAGAAAGTTGCACTTCCTTCTTCCTTATGTTCGTCTGCTTCATAAATTTAGTAGCAACAACAATGTGGATTGAAGTTAATTGTGACGCATCAACAACATGGGACATTTGGTATCACCAGACATGGCAACGTTAGGATGTTGATAAAAAAAATCATTAACAAAGTGTTAATGTGAGGTTTAAGTGAATGTCTATAAATGTTTGTTGTGTTAAAAAAAGTGACAAGTTGGAAGAAGCTGACAAAATTACACATGTATTGTAGTCATGGCAAGTCGTTGAAGCCTTTTGAATCTATGTTTCTTGGGTGATGGTTCTCTAAAAATGTTTTGTTCATGTTTTTCACAAGTTTCAAATTGCATTCAAGGACTGGGTGTTGTTTTTGAAACACTACATTAGGACATTCTAAAAGAGACTAGCTACATGAATTGGTTTAGACTAGCCTTCATGTTAGCTAGCTATCTAAGCTTGTATTGTCAGGGGGAAGAAAAATAAAAGTGCTAGAGACAAATGGTTGAACTTTAAAGTCGAAACTAATTTCATTGTTGAGCAACTCAATGAATTGAAGCTTTGTCTAGAGGTGGACAATGATATTTACAAGTTTCTAGTTGGCATTTTATTATATTGTTGTGCACTGATCCAATATATGAAGTCCAAAAATTGGGGGTGAATATCTATTTGTTTTAGCACATAAATCATGCATCTAGCTATATTGCATAGGTAAATATCTTTTACATAATAATAAAAGTAAGGAGCAAGTATTTTTAAATTGACTAGTCAAATACGGTGTTCAAAAGCACTTTTTCACTAAAAAACTTAATGAAATACATTTGTGTGAAGTTATAACATAAAGATCATCATACATACAAAGGAAGGGGAAACATAAAATAAATAAATAATTAAAATTCTCTTTGGTAGAATGTACTCGACACATAATTGAAACAAATGTTACATTGCAAAAAGTAGGCTTCAAAAACAACTTATATTTTAAAAAGTTTACTTGAAACCTATTTTACAATGTAAAATTTAAAATTTAATTCATAATAGTGAAGAAGTTTCTTGTTTTTTATCATTTAAGTAAAAATATTGAATATATATTAATTATATGATGGGTTTTGGTCCTACTTCTTGTTAGCTTGACAAATAGACGGCCAAGGTAATTGAATTGTATATTTTACCATGCTTTCACCCTTTAGGGATACTTTGGATTTTATTTACATGATTATTTTCCTTACATGCAATTGATCACAATTAGGGTTACAAATTCCAGGTGGGCAACAAATGTAAACAATCAACTAAATGGCACAAGAAAAAATTCTACAATCCAAAAAAAATTCAATCAATTAAAAAATATTTGTATGGTTTATAATATAATGAAATGTATTCAACAAAAATTTCCAAACATAGATGTAATCATTATTTATCCATCAAAAATTTCAAAATCAATTTCATTATTTAATGCATTCCTTTTTATTCTTTTTTTAAAAATTAGTTAAAACGCTTGATATAATATATTTAGAAGATTCAAGAGGACATTATATAATACCCATATATATATATACTATGACATTGTTTATCTATTGGCATAAAACAATCCATTGTAATTATAATGATGCAAATCAAAGAAAAACCCCAAGTTACCCTTTTTATTTTAAAAAAAAATTAAACACTCCTTTTTGGAACCTCAATTATGAATGAACCTTGGAGAAATAAAATACAATATTATAGTAAAAACATTTCTTTGGTAGTCCATGAAAGGCCATGTTGTCAAGATTCATCAATGTATTAAAAATATTTTTTGTTTGTCTAATTGAGTTGTTCAAAAGGTATATGTGAAACATCACATATTAGCATTCTAAAGTTCTAGCTATTTTCACCTAATTGTAGAAAACTAGGAAACATGTTCCATGCAAAAAAATTATGTTGTGGATTAAATCAAGGATTATGATTGATGGCATGTCAATCAACATCACCCAATATTGTACCTCTTATCAATAATTAACACATTTTACCAAAATAATTTAATAATGTATAATAGGTTGGAAAATCCTTTTTGTAGTTTCTAATTAATTAAATGAAAATTTTATTTATCGCCTTTTAATTCCACTTTGTTTTTCCTTTCATTTTATTTTATCACATGATAAAATTTCATATAGTGCATCATGCATACTTACTATCATTATGTCTTTGGAATTTTATGACCTATAATAATTTGGTAAATTTATCTACCCACATTTGTTACAAGTTTCCTAATTTCTTGTTTTTGGTCTATTCAATTTTTCATAACTCTCCGAAACTATAGACCTTAGGCAATCAAATATCTTTGTCTTGAACTCACTTGAGTGGATTATCACATGATTATTTATTGGGATTGATGCGTTCCTAACTCCTTGAGGGATTCCAAATGTGAGTTCCAAACAGAAAATAGCGGAAGAGCAAGGAGTCGGGGCATGCTCCCTAGCTCGCAGCACTTTGAAGGGGTAGAGGGGTGTGCTGGAGCTCCAGGATGGGACTAGAAAGAATTGGCAAGCTTCAACTATTCACATGGACCTACACAAAACCAACACAAGGTTGTTAGTTCATAGTTAGAGCATTTTTGGTGCTAGGACAAGCCACGGGCAACTTAGACTCATAAGATTCATCATAGCCTAGACTTGGGGGAAGCCACCACCTTCCCCCTTATAGTATACTCTGCACCTCTCCATGGGGGCCACATTCAAATGGCTTTTTGTCCCGGGACTCCAAGTGGGTGTCCCAAAATTCCCACAACTTGGACTACCACGACTTTGAGAGCCCATGATTTCGCATGTAGACCTTCGATTACAATGAAGTCTAAAGAAAAATTGTAGACCTTGTCGAGAGCTTTCCAAAGGTATGTCCCACGCCACCTACACGCAAGGAAATCGGGTCGATTCTTGACTTTTAATGGTTGGTAGTCAAACTAGCAGTTTGACTCCCGACCTTTCTTTTGATCATAACTTGTGTTTCAAATGTCCAAATGGGCAATGCAAGCCCATTCTAGACATCCACGTTTTAATAGCTTTCCAATGATATAAAAAAATCTTCCAACCAATGGGTTTTGATCCCTGCAATTGTGTTCTGAAATTTTGGGAGTCTATTTGGGACTCCAATTCCCACAATAGGAGCTCACTTGGGAGGGCTTTAAAGGGTGAAGGTTCATTCTCTCACATTCTTTGCACTCCCGGGAGCATGTGATGTGACTTTTGAGTATCCCTCTTGGCCCGCAACCTTGCAACCCCTTGCCTTGATCGTGAGTTCAAGGCTAGGGTTGTGACAAGGATGCTCACTATAAGAATTATTAAGATTTTGATTGTGCTTAATTACAATTAGAAGTTGATAATTGAATGGTTTTAGGTTCTTTAATGCAAATGAGAATTGAGGTGGAAAAAGTTGGAGTTTTATGAAAATAACCTTAAAGCATAATAAAATGGCGTTTCAAACTTGTGTATACTTTTTCTATTGGAATTTTTGCATGTTATGGTCATGTTAAACGAAGGTTATATGATGTAACAAGGATGTATGGAAAAGGATCATATGACAAATGGATTTACTTTCAATTGAAAAAACACAAACATCATTGAGAATTGTGAGGGTTGTAACTTGTAACACGATGACATGAAAAAATATGTAAAGGTAAATATTTGAAAGAAAATATTATTTCTAATTTTTAGCAATTGAAGAAGGTCAATAATGATGATTCGGTTGAAAATAGGCATTATCTTAACTTTGACAATGTGAAAATCATAACCCTTTATCTAAAGACCACACTGTTAAACAATAAATTCACATGTGTGTAAGGATTTTGAGGCAAAGCCAAGACTATCATGAGAAGGTAGATATAACCAATTTATTAGGACATAGTTATTATGGAGGATAGGAAAATTACTAAAGGAGAGTAAACATAACTCCACTAAATTGTCAGTGAAGAGCAAAGTCTACAAAACCTAAGTAGAGATCTAATGCATTACATTCACAACAATATGCCAAACATTGTGTAACTTGGATTCAAACATCAAATTCACTTTTCATAAATTTTGTTGATGAGCCGTTAAGTCAAACTACAAAAGCAAACATTAACGTGGAAATGGTAAAATATAACATATTCTACACAAAGCACTATTAACTACATGCATTTAAATTTTATGCATGTTGCCAAAATTATTCTTAGCATGACTTAAAAACCTTTAATAGGCTTTGAAAAATCTTTGTGGGAACAACTTTAAGATATATGGTTTTGAACTATTATTTTCTTGGAAGGAGCAAGTTATTCATATTTGTGAAGTTGAGTCTTTTGCTCCTTTTAATTTTGTTTGTGTTTCAATGTTTATTAGTTAATAGATGTTTTAGATTAGTATAAGGCATGAATTCTCTTTATAAGGAACGTGTTGGATTTTTTGGCTTCACAAAAATAATCAATCAAAAAGCTAGAACTTGGAATAGCTTGAGTTTTTATGGCAAGTGCCATGGTATTGTTTTGATTTCTTGATTTGTGAAAGTCTTGTGAATTTTAAAATTCTAGTTTGATTTTTTTTTGTTAATTTCGTGTTTGAGTCTAGTGGTACCTTTGTTTATTTTATTGCAACATTTTTTTGGTGTTTTTTTTTAGTTTAGATTTTTCCCAAAAGAAAACGATATATTTTTAAAATATTTTAACTTTTTTTCAATCATAACTCTTTGAAGAATTGAACTTGAATTGGGGTTTGGTCACCTCAAATTGTGAAGAGGAATGAAAAAGAAATGGAAAAGGGTCTAAAAGGGTGAATGTAAGGTATAGTGGCTAACTTTTGGAATCATAGTAGCAATTTTTACATGGTGCTTTCTATTTAAATGCTTATGGTGAATAATGTAATCTTAAATACATTAATTGATGATTCATTTTAGACTAATAACTTGAGTCCAAAAACATTTGCACAATTATTTTTTGAAAATAATGCATTCATCATCAACAATGGACTTTTGAAATAAAAAATAAGGACTGATTAGTTGGCTGATTTGTTAAGAAATTCAAATTTTCATATTGAATTGCACTCCAAATTGTTTATAATGACTAAGCATGGGTTGCAGAATGGAATTATAAAGTTAAATGTGAAATATTGTTTTGTGAAACCTTAACCAAATGGTAGTGATGAAATTTTGAAGCATTAGAATTGGACCTTGTTTTCAAAAGTCTTTTCGAAATGATTTTTTATTTTCATTTGTCAAAAAAATTATGCCCAATGAGTACATAATTGAAATATCTAAATGGTATTCTTATGGAATTTATGGGGTTTTTTTTAGGATTTTAAAAGTGATTTCACTATACCAACTAAAAACAACATTGTTCAATATGGGTTTTGACCTAGTTTTAAGAGGTTTCATAAGTGTAATTGAACCTTTAATAGTCAATAAAATTTAAAACCATATCCATATGGATCATTTGTAAAAACTTGATTGTGATTTTTGTGAGCGTTATATTTGCCTAAATAGTGCATACACTCAAAAGTTGAACCCGTCGTCACATAGGAAGGAACAACTCCTTCTCATCACCATTTACTTGTGTTATGAATTTCTTTATATTGACATTTAAAACACTAGGCATAAATTACATTATGTCAATATGCATTAGGACTAGCGCAATCATGGTGTAACAATGTCATCAAAAAAGTTGTTGACATCATTGTCATCGTCATCCTCTTTGGTAGCAAGGACTTATGCCTCTTCATGCAACAATTGTAATAACAATTCAACACAATGAACCATTGTCAAAGCTTGGAGCTCCTTGTGAGCTTTTGGGTTTTAGCAATAAACTTTGCCTTGATTCCTCCTTCTTTGACATTGTTATCTTCCTCATTAGTAATTTGTGCAACACAACAACAATGATGACAATAACAAAAAAATTACAATTGTAGTCAACCATCATCAATAAATAATGGAACTTGGATCTTTGTCATCTTGAAGATACACCAAAATTGGCCTTGTCAAAACACAAGTAATGGTTCATGTGTTTTAAGTTAGATTCGAGATAAGAACACATTCCAAGCCAATCCAAACTTGACTTCTTTTTTTAATAAATTTTGTAGGTTTTGTAGGTTTTTCATTTTTTATATTATTTTTTCATGCATATAAGGGTGTGGGAATTTTTGTGTTTTTTTCATCCAAACCTAGTTGGCAAACACTAGCTTATGAATTGGTGCAAAATTGGACAATTTTTGCCTTAAGATTGGACATGTTGTGACTTTAAAATCATGTCATGATGTGAGTGAAATAAAAGGGAAAATATTTGGGATTTCGTAAGATTACTCAAGAACAATATCTAATTAGAATATGCAAATCAAAACAATAAAAGATGGAAAAAGTATTTTTCTAAACAATTTTTAGAAGGATGAGATGAATGTTGACTAAAAAGTTTGTAAAAGAAAAGAAGAATTATGAAAAACTTATGAAATCCCAACATTCCAAACAAGTTTTTGGTAAATATAAGTTCAATAAGCTTCTATTTTAATTTTTTAATAGGTAAAAAAGGATAATCTTGAATTCCAAAAACCCAAGAATCTTTCACTTTGATGATTGTAGAAACTAATCAACTTCTATCTCACATCCTCTAGAATGATCATTGACACAAAAAATCAAACCTCAAGTACAAGACAAACCATGAAATTGTGATGAAAATGTAGTTCAACATAAATCACATTTTTATATTAGAAAAAATGCCAAAATAAACATAGATTGAAATGAAATATGGATTACACATTACAATCAAGCTATAAAAATCCCCTTAATGTAAGTAAATAAAAAATAATCCTACAATTTTTTTAGACATAATTTTATACCATGTTGAAGGGCAATGTTAATTGCCTCGAAAAATTATTAACAATTGTTTGATAAAAGTAATGTTAAACACACACTATGAGAAAAATGGGGGTTTTCCAATTGGGGTTGCAACTACATTTTCCAATTGCAATGACCACTTGTAACTCATCATAGAAATGCAACGCTAGATGTATCTTACAAGTTGCATTAGTTGCAACAATGTAACTCATCATATATGGTCATTGTAGACGGTGACAAAAATACATGCAATTTAACATAATTTCTTTGCAATTATAACATCAAAATGAACATTTCGTTGCCCCATGTTATGTAGGAAAGCAAACATCACGACACATGGTAAGTTTGCCAATTTTCATTCATCCAACATGGATGAAAATATTTCAACTAAAATGAAACGACCTTACAACTAATGTAGGTGTTTTGTCGATTAAGAGGCAACTCATTGGTAACTAACATGTTTGTTTTTTAGTAATTTTCCATAATTACATTTTTATAATTAAATATTGTCTTGTAACTAAAAGTTTGGTTATTGGGTCTAAAATGGTTGTATGATAATTGATTTGAATATTATGGTGTAACTATTAATAGTGGTGAAAACATTGTTTTGTGACCTTGGAAGGCCTCACATGCACTATTAGAAATCTTGTCATTTGCAACCCATCTTTGTGTGATGACATGCAACCAAATGTCAATTCCGATTACAAATGGTTGTCAATGCAACTACTTTTCAAATTTGGATGAAGTTTGCTCTTCTTTTCAACTAGGTTGTGACTATGACCTATTTCATCTTTAAATTGTGTTATTTTTTATAATATGTTTGTATTTTTTACAACATTGTATATACATTTAGTTGCAAATGTAACCAAGATAGTCACACGTTAATTGTATAAGGTATTTAGGCTACCTAGCTAACAAGGACGTACCTAAATATATATACCTACCTACTTATAAGCCTAGGCCACATGGTACTTACCCTAGGCTTGGTGACATGTGGCATTGCCTACGTTTACATATAGGCCTAAACATGACATGTGGAACATACGTCAAGCTTAAGCCATACCACGTGGCACTTATGCTAGGCTTAAACCATACCACATGGCACTTGTGCTAGGCTTAAGCCATGCCGCATGGCATTTATGTTAAGCTTAAATCATGCCATGTGGCACTTAACCTAGGTTATGACATGCAACATGGTCGATATGTTAGGCCATGCCACGTGGCAACTAAGCAAGGCATAAGGCATGTCACATATGCCAAGCCTAAGCCATGCCATGTGGCACATAAGCTAGGTCTAGGCCATCCCACATGGCACTTAGGCATGACATAGGACATGCCATGTGGCACATAAGCTAGATTTCAACCATGCCACATGGCACATATGTTGGGCCTAGACCATGCCATGTGGCATCTTGGCGAAGCATATGACATGGCACATATGCTAGGCCTAAGCCATGCCATGTGACACATAGACTAGGTCTAAGCCATCCCACATGGCACCTAAGCATGGCATAAAACATGCCACATGGCACATAGGCTAAGTCTAAGCCATGCCACATGGAACCTATGACATGGCACATGGCACCTTGCCTAACCTAGGCCATGCCATGTGGCACCTAGGCTAAGCTAAAATAAAACATGCCACATGGTACATATGCTAGGCCTAGGCCATGCCACATGGCATCAATGGTAGATTTATCCATGCCACATGGCACCTAAGCTAGGCTTAGGCTATGCCATGCATCACCTAAGCTAGGCTATGCCATGCCGTGTGGCACATATGCTAGGTCTAGGACATGCCGTATGGCAACTAGGCAAGGCTTAAGCCATGCCACGTGGCAACCATATGAGACATGCCACATGGCACATAGGCTAGGCTTAGGCCATACCATATGGCACCTAATTACCTTTTTTTCATGCCACATGGCAATATGATTAAATTAGCTGCCATATCATACAATGTGCTAATTAATAGGCTAGGTTAGTAAGTTGTAAGTTAGGTTAGAAATAATAGGTCAGGCTAGGTAGTCATTAGTACCCCAAGTAGTTGCACGACTAGTTGCAATTATATTGCAACTACAAAATTAATCCCATATGTTTTGCCTCCCATTTTAGTTTTGTTAACTACATAAGGAGGTGCCCTAAGAGCACAATGTACAAATTAAAATGCAATTGCATTTTGGGATGAGCCAATAAAAATGGCTCAACCTTAATTAAACCTAAAAAAAAATTTGGTATTTGTAGTAGATGCCATGTGGTTTAAGTCTAGGTTTAGCCTAAGTTGCATAGGTTTAAACCTAGCCTAAGTGCCACATGGTTTAAGTATAGGTTTAGCCTAGGTGATCACTTATGCTAGGCTTAAAAGTGGCACGGGGTATACGCCTACACCTAGGTGCCACATGGCATATGTGTAGACCTAAATAAATTAGATGTCGCGTGGCATATGTTTAAACCTAAATGTCACATGGCCTATGTCTAAACCTATGTGCCACGTAAGCTATATAGGTGCCATGTGGTAGAATTCAACTGATCACCAATATAATTGCAATTTTAGTTGCAAGATCATTCATGTATACATTATATGGCGGCCATATACGTATTTGATGAAAACATATTTCATCTGTCATAGGCAATTTTTTTTGCATGCAACTTGTCATTTGCTACTATAACCAATTTAGTCACAAATGTCGTTTACGACTAAAAACTAGTCGCAAACAACAATTGCATGAGACAATATTTTTACTAGTGATGTGGGATTATGTTGTGACAATCATCTTAATATTGTGCAAAAATTGGTAATAATGCCACTAACTTGCCATTATGTAAGTTCTTTTCTAGTGGTGTTATTTAATTAAATGAATATATAAATATGATTTTATGATTATAAGGGGTAACAATGTCATCATATTGCAATTGTCGATTCAATATGCATAATATTAAGATGCAATTAATTGAATTTAACACATTTTTCAATTGTAATTGTTGGAATTCATTACATGGTGTTGGTTTACAAACCAAGGGATGGAGTTTTAACTTGCATTTAACAAAAATGGTTGTGGAATAGGTTTGCAAATGTTCCCATGTTGCAATTAACACAATTTACATTATAACTCTTTTATAATTAAAATCTTCGATAATGATGTGCACCAAATTATCATCTTAGTGCCCAAAGGTGTCATGTTGTGTTTGGTTTCTAATGCCCCCATAGTATTGCACATGAAGCTTGCACCCACCTATTCGTCCATCTTTTTTTTAAAGTTGCACTAACATGAGCAAATGTGACTAAATTAAAACTAACAAAAACATGGAATTGTCCATTTGTGTTAATCAACAAGGACTCAATTCACACATGTTCTAATGTAAGTAATATTTAACTAGCACGTCACAAATTGGTGCCAACATGCCACAATTCTAGCTTCAACATATTATGCACCTCATAATTTCCAATGTTTGTATTGTATGCAATTACAAATCAACTAGCTTCCTCACTATGAAACTTAGCATGCAACAACTAAATGAAAATAAGTGACAAGTAAGGAAGTTACTCACCACATTCAAGTCAAGGAACTCATTGAGGGCTCTATCCTCATTAGTTTCATTCCAAAATTTTCACATGTTTTCATAATGTATATTAAAACATCTTTATGTAATTATATTTGAAGTTTACAACATTAATATATTTTTAACACTAAAACATGAAAAACCAAACATTGGATACATGTTCATTAGTTCATATAGCTTGAATATATCCATGATGTTTTTTTCAAATCCCTAGAATTAACATCGCAAGATTATTAGTGGCCACCTTTGGAAATATGTGAAAAAAATTTGGTTCATGTGATGTTTGCACATGAGCAAATAACCCTTGTCATTACCCACATGTGCTCTTCTTGCAACCATTACCAATCCTTACATTATTGTGGTCTTCAATTTTCATACATTTCATCAAGAATCTTTTACCTTCTACTTCATATTAATCCATTTTCATGGCAATAAATCATTTGAAAAGATGGCTCATTTCATTCATTGTACCAAAACAATAATTGGCAAAGGAACAACCAAATTATTTTTTGATCATGTTCCCAATACCATGGCTTTCCTAAAGATATCATTTTTTTTGGTGAACCTTAATTTGGCTCCAAGTTTTGTATGATTTTTTTTGAAATATTAGGTGTGAAGATGAAGTTATCATCAACCTTTCACCCCTAAATGGATGGACAAATGAAATGTATGAATCAAATGTTGGAGTAGTATTTACAATGCACAATTAATTATCATCAAAATAATTAGTTAAAGATTTTATCTATGGTGGTGTTTGCTTACAACAACACAATGCACTCATGAACACAACAAACACGTTTCTTTACAAATCATGATTTACACCTTAAATTTGATATCCAAGGTGTGAATAAAATTATGAAACCTACAAGTAAAGAGTGAGCCTTATGATTGGTGGACATTTGGACACAACTTGTGTCTAACCATGAAAATGCACTAAAAATGATACAATGAAAATTTTAACAAACATAAAAAAAACAACCAAGGTTCAAGGTTGAAAACCAAGTTTAGTTTCAACAATAAAACATCAAAAATAAGATTTTCAGGGAAATTGGATTACCAAACACTCAATCCATTCAACATTGAAAAAAAATCAATGTTATGGTTATCTAGTTCAAACTTCCAAATTCCATGAAAATCCATCTTATATTCCATGTTTCATTGTTGGAAACATTTATGGAATGCCATGGAAAATGTGAAAGTCTATCAATCAAAGTGACCATTACTTTTCCTCCATCCACAGAAGTTCAACACCAAGTTAACTTTTAATCATTTCCTAATAAATTCCTTAGAAAGAAACTAACCATTAGAAGGATGCATACTAGTTTACTAAACATCCCACATATAACAACAACAACAACAACAAAAAACAATGATAACAAAACCTAAAAAATGTAGTAAGTAATGATTTTTCATATAAATATTTTTTAACATAATAATTTGCTAATGATTGTGGTTAATGACAAATATTTCAATCATCCTTTAGGTTTTTTTTCTTTTTTTGGTCAACAATGGACACCACATATATATTGTACTTTTAGAATTGGCAACAACACTCCCTTTTGTTGAAGACTCTAATGCTTTAAAGGTTGCTAGCTTTTTTCCACAAGGAAATAAAAGCAAATTGAGAGGCAAAACAAAGCTAGAATCCAAAGAATCATAATAGATAAGTGTGTTCTTCCACTATGATTTCAACATCTACTTCATTGAAAAGAAAAGAAAAAGTTCAAATTTTTTTTGATGTAATATATGGAAACTTCTAACAAAGGCATTTTGTAGAAGCTTTTCATGGAAGCCTCTCATAAAAACTTTTCATGGAAGTTTATAAACTTGTAATGGTACAAATTTCAAACTCCATTGCACGTTAGTATATATGCACTTGTAATTGGATTGACATTCTTGAGGTTACAAAAGGTTTTAAAGCAAAATTACTTGACACCCCAAGTGGCAATTTTGAAAAGGCACTACAATATTTCAAATCTGTCAAAAGACTATAACAATCAACCTAGGTTAGATAACATACTTAGTTTAAATAAATACATATTCAATATATATAAATGTTATTATATCTCATTTAAATTAGTAAACACATGTATATATTACTATTATGTATAAATTATAAGTTATTATCAATATTAATAATATTATCACCATTATTCACTAATAAAATTATATTTTTATAATTAAAATTATTTCATATAACTAATATTCACTTATAATATTATTTATATGAAAATCAATGTATATTAGCATTATAATTGATTATGTATCACATTTGGGGACATTCATGGTTAGGGTACTACTTTTTGGACATAGGACTCAAGGAGTTTGTTTTTGCTATATTTTGAATATAAAATCTACATGGAATACATTTAAATTGAAAATATTGGATAATTCAAATTATACTAATGTTCATGGTGGTGGCGATTTTTCACATGTGTATGTAATTATGCATCAATCTTTTGGTAAAAAACCATAAATGCAAAAAACAAATACATAAGTTTTGATAAACACCTTGACATGTTT
Source organism: Sphagnum contortum (assembly GCA_963920785.1). NCBI lineage: Eukaryota > Viridiplantae > Streptophyta > Sphagnopsida > Sphagnales > Sphagnaceae > Sphagnum > Sphagnum contortum. The sequence continues at coordinate 283,424 of OY987289.1, forward strand.
TCTTGCCTGATTATTTCCTACACATGTTGTCAACACTTAGGGCCACAAATTCTAAGCCTAGTGAATACAAAACATCAACCAAATGGAAAAAAAAAGAAGTCATTTTCTTTTAAGCCCTTTCAAAATGGATTTTGTAATTTTTTAAATTCTTGTATCGTATAGTATCTAATCAAATGCATTATATGAACATTACCAAACATAGATGTATGAATTATTTATCCATGACAAAAAATTGAATGCAATTTTATTACTTAATGCATTTTTTTTATTCCTTTAATATGAAAATTATAATTAAGACAAGGACTCGAATTATTTAAAAAGATTCAAAAGTAAATCTATGTTGTATCCAACTTATTTTTGGATTTTTACAATTAGATTAACATGATATCATTCTAATTATCATCATACACCAATCCATTATATTCACGAAGTAATAAATGTAATAAAAAAATAGTCCTTTGCAAAAAAATTTGTTAGAATGTCATCTTTGGTACCCCAATTCATGATTCATGTCCCCATTTTGATATATTAATGTATATAGATATTCATTATTACTATGCAAAAAATTAATTATTATAATTAAAATTATTTTTTTATAAAGATATCATAAAATCAATATTAGTAAGATTATCAATCATTATTAAGAGTTTATATATTACAAATAATAATATTTCATATTATGTATTAACATGATTTATTTATCAATATTAGTAGTTATTATTATTAATATAAATATTTAATAATAATGATTTAAAAATTTTATAGATATTTCTATGTTTAATACTTTGTATAGCTAGTAGGTGGATTAAGTTAATATAACATAACTATTAGGTAGGGTAAACATCCTATCAACAAATACCTACCATATCGTTGAATTTTATTGTCCTTTTGGAAAGATTTTCATGACCATGGGTGAAGCAAGTGAAGAGTTACAATATTTCTTAAAACGCCAAAAACAAAGGAACAACAACAAAAAAACAAAAGGAAGATGAGCTTGTTCAAGGAGGAAAAAAACCATTTAAACCCCCCCTACTTTCAATTATCATATATTTTTCATTTTTTGTTCATTTTGAACAATATAAAAAGCTATGAGAACACCGTCTAAAGCTTTACAAAGCCCTTTTAGCACAAAACACAATAAAGCAACATCCAAAGATCTTAAATTCCATAATGCAAATTGTTCATATATGTGAACCCACAAGCTCATGACCCCTTTCATTTGCAAAGGGCATATCTTGTTCATTCCTTCACTGATTTGACATATCTTTGTTGTTTTGGATGTGCCATGTGAAATCATTTGAACACAACTCAAAGGGGGCCAACTCTAATGTTTCACACACCAAGGACAATAGATTTTATGGGGAAATAAGTTGAGTAACATTAAAAAGTTGTCAAAATGCTCTAACAAATGGCTTAATATGGTCAATAAATGCATGGTCTCATGTTAGAGCTGTCAAAGCTCAAATTGAAGTAACAAAAAATGGAAGCCAATACGTTGTAAATGACAACTCAATTGCAAGTTGCAATTTAGGAGGCAAATCCATTAAAACAATAGTTGGCAACACATGAGGTGTAGAGAAGGAGCTAGGAATAAAAGAAGAATAAATAAACATAACACAAATGGAATTCTTCAATTCAAATGAAAAGAAAAATAATAGGGAGATATAGGTCAAGGCATTGGAAAAGATCAAAGTGGAAAGGGATAAGTTGTTACAGAATTTGAAGCAACAAGATGAGAATTATTGGGTGTTGAAGAAGATAATAGATCAAGATGTTTTTGTTGAAGGATAACACTAGACTTAGTTCCATATAATGGTTGATTAGGAAATATAGATTCAACATATGAAGCTAAAATTTTAACATGTTCAACATAAAAATGAACAAGACTTGAAAATAGAATATATGCAAGCCACTTTTGAACATGCCATGAAGGCACTACATAATGATACAACTCAAATGTAGAATGTTATGGAAAGGATGAAGAGGTTGAAGCCACACTATTCTAGGTATATATTGCAAAATTGAAGATATTACATACCATTTGTAGGACAAAGCAGAAGGCAATGGACACACTAGCCATGTGGATGCATGATGGAATTTTGTGTAAGATATGTTGATTGCATATTTGGAAGGTATATTTGCAAAACATTGTGTTGATGAAGAGTTTTATAAGAACTTGAAGGCTTATTGGAAATAGATCCTAAATTCAGAGTGACTACGAAGTGAGTGGGATATAGATTCTAGATTATAAAGCAAATAGTCTTGATCTAAAAGAGGGTGAAGTTGGACCTAATGGAAAAGCATGACTTAATGGATACTTGTGTAAAAGTAAAATTTTAACATTTACATTTTATGTGCTTTGCATTTCAAGGATTTTGAGGACAAAATCCAAAGGACAATCAAGGTAATGTTAAACGTGGAATTAGGGGAATCATTAAATAGGACTTGAGCTGGTTTTCATAAGGAATTTTTTGACAATTTGTGTAAAGGAGATTATACATGGTAAAGATGTAAAGTTATAGGAAGAGGAAAAGAAAAAAGATGGAGCATGGACTTTTGTTTTATTTTAGACATTGATTTTTTGTTTTGAAACATGAAACACATTGATGCAATTTGTGATGTTTGATGAGGAAATGTGTGCATGAAGTACATAATAATTGTTACAATATGAATTGCAATTTTTTTTGTTTAAAAAAAAGTAAAAGTTATGGAATATAAATTTTGTTGTAGAAAATAATATTTACCATCACTTTATGGCCATGAAATTGAGGAATTGATGAACATGGAAAAGATAAATTATATCAATGGCAATTTATTACCATTCAGATTGAAAAATACTCCCATGGAATTGTAAAGAATCATGTACAAGATTTTAACATGGTCAAATTTTAATTAATGTTGCATAAACGATTTCATGATCATCTTTAATACTATAATGTAGTACTATGGTGTAGGAGAATGAAAAACACCTACAAAGGGTGTTTGAGCATTTAAAATCCCATGGATTAAAGCTACACTTAGGGAAGTGCAAGTTTCTATATGACTAAATTGAGTATTGAAATCTTATGATCTATTTTGGAGGATTCAGGGTTTAGTTGACAAAGGTGGATTAGGAATGGCAATGGGAAGAAGAACAAGAATATGATTTTAAAGAATTTAAGGCTTGATTGATTTTTGGACCAATCTTGAGTTGACCCATTAGGGGAAGGCCATTCCAATTGTATATAAATTGGAACATGTTGGGACTTGGAGTCATAGTGGCATACGCCAACTGCTCCAACAATGATGATGAATCCAAGTAAAAAGTCTATGAAGGGGAATGCCTTTGTTGTAGTATGGGCTATAGTTCATTTTATGTGTTATTTGCATGGAAACCTATTCATTCTTGACATAGAACATCAACCATTGAAATGGTTGATGAAATCTCACAGGCACTCGTGTTACAAGAATACAATTTTAAGGTGACACACCATGCCAAGGTTATTAATCAAAATGCAAATAGGTTAAATTGGAACCCACATGCCAACAATATGGTATTATAACCACGTGGCACGGAGAAACTAATGAGGAAATGGTGTTAGGAAGACATGCTTTGGCCTTTTTTAGCATCATGGAGATGGAATTTTCATTCACTACTCCACAAAAAATAAAAATGATAAGGACCCCACCGTACTTTAAAATGTTCTTGAAGCATCTACATTATTGGATTATCTCTAAAATGAGGATACATCAGCTAGGGTGACATCCAAGGAGAAGGACTGGATCCTACAAAAAGCAAATCTAGGTTCAAGTACTGGGAAGGCAACCATGGTGAGATATGTTTTGTTATAAACAACCATGGATGTAAGTGCCAAGATGTGTCATATGCCATCACATAACTTGTTTCATGATTTTAACATTGATTGGAACAATGACCAAGCACTTGAATGCAAAAGCCTTAATACCAATGAAACAGCAACAAGAGCAACAGTGGATTTGTGTGTGCCTGCCTGTGTATTTAAGTTACTAATCTTCCCAGCGTGAGATTTCTTCATGAGTGGATGTTGGACACTAACCAGCACGACCAATTCCTTTTTCTGGTAGACATGTAATACATTGATGATGGGACTGGAAACACACAGGATGATCAATGAGGATCTTTGCTGTTGGAAGCTTGAAAAAACAGATTGAAATAGCCAAAAACTTCACAACATCACGGACCAACAACATGATTCAAAGGGGAGAGACTGTTCAAAAAAACTAAATTCAAACAGCACAATAAACAAATAGTAGAAGAAAGAGGTGGTGGGTTGGAAGGTAGTCAATACCCGAACCACTACCCTTGCCGAGTGGTGAAGCAAGTGCACAAAAAAATGGCTAATGTGCGAGTTACCAGCAGGTTGGCTGGCTGGCTACAACCACACCAACACTGACACAACCCTGTGCTTGCTGGAAACCCGCACAACAGTGTGCACTCTCACTTTACCACGCAGCAAGGGCCATCAGTGGTGGTTCGCTCTTGACTGCACTCCCACACCCCATTAGCCTGTTTTTTGATCCATAAAAAATTGCCAACAATAAAATGGCCTGGCGTGCCACCAATAAATCGGGCAGTTATTGAGTAGTGGTAGAAGAAGTAGCACCTACTTACTACTACTACCTACCTCTGATGAGGTTCCCCCCCTCCTTTCCCCCCCCCTCTGAGGAGCACTCAAGATCACGCTCAATGTGAGTACACACACAATCTTGAAGGCTCCTCAAAACACCCCACCAGCTCACTGTCAATCTCAATCTGTCACTCAATCTCCATGACAATCCTGTTTGAATAAGAATGAACCCAATTGCAATTCCAAAGAACCCAATTCTGAAGAACCCAATTCTGAAGAACCCAATTGCAGTTCCTAGCCAGCCAGGGGAAAAAGGTTGCACCAACCTCATCAACAACAACAGCCCAATCACTGTAATTGGCATTCAGGCATCCTCACAGTGCAGAGCTGCCTTGATGCGTTGTACAGTGCTTGAGATGAGGTTGTTGACTGTGGCCACAGACTCGAGGGAGAGTTTGGCTGATGGAACAGTGCTCACTAGGATTTGGAATGCAACAGTGAGTAAGGATCCACCAGAAGTGGTAGTGTGGGGACTTGGATCAGTTAGCTGACCGCTGCTGCAGCTGTCATGCTGTGAGGGTGGTACCAGCATTGCTCTTCGATTCTCTGGTCCATCAGGTAGAATGGCAAAACCTGATGGGAGGAGAGCAACATAGGCTGGGTCTCCTCCTCGTAAGACCAGATTCATAGCTGGAATATCAACAGGTGCATAGATGACTAGAGCACCTGATACATCCGTGCAACTCTCTTGAAGAATGAGCATGTTGCTTTGGCTGGAGTTCAAGGGATTCACACGTAACAGGGAGACACTGTTCCCAGGGTCTTGGCCTTTAGCAATGTGTGCCATTTCTGCCACCAGACCACCGTTGGAGAGAATGTCCCACTCACTTCTTAGTCGCTCGTCCCTCAGGAACTCAAACACGCGCTGGGGTGCTACAGGTAGCCACAGAGATGTGGCCGCGCTCAAGACAATGCCATGGGGTTCACCTGGGTTGTCCACACTCTTGCGAGTCATCACTCGTACATCATCTTCGCCGGTACCTGAGAGAGTGGTCCAAGTGTGAACAGTAGAAGCGCTCACCCCGGCGCAGAAGTTGTTGGTCATGCGTTGCGCCAGTTTCAGCATACTGCGACGTCCATCGGCGCTGGGAACACCTCCTAAATCTCTAGTTGGAATGTTACTAGCCAGTAGACTTGCCAAGCGCTCGCACTGACGCTGCAGAATGGCTATCCATCTTTGTGCCCCGAATGCCATCCCGCTGTTCACCAGGTCTCTGTAAATGCGGTGCACAGCTCGGTCATCGTATTCCATGTGCTCCACTGCTGTCACCTTGGAGTAGCCATTCCCCGTGTCTTGGATGAGCATGCCGGAAGGTCGACGACGGCAGCGCATCAAAGACGGAGGTGGATTATCTCGCAGACTGTCCACAGACACGTCCACCACCGCCCACACACCCTCTGCATGCTGCTTGCAGTAACGAAGGAAATAGAGTTCGCGAGTGGGTACCAAAGGCGAGAGAACCTGAAGTTCCGAGTACATGAGCTGCAAGGCGCCATTGCGGTTGCCGTTGACGCCGGTGGACAGAACTTCCACAGTAAAAGCTCGCGACACCATGCACGGAAACATCTCCGTCCACTGACTGGAGTCCATGAGCATTTCGACCAGGCTGACTCCGTTATTCATCACCATGCCTGTCTCTCGGGTGGCCTCCGTCTGCAGACCGTGGGGTCTGAGGCCGATGCCTCGAGGGAACTGATGCACGTATTCGTCGTAGTTCAACTGTTCCTTTCCTCCGTCGGGACCCGGCATCCACAAAGGCTTATCGGCTTGCGCCATGCGCAACAGCTCTTCCATGGCTGTGACGGCCAGCTCCACGACCATCGGCTTCTCGGCTTCAGTCAGCCCGCCTGGACGCGTGGCAACGTCGGCCACAGAGGGACCTTGCACAATGTCCATGCTGCCGGGACTTGGAAGTAGACCAAAGTTGCTGCCACCCACTTGGAGGTCGAGAGAGGAGCTGGGGAGTAAGAAGGGGACGTGTGGAGGGGGAGGGATAGGTCGACCCAGGTACTTGGCTGCCAAGGCGGAAACACGGTCCAGCTCCTCCTTGAGGCGAACATTCTCGATGCGCAGCTGCTGCTCGTCCAACGACATCTCACCAATAGTTGCAGGACCTCCACAGTGCTGACAAGACGGGTTTTTCAACGCTTCGCGCATGAGAATATTCTCAGACCGCAGTTTCTCGTTCTCCTGACGCAGCAACGTGTTTTCAGCTCGCTCCGTCTGCGCCTTCATCTGAGTGCGCCGATTTTGAAACCAGAACTTCACTTGACGCGGCTCCAACCCCAACTCTCGACTCAGATGCTGCCGCTGCTTGTCATCTGGGTGGGGACATTCTTTGAACATCATTTCCATCTCTTGAATCTGACGCTGTGTGTGTCGGTGATACCTCTTCTTGCGCGGCGGTTGGTCCGGGTCTTGGTCGTCCCCAGAGCCACCTTCCATGTTGTCGCTTCCCGAGCGACTCTCATACTCTTCCTCCTTATTCTTCTGCTGTTGTTGTTGTTGCTGCTGCTGGTGGCTGTCTGCCGACTGACTGATTTCACGCTGCCCCTCAAGACCCATAGGAGGTGCTAGTGACAGATTCGGGGAGCTGTAGTTCTTGCCAGGCCGCTGCATTGCCAGTGGTGGCACTGGACGCGGAGGGGCCATCAAACCAGCGGGCATACCCCCCAGCTCCGCAAAGCCCCCTCTCCCAAAAATGCCGTTTCCAGTTACTTGGACGGACGCACCCCCCAGCCTCATCCGTCTGAAGCGCTCCCTCTTCCACTCTCACAAAGCTTCGCCGCACGCACAACTTCAGCTCACAGCCAACACAACCATCTCTCTCTCTCTCTCTGTGCCTTTCTCCGCACTACTGGCTACCAGCAGCAGCTGAACAGTGGACCCCTTCAACTGCCTTCTTTTCTTCTATTCTTGCTCAAACGGCAAACATATGACCCTGCTCTCACTCACCCAAACCACTCAACAATGCCACTACTGCTCTCGAGCTGATGCTTGCTCCAGCAGCTGGTAATAGAATGCTACCGAGCTCCTGTTCAGCAACTGTCCGGCTTCAAGACCTAAACTAGAAAATGCAACAACCTCCAGCGGCAAAAAACACAAACCTACAAAAGCAAACAAGCTGCACAAATACTGAACCTCTTTCTGCGGGAAAAAAGATCCCTAAACATACATACATACATACATACATACACAGATACCTACAAAGAGAAGAAGAAGACGACTACGTCTATTAGTACTACTAGCTCCTACTGTATCTCGCTCCCTCCCCTTCCCACTGAACAAGCTGCAAAGTGCTTTGCAGCACAAAAGGAGGAGGCTAATGCAGGCAAAGACAGAAAAGGCAGAGACGCAGATAGGACAGGAGCATGCAGAGCAACAGCCCTAATATGGGTTGGCAACAACAGCAGTACTTCTTCTTACAGCAATAGTACTAAAATGTTTTAGCAACACACGCACTGAGGACCACTCCCCACAACTTTACTGTTGTTGGGATTGTTCTCCTTACGAAAAACAAAGGGCCACACAGACTATTGGAAAAGTGGGTCGTTGGGATTGTTCTCCTTAGGAAAAACAAAGGGCCAAACAGACTCTTGGGGAATGGCAGAAGAAAGGCGGGGGAAGAACCCAAATAGAGCATTCAATGCTCGTAAATGCTTCCGTCCAGAAAAACCCTGACGACTCCGGATTTTCTGAACTTGTGCATTTACGAGCATTAAAGACAGGTGTAGTCCCGGGGGCCCAGGGTCCAGATTACGTCCAAAAAAAAATTATTGGAAAAAGGGAGGGAGAGAAAAGAAAACAGCGGGGAAGGAAGGAGTTCGGACTCAGGGACTCAAGGCCCGCTCGCCGCTTTATTTAGCGGAGGAGTCCGGAGTCCGGAGTCCGGACCCTTTTGGAGACACCGGTCGGGATTGGGATTTGCAGCAAATGTCCGGTTTCATTATTGCGAGTGAGTGCGCGGTTTTGTGTATCATCCCTTGTTTACGATCAATCTGCATTGGATGCTATTGTCGTGGTTAAGGAGTTGATGCGTCAGTGAGTGAAGTGATGAGTGTGTGAGAGAAGCGTCGCGCGCGCGAGACACAGAGACAGAGAATGGAGCTCCGGGAATGGAGGGAGTGGGATGCTTTTTTCTGTTTTCTTTCATCAATGTTTTGTTCTGTGTCTGCTGCCGCCCTTCTGCATGTGTGTGTGTGTGTGTGTGTGTGTGTGTTTTCATTTTCCTGCATGCTTCAGAGGACTATGGATTATGACGGTGACATTCAAAGGTATATAGAAACAACAAACAACTGCAGCAGCTGCGACGGCAACAATGCCATCATCAAAACAGCATCACCATCGCCGACGACAAAGGTATCCAAGGATTTAGGGTTTCAAGGTGATGATGGGAAGTGAGGGGGAAGTGAGGGATGGAGGAGAGGGAGGAGGGTAGGAAGGAGAAACATTACCTACCTACCTACCTACCTATCTACTTACTTACCTACCTATCTATCTACCTACCTATCACTTCATTCCTAAACCAAAGGTATCCTAAGATTTAGGGTTGAAAGTGATAATGGTGCGTGAGAGGGGAAGGATAGCCAAGCAAGGTAGGAAGGAGAAACACTACCTACTTTGTCACCTCCCACTCACCCCATTGTTTCATAACAACCAAGGTATCCAAGGATTTAGGGTTGAAAAGGATGAGGTTTGGTGAGAGGAAATGGGGCCAAGGGGGAAAAGGCTGAATGGGAGAGGGGGGTAGGAAGGAGACACAACACTACTACCTACCTCCTACTTGGTTCCAACAACTAAGGTATCCAAGGATTTAGGGTTGAAGGTGATTATAGTTGGTGAGAGGAAAGGGGGGGAATGGAGGAAGAAGGAGAGTGGGTTTTGGGGAGGGGAGTTGGGGTTTAGGGTGTATGGTATAGGAAGGAGAAACACTACATACATACATACATACATAATGAGGCACTATTTTAAGGACTTTTTATTTTTCATTTATTGTAAAGTCTTCCATATACCTACAAATGGGTTGGTTTTCAACACAATTGCCCATTATTGTTTCAACATTTTTTTAAATTTTTTTGTTGGCTTCTTTCTCAGCTCCTGCTATATAAATGCCTCAAGGCTTATAGTACTACTACTATCTTTAATCTACACTTGCATTTATAAAACAAAATCCATTTTTGTAGAGAAACTAAGTAAAAAACCCAAATCAACAAATCAATAAAACTAATAAACAAACATACAAACAAGTCATCAACACCCCCCCTCCCCGCAAGCATTTGAGCCACAGACATTCATTCATGCATTCATTCATTCATTTGTTTCATTTATTTATGTGTGTGATTCTTTCTTGTCCTAAGTTCTAACAAAGATTCAAAACCAGATTTAAATGTTTCCCAGCTTGACTTTCAAATATAGATGATGTTTTATTTATTCATTTTTAAAAGTTATTTATTTATCAACTTTCTAATAAAAACAGGTTAAAAACCCCAAATCAACAAATCAATATAAATAAATAGTCAAGTCACTTAAACAGGACCATAAAAACCCCAAGCATTTGAACCACAGACAGAGATATTCATTCATTTCATTCATTCATTCATTCATTCATTCATTTCATTAACTTATGTATTTGTGGATTCTTTCTTGTCCTAAGAAAGTGAAACCAAATTTAATGTTTTGTGGGTGGCTTTCAATTCAATTGGTTTAATCAACTGCACTACAGAACAAGTAATTTATATAAAAAAAAAAGACCCCAATATATTAAAATAAACACAAATCAAATATATTTATATTTAATTATATTTTAAAAATATTAAATTAGATTAATAATTAATTAAACAGCCAAAGAGAGAGAGGGGTAAGAGGGGGGGGGGGAGGGGGAGGAGAGAGGGTCATAAACCTCAGCATTTTGGAGCCAGCACCAGACATTCGGTTCATTTATATTTGTGATGTTTAGTTGTCCTAACAAAAGAATTCAAACCAAATTTAATGTTTTTGAAGGAGGTGTGGTGGCTTTCAAGACTAAAAGGTAGGAAACAGTTGCAACAACTAGGTATTGAGGCTTGAGCTTCCCCCAAGGTTTTTATTAGTCATAATGAGAGGCTTAGCTGCCATATACTAACAATCTTTTTCAATGCTAAATAAATAGAGGCCAATCTTCTTGGAGTTTGGAGGATGGGTGGGTGCCAGGATTTCTGGACAAAATTAGAAAATCTTGATGGCTTTCACATTTTGGAGGTTGGAAGTGGCCATTGGGAACTTGGGAACTAGCTAAGCTTGAAAGAGAATGGGAACTTGGGAACTACCTGAGCTTGAAAGAGAATGGGAGCTTGGGAACTTGGGAACTAGCTTAGCTTGAGAGAGAAGAGAAGAGAATCCATGTATAATTATGGTAATTGGGGTTGGTTGTGTTTATCACTTTATGCTCAAACATGTTACCATTATTAGGTCAAAACAAACTGGATACATCAAACCACACAAGAATAAACAGCAAATGTGGATCTTGGGTACTAAATTAAACATCTAACTAAGTGAAGTGAGAGCTTCAAATCCATCTTCATCCATAAATAAGAAGGGTTCTTCAAATAGTTCAAATTTTGAACTCTACTAATTGTCTATTGTACCCTTGCATTGATGAGGCTAAGAAGGATAAATGTGAAGCAGAGCTCAAAATACCCTTGTTGACATCTTTCTTTATAATGATGAACCAATGGGTCCATACACCTCTCTGCCACATTACCAGTTTATCAAGTGTCATCAAAACACACACACACTCTCTCTCTCTCTCTCTCTCTCTCTCTCTCTCCATCCATTACCATGGCTAATGTACTTGCAATGTCTTGACATGCATATTTAAAACATTCAGTACACCACAAAGTCATGAACAAGCATACTGATCCATTTGTGAGACTGGAATCACTTTCATAAAGCACTCTTCCTACTGGATTTGAAGGGCACCTTACATCCATGAATATCCATCCCTTTGAGACAAGAGGAGTGATCTTACATTTACTCCTTAAGAGTGGGAGGTATAAGTAGACATAAGATCCCTCCCACTCTCTTAAGGAGGAGTTGTATGAATCTCCTACACCTGCTGATCTATGTATGTTTAGGTCAGTTTAGCATTAGTCTTATGCTTTACAATGGGTAAAACCTATGGGGTGGGAGACATTCCCAATATGCAAGGCAAGACTTGGCTATTACCTTGTCTCTAGTTGCCTTCTTTTGGGAATGGTCCCCACCTTGGGGCTTTACCCTACACCAAAATGATGACTCAAAGTTGGCCTTGTCGAGTGTTAGCAATTTCCTTAAAGCAAATGAACCATTTGATGTAGGAGATCAAGAATGACTTTAAAGTTGGCAAAAGGTTAAGTGTGACCTTGGTATTGTGTCTCTCCACCCTTAAATGCACTTGAAGGTGTTATCTCCTGCTTAGGACTAGAGAACTTCTTACCATTGTTACGACAATCATCATGTTTATTCAGTCTTTCCTTCAAGCCAATGGGTTCCCCCAACTTTTGGAAGACTATTATCTTGTGAACACATTACCTTCCATTTTTGTGGATCTTTAACAATCATTCTATTTTATTGCAAAAATTATAATTGTTCCCAATAATATTTTACATATTTTTTAACAAAATCTCACAACACACAAAAGCATACAAAATCTATGCAATCTTCAATTCTTTGTAAAAATGATTTGACTACATATTAAAAGGTGTAACGCCATTATCCTTGCAAGTACCCCAAACATTCATTTCATTCTTTAATATTAATTAACTAAGAATGAATCATGGCATGATGACAAGGGCGTATCAAGTGAAAACATATGCACTATGCAATGAAAAAAAAGTTAGAATGTTTTGACACGCACTCAACCAATTGTACCATAGGTGGCCCTTTAGTTGAAGATAGTTTATTTGCAATTTCATTTATTCAAATAAAGCCTTTTGCCTTTCCATGGGTTGAATTGTTTCCTTCGAACAAAATGAATCTCTTGCCTATCTCTAAAAGGTTGTTGCACGTTATTCAAATAGGTGCACAACATTATTGAAATCAATAAAGTCAACACACATCAAAACATACATACAAATATTAAATGGTTTGATGTTGAAATATTTGTTTTTCATGTGTGGTTTGAACTACGATTGCAAGTGAGTTCGTTTTATAACACCAAAGAGGATACTAACTATTTACAAAAAAAACCCTCCAATACAAATGAAGTTTGAACTCCATTCACATTAAATTGGATTCCAACAACAATTAATGACAAAATATCAATATTTTGCAATAATTTCCTAACAAGGTGTAGATATACCTGTGTCTTGTCCTTAGTAAAATATATCAAGATTTTATGGTTTGATTTTATTTCATTCAATAAAAATGAATAATATGTGAAAGAAAATGGCTACCACCATGCAACAACATTATATATAATGTTCTTGTCACATGGAAAATAAAAATTCCGCCAATTAATTTGTCATTAGTGTCTCTTTTAAATGATAAAATATTCAATGTCATCTTGCACACATGTATACCCATTTTCTTTACAAGTGTTCATAAAAATAGTTTGAAACATGCGATGTGTGATCCTTTTCAACATCGATTCACACAAGTTGGGGATATTATTTGTGATTATTTCAATTAACATTGTTGCCAAAAGAAAAATGTTGTTTTCAATTGACAAGTGGCAAGAATTCAACCATTGTTCCTTTACTCCCCATTGGTATCAAGTTGCTTGCTATCACAAGAGCAAAATTTCATGGTAGTTGAAAATAAGATGATTATTAACTTCTTTGTTTATCCATGGTTTTGATATTTAGTTAAAAGTGGGATCTACATTTAGGTGTAATTCAAAATGTTATGTACACAAAACTACCATGATCCAAGAATTTTCCATATGCATAAAAATAAAGATAAACTATGATGAAAAAGGTCTAAATTTAATTTGCACACAAAGGGTATAAAAAACAAAGTCATGAAATATGAAAAAACAATATTCAATTTATTATATATTCATAACATGAAAAGGTTGGAAACATGAAATAAAATGAAAAAAACATTTCACTCATATTGATGTTGAATAAAATGAAAGAAATTTAAGAGTGGAGGGCATTGATATTTATACTATTATGAAGACCTAGTTCAAGGAAACTTCTATATGACCACACCATGCATAGAACTTTCTTGAATACCTTCCTATATACATATTTTGGACAAAAAATGAATGGTGATGGTTGGATGAAATTGTGAATGAGCTTCATTGATGAATGTCAAACTAGATGATGATGATTAAACTTCATCCATGAATGAAAAAATAATATACATGAAATATTCATTTTAATAATTAAAATATATATGTTTAACAAATGCAATGAAGTAAGTTTTGGGATATCATTTGTTTCTGACACAAGGTGTTATGGTTGGTCATGTATCATAACATTATTCCAATTTGAAATTCTTACCTCTCAAATCTTTATAAAATCCAATGCATCCTTTGTTCATTCAATTACAATTGTTTTAACTTTTTAACTTTCACAATGTGCAATCAAGTTACTTTTAATATTAATTGTTGTAGTTGAAGTTGATTGATAGGTAATAATCACCTAATGTAATAAAATAATAAATTATGGGAGGCAAGTCAATTATATGAAGCCTATAACATGTCACAATGCATAACAATAAATAGGAATAACTTATTGCATGGTAGCAAGCCAAGATGATAGGAATAACATGTTGCATTGTAGCAAGCCAACATGTAGTGAAAGCATGGTTAATATGTAGTAAACTAATATACATATCAATTAATGTAAACCAACATGCAAAGGCATTTGACCTTGGCAAGCAAATGGGGCAAATGCAGGTTAAGCTAGACCACTTTTGTTGCCATGACAAAGTTCATTTTTTTGGTAGTGGTGTACATTGCAAATATTACATGTTATTGTATGTGTTAGGATTTGTAAATAAGGATTCATTTTAGATTATGACCTTGAATATGTACATTTATCAGTTGATTAGTATGCAAAATGACTAAATAATAGAAAATATCATTATAACAAAATGCGTCCTTGTACACCAAGCGATGTTTCTAGATTTTGAATGAATTTACTAGTCCACTGAACATGGACTAGTGAATTGCACCTACATTTTATAATAGTTTATGATTTTTGAAATTGAAATTACAAGATAACCATAAATTAAATTGGAAATTGGACCTTCAATTAGGGTTAATGGTTGGATCTTAAACTTGTTAGGGACTTGGTTTCACTAAGAATTACAATGAAAAAAAATTGAAAAAAATCATCACATTATATGAAAATATTGAGTTATGGACTTTTGTTTGGGGATAAAAATTAATTAAAAAAAGGTTCATAACATATTAAAAATAAGATGGTTCATGTTGGGATTTTGCAAACATGCCTTACTATATGACCTTTATTTGTGTCAATTTTCTAATGGTGTAAAACCTTAAGACCTTAAAAATAATAAGGCCTATGCATGTATCCCGTTGTAATGAATTCTTTTGGGACAAAATTTTTGGCTAATTTTGGTCCAACCCAAAGTGCCAAGACCTAATGATTTGCCAAGTTGACAATGTCAATAAGTTATTTAAAAAAATTAGAGGTTGTTAAAATTTGTTACAAAAATGCAACCATTACATCAAAAATATGAAAGGGAAAGAGGAAAACTTTGTCACAATTAGTGTGTTGGAAATGAGATGAGTGTTCCCATCTTGTAATGCTTCTGTAATTTAATGACAATGTTCATTATGGCATTTGTGAGGTGTGTAAATTTGGAAGCTACATTATGTGTATTTGTGAAAGTGTTTGTTGTCAAAAATTACGAAAGCAATATTTTGGGTCTATTTTAGTAAAATGGTAATGGAAATAATCCATATATTTGTGGGTGAGTTCATGTGAATTGACATATTGTTGGGGTTTAACACAAATAAATGAAAATTTTTGAATGATTTTTGGCAATGGAATAACTATTAATTTTTTTATTAAGGAGTTGATATTAACAAAACAATTGGATGCCTTGCAACGAGATCCATGACATTCTAAAGAAAAAGGTCTTCATAAAATTCACAAATAATAGTAAAATTAGAAAGGCATATGGCCTTGGCTTTTAAAAAATATGGTATTTAGGTAGATGCAAAAACCCAACAATTATTTTCCATACATAAAAAATGACACATAAAAATTAATAATTGACATTGATATGTGGGTTTTTTTTTGTTCAATTTTTTCATTTTGGAAATGTTTTTAAAAAACCTATCATAAATGAAGAGTTTAAATTTTATGAAATTTTCACCATAGTTTGAACTAAGTACCTCGTTAAAAAATATAAAATGATGCCAAACTATTATGTTTCATATGTTTCTATATTGAAGAATCATTCCATCTTGTTATGTTATGGATGACTACCATTTATTCAACATCAAATGATTTTTTCAGACTGTAGGTAGACAATGTTATTTTTTTCAATTTTGTGATGTAGTCGACATAACAATCATCAGTAAGTCGATATATCCAATTTTTACTATTAAAACAACGAAAGGAATTATTTTCTTAAATAAAATTTAATACCTATTTTAATAATGTGTAAACATTTTGCAATTTTATTAAAATTTTCAAATTTGAGCAATAACATTCCCAAAAATCATTGAATTTGGAACCCAAAAGAAAAAAAGTTCACAACAATGTGAATTCATGTGCAAAAAAGGGTTGGTGGTTGATATCCTTGTATAAAATATCTTTAACATTTGTTTACGTATATGTTTACATCATGTTTTTCAACTTTCAGATTCTTGCACCTTGTGATGAACCATTAAAAACATGTTTTAAAAAGTTATAATATAATTTTTTTGAACCACATGTTAAAGGGTTTGCATTGATGATTTGATTAGAAACATTTGGAGTATTGTATCCAAATACACAAATACCTCATATTCATGATTTTTAATGTCATTAAAATATTATGCACCTTGGATTTTTTAATTCTTCATCTAAGTAATGCAACCATTTACACAAAACCTTTATTTAGTTTAGTAAATTTCAAAGTTAGCATTCCATTACCCATAAGATAAAATCTTCCAAAAACAAATAGTATCCATTTATATTTATCTATGAAGGAAAATTGTTTGTTTGTTTTGTTTGTCACATTGAGATCTCCCAAACCACAACGCCTTTGTCACCCTTTTCATATTTTTGGATAACCCTCAATGAATAAGATTCAATGAAAGCAATTTGGAATTTTTTTAACTTAAGGTGAAGGAGATATTGAGTTTTGAATAGTTTTGTCATTAATAATTCAATTAAATTACAAACAAAGATGTTGGAAGGAAAAATTAGTTGGGTAATTAATCTACACTTGGGCCAACCACGCATGCTACATTGGTCAAGGTAATGGAACGATACATACTTTCATTTTTCAAGGTGTGGTCCATCAAACATGGTCAATCCTATATATTAATTCAGTAAGTCTATGCGTTTGTCTATCTGTCGAGGTCCTGAAACCCAGATTTCGTCTGTTCGTCTGTCGAGGTCTTGAAACCCATATCCCAAGTTGTAAAAGTAAAATAACCGCCCAAAAACTTACCTGGCTCCTCTTTTCCGAGTTTTCGTGAAACCCAGCAATTCTGTGAGGTTTTTTTTTGAAATAACCAGAACCGGCAACGGTTCTTTGATTCTGAATTTTTTTTCAAATACTTGAAACTTGTGATTCTTTGACTTAGAGTTTTAATTCTTTTAATTCCCATTTTACAAATACCTAGACGTGGAGGTTATTCAACATATCAAATACCCGCCCAACATAACTTATATAATTCTGCTTATATAATAGAAATATTCGTCAAAATGATCCCTTATAGGGGGGGGGGGCTTCTTTCAACCCCAACCTCTTTTTCGATCTCTAAAAACATCGTTAATTTGCAAAGTAATGAGATTTTATTCAATATTAAAAATATAACATGTTGGAAGGCAAAAGATTGAATGCACCAAAAGATTCTAAAATATTTTATAGCTGGAGTACACAGACAGAACAACAACAAGAGTTATTAATTGGTTGAAACAATTAACGGGTACCCACTAGTTAAATGTAAGTTATATAAGAGTATGATAAAATCTACCAAAAGTACAAACTCTTCCAAATTTGTAACCATTTTTATGGTTGTTTTCAAGTGTTGGACAATTCTTTCTTATAGAAATAAAAAATCAACAAGTAAGCATCACATATATGTACCTTTGACTAACAATTCTCAAAAAATCAAAGAACCAAATTTGACCCCCAAAACCAATCTACTAAAAAACTTCATATAAGTAATAAAATAACCAACACTTGATTATTATTCTTTCATAAATCCTAGCAACTATTCCAAAATTTTCAAAAACTCAAAATTGGAGATTATTTAATTGTGGAAATGTTCAAAAATCGAAAGTTGGAGGTTATAACAAAAATCAATTAATCACCCGAAATATATTGGTTATTTCATAGTTGTGTTGACAAATAATTTAGTTTTAAGGAGGCACCCATTTTCCAAACTTAAAAGTATCCTAGGGAAAAAAATCCGTCTACCTTATTTTTTAGGATTTCGATATTTGAAATCAAACTTTTTTTTGGGTCTAACATGCAACCTTTTTTTTGGAGAATATTAAACACCCCATTGTAGGGGTGCTTGAAAATGGACTATGGAACATTATGCAATTCTACTATATGGTTTGATGAAAAGCTTGAAAGCCAAAAAAAATCAAAATCAATCAAATGTAATTGTTTTAAACAATGTTTTTTGTTTTGGAAAAATATCACGTATGGCTTTTATTTTAACACTAGTTTTGAATTGTCAATTGGTTGGAATGACTTGGAAATCAAACTAGCTAAGAGATTTTTTTTAAGAATAAGCTTTAGGCCATTTTTGGATAGAGGAATGTAGTTCAATTAAACATTATATTTTATTTTTCAAGGTGGATGATTTTGGCTACCAATTGTTAAAATATTGGTAGGTTTTTGGCTATTATGAATGCATAATAGGATAAATTTAAACTACCTTCCTTTAAACAATACAAACTCTAGCTCTAGAGTTTAAAAACCAATTTGGACATGAAGATATATTTTAAGATTCAATCTTGAACAAGGACCATGCATGAATCATGGTTTATAACCCAAAAACATACAATTGCATAATGTTCATACACCAAACTAAAACCATAAACATACCCAAAAAATGAATTATCATTTGTGCGGGGATTGAACCTTTCAAATTGCCCGTTATAGCATAATTTAACAAAAGTTAAATGAAAACAACACATACAAGCCACATTATAATCACAATGTCATCTCACAAAAGAAATCAGAGCTTGTAAATTGTAGAAGGGGAAATCATAAGTTAGAAGTGACAGCCATTAGGATTCATTTACACAAAAAATTAATAAATATTAATTGTGATAACCTAAAAAAAAAAAATCTAACTTTTGCATCAAAAAATTGCATAACTAAAAGGCTTAATCAAATTAAATTCCCACCCCACACTAACACTAAAGGTGTTTTCCATGCCACTACTCATATACATCTACATATGGAAATTTGTGAAGGGTGAAACAAAATTGGGAGAACATTTTAACTACTAAACCCAAGTTGTTAATGAATTGATTATGTAATTTTAATTTGCAGATAATGAAGGAATTGAAGCAACACTCATCTTCCATGTTCCCAAGGGCTTGGACCACGTCAATATCTACCAATTTGAAGTATGTTGGAAAAGAACAAGAAAACGTTATGTTGATTGAAAAAGTGTGTTAAAATTGTGTGAGAGGATTCATATATGCAAATTTATCAATGGCATCTAAAGCATTGCATTTCATGAGAAGCTTAAACATGGATTATTGAATGTCCAAAAAAGTTCATGATAGCACCTTAGGTACCCAAATATAATGCCCACTTCTTGGGATGGGAATAAGTTGCTTTTATCACCTTCAAATGTTTTCAAAAGCATTCCTCTACATATGGTTGGGACCCATATTGTGGGTAGAACACACCCAAAATGTCCATAATCCCATGAACTCCTTCATTATTAAAAAAACATGATTTTTCTACTACTAACATCCTGATTAAGTCAAGTCAAGTCCATTTGTCTAAAATGATTGATTAGACTTTCAATTTGATTAAAATCAAAACCAGGTATGTTTATTTTCATTTTTTATAAACCTTGTTATTTAGTCAAAATAAAAATTATGTTGAACACATAAATATGTGGCACCCACATGGAATTAAACTAATATAATTGTTTTCTAATTACTCAAGAACATACCTAGAGAATAGTTATTCAAATAAATAATTATAACTCTTAATGGTGGTAATTCTATTTCACAACAAAGCTACCTTTATAAGCAAAGGAAAAGAAAAAATAAAGAAACAAAATAAGATGTAATAAGGACTTGTTCTAAAATTATCGCTTTGATGTTGTGACATAGAAAAGACATCTAGAAAGAAAACCTAAAAACAAAAGGAAAACAATTTGGTGGTATTTTTTGTCCATTACCCCCTTGTTGATCTCCTCCTAGTTGTTTCCATGGTGGTAGTTTCTTTCCACATCTTTACCCTACTAACACATGCACATACACCCAAGACATGTATTTGGAAATCCTTATAAATTAATTTTTTTTCCCGTTATGCTTTCATGGCCAAAAGAAATACAACATGTTGCCCTTGATGTGGTACAATATTAGAAGAAAAATGAAGAAAAAAAGTCTAAAAAGAAGAGAAAGGGGAGAGAGGATGGGATAAATGAAAATTACTTCCATTGTTAGTGGAAACAATGAATAAATCCATTCCTAGTAATTTAAAAAGTTACCAAGTTGTCGTTCTAACTAAAATAACCCCTAAATAAAACTAAAAAACTAACCACCTTTTGCAAATTGAAATTATGCATTTTAATTAGTTAAAAACCACATAATTAATGTATATACGAAACTTGAGTTATTGTTTGTTTAAATTGAAAGTGAAAACTGTAAAAATATAATTTAAAAAAAATATGGACATGTGAATTTTCATTATTAAAATTTAAAAGTGAAATTAATTTCATTGTGAAAATGTTGAGAATTTGAGATTTTATTTTATTTTATTTTATTCCTAAATCAAGCTATAAGAATTAATTTAATGTTTTACTAGTTGTAGTTTGTAAATTTATAAATTTAAATAAATATATTCTAGTTCAAGATATTAAAACGGAATGTAATCATTTTACATTTTGCAATTAATAAAAATTATAAATTTCAATGTAATTATCAAGCTAAAAATGAATTAAATTGAATAATGATATGAAATATGTACATGCACAAACCATTTCATATGAAATGATCTAATTATATAATAAGGTTATATTGCACAATATTATAAAATATATATTTCATAAATTTTGCAATAATAATTTATATCATCACATGAGGTATTGGTTAGATGGTAAAGGCCTTAGGTTGTGGTTGAAGAGGTGAAAATTCAAACTCCACATTGGACATGTGTGTTAGTGACATCATGATATTGACCTATTATAAGTTCATCAAACCTGAAATTTTTATTATATTTACAGTGCAATTACATGTCTAATGTGACTTTGGATTCATTTGTACTTTAATTTGGAAAATTATTATTATTATTATTATTATTATATTTATGCACTAATATAAGCGTAATTTTAAGCTTAAATTGATATTGCCACATCAACTAGTAGTTTCAATGATTTCAATAAAAAAGGCAATCAAATTTTTTGCATGAACGATTGGTTTGATTTAACCAAGGACAATTTTGTCCCCTATTTGTTTTGATTAAAATTTCAATCATAAAAAATGTAAAAACACACATATGTAATAATGCTTGCAATTTTGCAACAGGGCATTCATTAGTTCCTACCAAAGCTCAAACACACCCACGAAGTCAACAAAAAAAATATCACAACCACAAATTACAATGCATGTCTAGAAAAAACAAATGCAAACAAAGGTCAAGGTTTTAAAAATACCCACACACTCTACCTCCACAAGTGCCATTTTTACAACACATATTTCTTATGTCACAAATAATATTTCATCTATTTACAAATGTATTTGAGTTGCCCATATGTGTTGATGATTCACATCACATGTCAAATGCGTAATTTGAGTGTTCAAATTTGTCAACAAACATATGATAATTGATTCATGCTTGGCATTTAGTTGAACTAGTAACCTTCAAAAGCATTATACTTGAACTTGGTGTTCATGTTTGTGTACAAAACATAGATTTCACCTTATTGAACATCCCTCAAAGTCAACAAATTTGAACACATCCCTCAATTGGTTAAATTTAATCAAGTTGTGGATTGACCAAACACAACTAAGGGGGTATGGTAGCAAACCCCAACATAATTTGAACATCATGAAAGAGATCAAAATTTGCCTTTGCTTTGTAATTGTTGAGCCCATCAATGCCCATTTTCATTAACAATGTTGTGTATTTAGACATAACATGTCTTGTTGGAGACAACACATAAATTCAATTAATCTTCACATTCATTAAGATCTTAACACTTTTTGTTTCCATTACCTTGGCAAGCTTGGAAAATCCCAAATGGCATTTAGGTCTCCTTAAAAATAATTGTACAATGTGGAGAACATGGAGTGGGGGGTCTACCATTCAAAAAATTGTTTTATAATCCTTGATTTGATACCTTAGAATACAAAAACCTTGTACGAGTTTTTTTATCAATCAACTTTTTGGATAAACCACCTTAGTTCAATAGGGCTTGCATAAGCATTGAGGTCAAGTTGTTAGCACTTGATCCAACCACTGTGTGTTCAAGGGAATACATAATTGGTGCACACGATTAATTCTACACCACATAGTAATGAATAGACAACCAATTTTGGTTGTTGATAGTGTTCACTTCATCACAAGTTAAAGGAAGGTATTAGGTTGTTACCACAACAACTACGGTGGCATCCAACACAATTTTCTGTGTGTTGAACCATAGTTCATTTCATTGAATTTTTCCAATGCATTTTGGGTCCACATTCAAAAAATACAAAGAGCTTTTTGTGAACCTCATATTCCAACATCAGCCTACCATGTTGCATGTTGTGGAACAAGGTGGAAATTTGTACGAGATTCTTGCGTTTTCCCCCACCACCTCATTAATGACCAATTGCAACATTGACCCCATTACCCTTGGAGGCATAAACAACTTCATTTTTGTCATGTTCATAATCCATGCACCCCTTTTTCACCCCATTCAAACTTTTTTTATTTTCTTGATATTCACATATTTTTGGAATGAATCCTAGTTAAGTGTTAATAGTTTGTTCTTATGCACCATATCCAAGCAAACTTTGTAGCTAACAATATGCACACATCCATCAGACCCAATTTGCAATTCAACCCAAGGTAACTTCATTACCCATGAAACTTAAATTTTTTGAATAAATTCATATCATGATTGTTGCTTCTTGACTTTTGGTGGGGATACATGATCACCATGTATAGGAGGAGGAGTCATAAACATTGGAGGCTTGTTGACAACAACATGAAAACACATCAAAAGATGAGTTGTTTTTCATTTAAAAAAAAATGATGTATAACAAATATCATAGTCTGCAATATGCTAAAATCTTGATGAAATTTTTAGACTTTCTAAACATAAGTAAAAAAATTAGAATTTTCACAACAACATTTTTGAACTCGAAGTTCATTTTGAATCAAAGTTAATATTGATTCAATAGTTAGATGAAAAGGATTGAAGAAAATCAATGTACATACAATATATAAATTATGTTTTTCATTAACCATAAGGCTTCATGTTTGTGATTCACGAGAGATTATCCCAAAATGAAAAAATAATGCCATGCCCAACTATAAAAATCTCCTATTTTTTCATATGGTAGTGGGTTTTTTCCTTTTAAGAAAATCATTATCCATTTATTGCTTAAAAAAATGCAATAAACACATTTTTGGATTGGATTTCTAATAAAAAAATTTAAACTTTTAAATGATTCTACATTTAATTGATGTATTGTATATCAATATCATTCATCACAAAAAGATTTATCAAAAAATCCCAATCATAATGTTGATTTTGAAATACATATGCAACTTTTCCAATTTTGTAACATATATTATTTTGTCACAAATATATTCTATATGTCCAAGGTTTTCAATCTTTGTTGATTTTTAAAAAATGATGAAAGTAAGTTACAAACTAATATACTTAAAATAAACCAAAAAATACAATATGTAATGTCCATATGTTATCAAAAAAATTAATTGCAAAAAGATTATATTACAAATTTTGAGGACTTAATGTTCTTCCACCCAATAAAATTTATAAGTGAACCCAATGGGAAAAAACTATGAGTTTGTGCTTATGGAATTGCTAAGACAAATGATTAGCACAACATTTTCAATAGGTAGTGCACATGAAGACCTTACAAGATTGTGTAAGGTGGATGTGGTTACATTATTGCCATTTGAATTTGCATCACAAAGCATCACAAGTAAACTATAATCACTAGGGTTACAAGAAGAATTAAAGTACTTGAACTTGATTCGGTGGTTGCCAAAAAGGAGGCATTTTTATGATCTTAGATTCTTGATTTAGAAAACTTGCAAAACTTTTAAACCAAAATGTAAACCTTGCACATGTCATTCAAGGATCATGATTCATAATTTGTAAGAATTCAACAGCTTACAATGTCATTAAAAAACTTCAAGAAAATGAACATAATTGAAAACCTCAACTTACTTACTCAAAAATATAAACCTACAATTTATAAACTTAAACAAAATCAAGCTTAGAATCAAAAGTACTTATACAAGTTCACTGATTTAGTGACCAATTTTGAACCTCTTGTAATTTTTTTGGTTGGTGTTCATGAGTTGCATCTTGCAAGTTTGAAAATCATATTGATGATCGAATCCAGCTTCAACAAGTTTTAGCTTCCAATTTTTAATGTTTTGGGGTGGCACTAGATTGCACAATTTTTTCAAATCATAGATTGTTCCTTAACGGACTTCCATTCAATGCCCATTGCCCATTCAACATTTCCATTGCAATATCATATTACATGAACTTCATAAGGTTAATTGCTTCAACTTACAGATTCAATGTTCATAGACTGTACACAATGCACATTACACATACAAGGTTCAAATGAGGGTTAAGCCTTGACAATTTCTTCTTGCAAACATGAGAATGAATGGCAAAAGGAGTGCTAAGCAAGTTGAATCAAGTTGGTGAATGGCTTAGAGCAAAAGAGGGAAAACATAAAAAATCTATCGGTGTAAAGGGAGAAGATGGAGACAAGGCTGTCTATAAGGTAGTATTTGATAAATTGAGGGTGCGAGGCATCGCTTTGAAGGTGACATTGTACAATGTGAGGTACCAATGCTAGCAATGGCATCCTTTGCCATGATAAGTTTTAGATGAAATTTTCATTTTTGCACTTTCATTCAAAGCATACAAATGCCCAACTCAAAAAAATTAGAAAAAATTAACAATTTTTTTGTTATAAAAAAACCATTGCTTGCTTCCAAGCATTAAGAAGTAACCTAACAATAATAACTAGATCTTACTTCATTGCAGTGGTGTTTGAATCTCCTTAGGAGCTTGTAAAATATGCCAAATGCTTTCTTATGCACAAGACATGAAATTCAAGGGGGGAAGTATAATGCCATGCCCCTTTGTTGGCTCCACTTGTTATATTACCAATGTCTTTGTATATATATATAATGCAATTGCAATGCAAATAGTTGGTTTCAAAACAGGTTAGGCTTCTAAATAGGCCCTGGAAGAGCCCATTGTCACCTTGTGGAATGGTAGCTATCCTTGCTGGGCTTGACCCATTCCTGGGTGGAATAAGCTGATAGGGTTAGTTCCATAGTACATGACCTGCTCATTGACATGGTTGCTCGGGCTCCTCACAATTCTGAGCTGACAGGCTAACCCAAAATCAGTTCTGGAATCCACACACACACGCGCGCGCGCACACACACACACACACACACAAAGGCCTAAAATTCTATGATCAGTTCCACAAAGGCCTTGAGAAGGAGTACCACACACTTCTTCAGAAGAGCTGTGAAACTGAGGCCTTGGGTGAATCAAAACTTACACTGATAATGCAATGGCAAAAACTAGTGTTGGGTGGTTCTTGAACCTCGGGTTTTTGGTTTCAACAATAAATCCAAACAGTTCCAGATCTGGTTCCAGTTTCACACAAAATGGGAACCTGGAATCCAGTTCTGGGTCCAGTTCCTAATAAGAATTAGAGGTAGTTTTGAACTGGTTCTAGATAACCCAGACTAGAATTGGTAGTCCACTGCCAATTACCCTCTCTGGTTAGGCCCTTGTTGTAGTATTTATTTTTTTCAAAAATCTTAGTTCTGGTTCCAATTCTGGTTCCACACATAAAGGGGACCCAAAACCCAGTTTTGGGTTTCAGAATTGGTTACCAAAGTCAGATCTAGTGTTGTAAATTGATTAGGCGTCACTTTAGAAGGTGACGATACCAGTGGAGGTGCTGGTTCACTATGTACTAGTGTGGCCTGTGCTGTTGGCCCAAGTGTGAACCCATTACAAAATAGAGAAACTCAACATGTGAACATTGTTTTGTAATGTATGTATCGATTTTTGGAACAGCCAAATATGAAAGGAAATCATGCTTGAATTGAATGGTAAGCCTTCAAGTGTTACCACGTTCTCAACTGATTTTTCCTTCCAAAACCTGGTTTTTTGAGGAATTTATTTGAATTTTCAGCAGCAGAAATATCAGTTAAAAATCAATATCTCCCACATTCTGGATCCAAGTCTTACCAAATAAATTCCATTAAATCTTGCTCATCAAGATCTTTCCACCAACACCAAAGGCACATTCCAATCCCTCCGAAATTTTCAGCTACGATTCAATTTAATTTTCAGTGAAGAAATCATTCAATATTCAAGAACTTTTGCATCACCAAGTCCAAACGTCGTGGAACCAAAGCCCATGCACCCCTCCTCGTCAAGAGCTCTCCAAAGACACCAAAAACATGATCTGAAGCATCCCTGTTTGGTGGATCTCATAACTACAAAACAAAACAAACTACTTTCCTTCACGGATAGATACAAAATCGCCAGATTTCCTCAACAGGTTCTAGCAGGTAGCCAAAATACAAAAGGATTCATTAAAAAAAAAATGTTCATATCTGGCCTGTAGCCAAATCTGGCTAAAGCTTCTCGTTGACGATCTCCAGTTTATTGCCTTCATCCAAAAAAAATTGAAAGATAAACATGGCATATGACTGAAATAAAGTGAATAAAAATGTTGAATTTTTTTATAAATAGAGTCTTCAAATATGTAAAAGAGTAACTTTTTGGGCTACTCATGCCCTATACTCATAACCCTAATATAAAGGGCACCAATGTATTGAAAAATGAAAAGGGTGTTGTTGGGGGGGGGTTGGTAGCCCCTACTCCATTACACAAGTCAGAATTGTACACCAATAAACTCCACTCCAAAATTTGGATGAAGATATGAGAGTACAGTACAAACCTACATTCCATAACTCACACCTCCCAATTCAATCATCAATCTTTTGGGATGGAAATAAGTTTCCCATTTGGAATTTTACAAAAGAAGTTGATACTTTGCTTGCTTGAGCCTTTGGACTCTTTAAAATCCTTTTAATAATCCTTACAAAAGTTTCCTAATTTTTGAGTAATTTTTACTTCCCTAGCACTCCTCTTTAGGTCAATATGTATATGATGGATGTTGCAAGTATATCATGCAATTTTGCTATATGGAGATGAGGGATGCAATTGTTTTGGATGGGGTTGAAAAAGGAGGATGAATGTGTTTTGTCTATTATAAGGCCGTGGTCCCACTAGTCCACGGTGATGGATGGATGATAAGTGGTTTCAGTTTGCTAGTTAACCATGGTAGTTCGCTTAGTTGGTTTTTTAAACTACCGATTTACCAACAACCCACGAGCAAGTACTTAGTAGGTAGGTAATAAAAGCGACCCATACCTATGTATAAATCATCTACTTCCAAGCAAGTACCTATTTTTCTACCTATCTACCTATATATATAGGTCCTGCAAAATTGGTTACCAAGGTGAAACCAAATATTAACTCAGAGTTGAGGTTCATCCACAACTGAGGAATAACAAATCATCCGGTGGATGGATGGTAGATTGGTGGGTGCTGGTTCACTGTGGTCCATAATGTGACCCAGCACCCACCAATGCACCATCCATTGAAAACCCCTTAATTGGTAGGTAAGGCCCAAGGAGAAGGGGTTTCTGGAAAGGAGGGTCCCACTTCTTGAGGCCTAGCCAAGGTGGACCACATTCTTGGAGACCCATAATGCTCTAAGGGACTTAACCTTGCATAAAGCTTGACCTCTTGATTGAGGGAGTGTCACTAGCAAGGATCCATGCATAGGTACACAGATTGTTGTTGTGTGCCACATCAATGCTAAAGATGTCTGATGGCTAAGCAAGCTTGTAAATGTTTGCAAATCAATAAAGGTATGTTTCTTAGATTTCATTGCTTTTTTAATTTCTAATTGAGTTTTAGGTCTTGAGGTTTTTGGTTTTTGCATTGCATATCTCTTGTGCTTTCGTCTTTTCACAAACCTTTGTGTTCCATAAAGAAATTTCAAGAGAGCCCATTTGCAATTCTTTATTTTCAAGTTCATGTTTCAATTGAAGCTCTCAAGGTCAAGGTTACCTATTTTCTTCACTTCTTA
The DNA here is from genome assembly GCA_963920785.1 of Sphagnum contortum. Classification (NCBI taxonomy): domain Eukaryota; kingdom Viridiplantae; phylum Streptophyta; class Sphagnopsida; order Sphagnales; family Sphagnaceae; genus Sphagnum; species Sphagnum contortum. The sequence goes on from OY987289.1 coordinate 311,824, forward strand.
GGGGGTTTAAGGTGAATGTTTTTTTTTTTTTTTTTGGTTATTGTTTATGATCAAGCTCAAATTTCATCCTTTTAAGTGTGGTAAAGGAGAAAACTTTTCTTACATGTGGTCTAAGTCTTTCATTTGATAAAATAATTGTTGAATTTTGTGTGTTGTTAATGTTTTTTTTGTGGTTTGTGAATTGCATCGAAAGGATTTTTGCCATGGTCTACAATGTTCATCATTCTCACCATTGTTCAAGTTGCAACCTACAAAACAAGCAAAAAAATTCAATTCACATGGCAAAAATTTCAAGAACAAAATTGCATGCTATAAATTTTAATGATGTTGCTCCCTTAGTAGCATTTGTAGGATGTGATTCCAATAGTAGTATTGAGAACTTGCAACCCATGAATGAAGCCCATAATAGCTTGTAAAGGTTGTAGAGGTTGTTGGTGGTGATTGTGATGGGGCTTTTTGTTTTGAATTGCACATGGGCCAATAAAGGACGCAAGGGGCTACTTGGAAGCCTTACATCCATTTATTCATTTGCATGGATTTTTTTAGAAGGTAAACAATGATCAACTTGTAGATTTTGATTAGAACCATATTATGAGATGCATCATTTTCCATAGCAATGTGATTGGCTAGAAGGTTTTGGCTTTATGTGTGAAAGGGACTAATTGCTTACCACAAGAAAATGGCATAATAACTGTAAAAAACACCTTGATGTAGAATATAAGGCCTTACATGTTAGATATTCAAAAGAGGGATTTAATTGTTTGAAGTGTCCACTTGAATGAACACTAGTTACTAAGAGAGCACATGTTACACTCAATGCCATCATCATCGTTTTGTTTTTCACAAATCCCTTCCAAAAAAAGCATTAGAAACAAAAGGAATTTCTATAAGATTTAATGTTCTTTGTGACTAAGAGATGTATGCCATTGAGGAATGTAGAATCCATTTGGTTGCATCAACTTGGTGTACTTGTTGTGTCCTAGGGTTGTCTTTCCAATTTGGTGAGTCTTTGTGGAAGAAGTTCAATGTTTCTTAATGTAGAAAACATTGTCAAACCATGTGCAACATGCCCTAAATGGATGTCTTTTAACCACTTGCATCTTTGACCTTTGGGTGTTGAAAGGTGTACATGATATGCTTATTTTTGTGATGAATTTTTTGTCCAATAATTGAGAGCCCAAACATGTTTATATTGGGATATTTGAAGCAATCAATATATTTAGCATTATTATGGTGGTAACCAAAGTATGCTAGCTACTTGAAAGGTTTTTTTTCACTCAAAAATTTGTGACCTATGTAAAGGATGAAGGGACCAATTTGGTGACTTGTGTTGCAACTTTAAATTATGTGGTTTCATGCAAGACCTTGGGCATGTTTAAGTCATTTAATGAGTCTTCTTTTGGGCACGTTTTATTTTAAGTTTGCCAATACATTATTATCGATGAAAAAGAAGTTTGAGGCATGAAGTATGCCCTTATAAAATCAACTTAGTATAACATTGAAATTTATTTTATTTGGCCCAAAAATTTGAGCAAAAGCCAACAAACTTAGGACCAAGCTTATGTGGATTCTAAAATAAAGCCCAAAAAGAAGAACACATTGGGTAATTTTATTTTTCTTCTTAAAACTTATGATTGAAGTTTATTTGAATTTTGTTGAATTTTGATGTCCACATGGTTTGTTATTTCTTCAATTTTTTAAATGCTTAAATGCTATCTTTTAATTCTAGGTTTGCAAGCTAAGTGTTGTTGTTCCAAAATGCATTTACATTTTGGATAACCATTGCACTATGTTATAGGTGGCAAAATGTGGCACTACAAAGTTAAACGCCTTTTCCACGGACTTGGGTAGTTGTTGAAGCTATGATCAAATTTTATTACCTATTATGATTGCATGTATTTTGAATCAAAGTTGTGAACATTGGCTCCTTGGGAAGCCTTGTAATTCATTATTGTGACATGTTGAGATCTTAAATGAAAATTGGCAAATTGGGTTATTCCTAATAGCTTGGTTGACCCAAATGCAAATCATTTTGATGAAAAATTAAAAGAAATGATGGTGAAAATGAAGCAAAAAATATTGGTAGTCCTATTTTCTTTCATCTGCTTTTTGAATTGTTTTCACAAGAAAAAAGGGCATAACATTTTAATTATGATGTTCGATCCCAAGTTTAAAACAATACACCTTGTCAATAGTTATGTCGGACATGAGAAGCCATGACTTTTGATTGTTGAGTACGATGAATAATGGTTACTCCCTTTGCCATTGTTACAAGCTATTGATGTTTATTATAGATGAAGAACATCAAGTGCAGGGCACTATAATTGACTTTGATTTTTTTCATAGCATGGAAAACAAATCTTGATAGTCCAAACAAATTGTGTCAAGGGAATTTGATAGCATCTAGCATTATTTCATTTATGTAGATTGCAAATGTGCTTTGAATTAGTGACACATAGAGCAACAAAAGTTTCCCATAATTACAATGTTGGTAAGAAATTTCTTGGCATTCCAACAAGCCAAATTAAAAGCAAGCAGATTTTTCCATAGTTTGGCTCTTCATCACATTTACCACCTAGACCAATTGATATTTGTTAGCAAAACTTGGTCAAATGAGCCACATATTAGATGCACATAGCCCATCAACATTGAAAATTCAATGCTTGTGAAACTAAGTTAGGTTTGACAAAAGACTTGGATGTGAGGATCTATTTTTAATTAAAAAACTTTGTCACCTTGACTTTATGCAAATTCATGTATGAAACATTTAACAAAGTAGAAATTAGGTAAGAAATTCATTAAAAAAAAATTGGGGCATTTTTTTTGGAAGGATTGGCAATACCAAAAAAATTGATCCAATACCAATTTATGAAACTAGTATTTGGTAAAATCCCTTGGATTGTTTCCAACTAGGTATTTGATAAAAACCCACCCCATATACCTTGCAACACAAGTTTTGAAACACATAGACCCAACTCACCCCTCCAAATGCAAATATGTCAAAGACTCAAAACTGGTTGTATTTAAGTTGAAAAGAAAAACAAAAGACTCACCCCAAAAGGGCTTTCAACCCTTTAACATCTACTAATTGGACTCATCTTGTATTGGAAAAATCAAATACCTTCACAACATTGTTAATAACCTACCTACTAGTTATCGATTTTTTTGATAATTAATTAAATCGATAACCATCTAGTATTGAACTTTAAAAATCTAACAACCTACATGGACAACCTGATTATCATCTAGATAGGTTATCAATCTCTAAACCCTAATTTTTTAAAAAAGAATAATTTAAAAGACCTTGTAACTGGATATTCTCAACACATTATTTGAAAACTAACCCTAACATTATTGCCTCATTTTTTTTGTTAGCCTACTTTGGACACACAACTTTGCTTATTGGTATTGATAACTCGTGTGGTCCCAAAAGATTTAAAAAAAAAAACCTACCCAATGGTTATGAAAGAAAGCAATAACCAACCAACACTAGTAGATATATATGGATGGTTAGTTCATAACTAATGACCATGTTTAGCTATTGGAAAGAAATACAACGAAAAAATGTTTCTTGTCCACATACCATCTTGCAAAGTGCATTGGTGGGTGCTACTAGTTCACTCTAGCCATTTTGTTTCCAACAAGTCCATCCAAAACTCCTTTGTTCCATCCAAATCCATCCATCTTGTAATAAATGGGCACCTTGGGAAGATGAAAACCCCAGATATATTTGGGGGGGGGTGGGGGGTGCAAATGTTAAAAATAGAATTTGCAATGAATAGCTAAGTGATTGATTGTGGGTGTGTCTTATTGCCAATTTTTATAATATTTAACACAAATTTGTTTCAATAGGCAGTCAAAAAAGAGAGGTAAAGATGCCTATCTAAATGACTTGCCACTTTTGGCTATATCTTATTACCATTTAGGCTACATCATACTATAACATAATATATATAACTTATAATGGTGCATTCACACTTGATGTTAAGTTAGAGTTAAATAAAAAAATGTACGTGGCATCCTAGGTGTCACCCAATGTTAAATGGGTGATAGCTTAATGTTTAAGTGAACATTAGCTTAACATAAAATCTTTTTCATGGTAAATAGGTTTTAAGTCCTAAATGGCTAAACATGGTGTTAGGGGAATCAACTCTAGAGTCCCTAACACCAAATGTGAATGCACCTAAAATTATAAAGCATGAGCATTGAGAACACCAAGCATTGAGAACACAACTAGCCTAGAAATGGGGGAAATGAAAGGGTGTGTCTTAATGAAAGCCATTAATTGTTATGTTAATAAACACAAAGGTCAATGTACACACACACACACACACACTAAAGGGTTTTTAGTACTAGGAAAGGTACACAAAAATGGAATAATCAATGTAAAAGAGCCATTAATACAGGTAATGATGAATCAAGGGTAGCCATAATTATATGGTAGCCATAATTGTACTACTATAACTCCTCCAATTGCACCCCCCATATGAGAGAGAGAAGAGAGACAGAAAAGTACTTGACAGAAAAGACAGAAACAGAGGCCTATGAATGTACCCATAACACACAACACATACACTAACTTATCATCATCATAAATCATCATCATCATCATCATCTCTGGTTTTCATTCATCCATCTGGCAGCTGATATTTAATTTTTTAAAATTTTTTAATTATTTTTTTGGTCTCTTTATGGAAACCCAATCTTTGTAGTAGTTAAGAATCTTCAGAGGTTGTCATTTATGGATTTCTTTTTAAAAAAAAAATTCCTGGAGGAATATTAAGTTTGAAGTCATAAGTGTGGGCAAATTGTGACTTTTAATGAGACCATGTCAAAGCAGTAATAACATTATTATTAATTTTATTATTATTATTATTATTATTTCAAATCATTCTTGACTTGTGGGACCTTAGTATTTATTTTTGACGAATATTTTTGTCAGTTTTTTTTCAGATAAATTGGGAAATTTTTGGTTTCCCCCCCCCCCCTAGTGTAGTGTAATTTCAACTCTTTTTTTTTTTCAATTTTCAAGGGGTGAGGGAATCCACCAAATTTTTAATATAACCAGATTGAAAAAATAAATTTAAAAGCTAATTACCCATTCCTTGGGATTGACTTTGTGGCTCAATAATCCATTGTAATAAATAAATAAATAAATAATTAATTAATTATAATTTTTGTACCCAATGAATTGAGTTAATGTGCACCCAGGGGTTCCAGATTTTTTTCATTTTGGGGGTACGGTGGGGGATATTGAATTTTTTGGTTGTTGTTCCCAATGTTTTCCATCAAGTTCCCAACATGTTTTCCAAGTTCCCAATTTATGTTCCCAATAGCTCCTCCCATTATCCCATATCCTTTGCCCTAAGTTCTACTCTTGTGAGTTGTGACTCATATGAGCAAAGCCCAACTGAGGAGATTACAACATACTTGTTTTGGGACTATCCAAAGCTTGATTAATTGTTTTTGTGACTTGTATTAATTAGTTGTGAGGACCCCTAAAGTTCAATTTTGGTCATTGCCTATGGATGAATGCAAGTATACATGTTGGGGGAATACATTGGGAACTTGGGAACATATTGAGAACTTGTTGCAAGTGCACCGGGTACAATATAATTTGACATTTTTTGTGGATGTGGGAACGCAATTTGCAAAGGTAATGGAGAATTTTTTAAACATATGGAGTAAGAAGGAATCACTTAAGAAAAACCTTTTGCCTCACTTTTCTTCTACATTAAATAAAATAAATAAATAAATAAATAAAAATAAAAACCATTCAATTATGAAGCTCAATTTGCAATTAAGCGTTGTCAAAAAGCTTGATAATGCTTCTAGTGAACATCCCAATAAATAATTAGATGGTAATCCATTCAAATTATATTTACAACTGAGTTCAAAAAACTCAATCTCACATACACTCCTTAAATAATTCAACTAAAACAAATAAAGAATATGCTTAATGCATTTGCCGAATCTTAACAACATGGCCTTTCATGAAATATACCTAAGAGGGTTTTTCTTACTATCCATAATGTATTTTATCTCTCTCCATGGACTTTAGTGAAAATACGACAAAATCTGAATTTGTGAAAATTTCATGGTCCATTTTCAAAATGGGACACTTTGAGGTTTCCAAAATTCTAGAATCACACAATTCATTGTAACCATGATTGATTGGGACATGTGAACTCATTTCTTACATTAACCTTTGTTGGAAAAGGTCATATCAAGTTCAATATTCTACACAACTTGATCCTTTGAGTGTTTATTCAAATAGTTCAGTCATGTTGTGTCCTTACTATTGATTATACATATTGTTCACATTGAAAAATCTCTTAAAAGGCTTTAATTGTATTTCCATGTAGCTCATTTTTACATTGTTTGCGTAATTACACTAACTTTCCTCCCCATTAAAAGAGAAAAAACGATCTCATCACAATTTGATGTTTTTGAATCTTCATCACCAATCATCTAATATATTAATTCAGCTGTCTGTCCGTCCAGCTCAACAGTTTCGTGTTTTAATTCGCCGGCAGAACCGGCCCGGACAGTCGGACAGTTCCGCGTTTTCTATGCCAGAACCGGTTCTGCCGGTGAATTAAATAGGTACCTTATCAAACTGGGTTTTTACTCCTACAAAAGCTAGCGGGTAATTTTACCAAACGGCAGTAATAAGTAAGTAGTAAAAACAAAAAATCCCCCATCGTTTGTCAGGGCAGGGGCCAAATGAAAAGTAAAAGATCAGAAAAAATAAAACTTCACAGTGGCCGAAGGTCACGGGCACCCACGGGGGACTTCACAGTGGCCTTCGGCCACGGGCACCCACTAGTATATATTAATTCGCTTGTCTGTCTGTCCGTCCGATGACGTTCCGCGTTTTAATTCGCCGGCGGAATCGGCCCGGACAGTCGGACAGTTCCGCGTTTTAATCCGTCGGCAGAACCGGCCCTTTTCCACCCATTTCCGGCGGGTTGCCCATAACAAGGTTTTTTTTTTTTTTTTTTTTTCTCGCCCTTTTCTGGCGGGTTGTCTGTCCGTGACGTTTTTTTTTAGGGTTTAGGGATTAAACCCTAAACCCATTTCCGGCGGGCCCATAACAGGGTTTTTTTTTTTTTTTTTTCCTCCGGCCCTTTTCCGGCGGGCTGTCTGTCCGTGACGTTTTTTTTTCGGCCCTTTCCGGCGTGTCCGAAGGTCATGACGTGCCCAGGGTTTTTTTTTTTTTTTTCCGGCCCTTTCTGGCGTGTCCGAAGGTCACGGCGTGCCCAGGGTTAATAACAGGGGTTTTTTTTTTTCTTCCCGGCCCTTTTCCGGCGGCCTGCCCAGGGTTAATACCAGGGTTTTTTTTTTTTCTTTTTCATGGCCTTTTCCGGCGTGTCCGAAGGTCACGGGTACCCACTAGTTAGTTGTGGAAGCATCAATGGTATCTTGGGCATGGTTTATATCAAATTTTGGCTTTGCGCTACTTTGCATTACCAATGACAATCAATTGATATAAGGTCAAGAATTTAATATATTTCAAAGTTACTTAAATAAATTTATCTAAAAGATAATTAGTTACCAAACATTGGTAATTCATGATCATATAAATTGTCCATGAGATCATTGCCACTTCCATTAATTTTAGAATATGAAAAATATCTTTTGTCTACTAAAACATTATGGCATTCACAATGTCTTTTTTGGCTCCCCTTGTTGCATCAAAAGCAAATTTTTGGGGACTTTTTCCAATATCCCCAAATGTCCTTCATACTATGCTTATCAATGACCCTTAGTTCAAAAAAACATAAAATGTGAAATATTTTTGAACCTAGTGCCCACAACATCCCCTATGTAATTTATAGTTCCCTTGGTGTCCTTCGACATCATATCGAATGGCCTCAACCCTCAACATCTTGGTGCCCCCTATTGCTTGAAAAGAAAGTTTTCATGTCCAACCTAGTGCTCCTAGTGTTTCTAGCATGCCTTTTTTACACCATGTTATCATTTGTTGTCATTTTGTCATTCCTCGTTGGTATTGTAGTCTTTTTGTTGTTTCCCATCTTTTGTCATCATTGGCATTGTTTGGGGATGTTTTTGTTGTTGAGCAAGTGTATATCATCACCAAACCAAAACACCCAATTGATTTGACTTTTTACTAGGGATGTTTGGATTAGAAAATGTTTACCCATTCCAAAGAGAAGGTGGTTAGAAGGGGCAAACTAAATTGTCCACCTTTGAGGCATGCACAGAGGTGATATTAACATTCCCATTACATGTTAATGAATTTGATGTTTAAAATGAGTTTATTAAATTTAACTACCTTCATAAAACATAACATTGATAAAAATGGTGTAAAATTATCAATTTTGATAAAAAAAAAATTTGATGTATATTTTAGTTTCAATGTTGACTTAAATATGCTTCTGATTATAATAAAACTATATCCACTAAAATATTACAAAAAATGAAACTGGAAATCTATTATTATGATTATTATTTACATTTTAAATATTTATTGAAAAATTAAAATTTAGTTAAATTTTAGTAATCATAATGGATTTTTTATTAGTTTGTTTGGAGTTTTAATTTTCAATACAAACTAAAAGCTACTATCATGTTACCACTTGTTGAAAATTATGAACATTATGAAAATGAATTAATATCAATTCCATCAAAAAGTGAATGAATGTAAAGTGTGCTTTAATGGTTTCAAATACATCAAGTCATGTTGTTCCTAATATGAAACATTTAAAACAATTTGCAATGATGATGTGTATCTCAAAAAATAATAATCATAATTTAATATTCATCTTTCAAAACATAAATAATGTGTGATTTACTAGGCCATTAAGCTTTAAAATGTAGTTTTTGAATGAAAATGTGAAACACAAATGCACATGAATGTGCATCATGCATTTTAAAATAACAACATGCACACATGAATATAAAGGTTTTTGAGGCTTTGGTTATGTGATACACAATGATAGTAGGTTCAAAGACATGTGACTTATGGGTAACATGCAATCGATTTAACCAAAATAATATTTAATTAAATTGTAGAATTTAGAATCAAGAGCTAGACTTTGAACATGTTTTATTTATATTAAAAAATAATTTAAAATTTTATCAATTTTTATGGTTTAAAAAATGTTGCCCATCTCGCTTTGCACCCAATGTGTGAACATTGGTGTATTGCCCACAAACTAATTCACTTCTTCTTCTTTTTTCTTTTTTTGGTCATTTTCTTACTTTTTGTTCTCCGTTTTGTAAGGCTTATATATTAACAAGTCATTCATTCTTACACACATTTAATTAAATTAATGACACACATTGAGAGAGTTGCATGTAACACAACATATTCATGGGATGTAAAAAGCAAACATGATTTAATAGATTCATAATATTTTCAAGATTGCTTAAATATTTTGATTAATTTAATACAAAGGCAACTTCAACACATAGTTTTAAAATAGTCAATAAAATTTGAAATTTTCATGTCAAGGATAAAACATTCTTGACTATTCCAAAGACTATGCATTTTCCTTCACAAATTTTCTGCTTTGAACATTGATTTTCTTACAAATAAAAGAATTAATGTCAAAAATGCCAAGGTACTACAATAACAAATAAAATATAAATATAAAATTGACAACAATGTACAATAAAATTGTGCATTATACAAGATGAATTGTTTTCTTCTAGTGAGTCATATTTGCATAAGGTACACAAATAGACATACAAAACATTTGATTTTATCAAGCTATGTTTGCATTATTAAAAACTATGTCCCAAACAACTAAATCATTCCACTATACATGGTTTTAGGTGAAGACACCATCGATCAATTCATTGTACCTAGGCATATTAATTGATTGAACCTTAAAACGTGAATGCAATAACACATCAATGGATGATAATCAGTATATAGAATTTGGCTCCATACACACAATTGTTTTATGGCAACATTTTCATCTTCTATCTTATTTTGCAATGTCAACAATAATTATAAGGTTTTTAATAATTTTCAAGGATATTTTAAATTCATATAATAGGGAATCACTAATTTTCATATTTTGAGTTTATTAAGATGCATCATAAGCGATGACATTTGTAACTTGGACAATGTTGGTCATCTACTCATATAATTCATGACATTTTCAAACTGAGTATTTAATTAATGAAAATTTCAAAAAAGCTAATGAAAAAATCATAAACTTAATTGATAATGAATAATGAATTTAATTTGAATCAACAGAAGATTCACACAAAGGTCTTTTTATATATATAATTTATGATAGGAAAACTTGGATTGTGAAACATGCCACTATCCCAAATCAATTGTTAGTAACACATTGATTTTGTCACAAGACATGCACAAAATTATTTAGTTTATTTATTCATATTATGTACATCATCTCATAACAACGATCAAACGACGTTTTGCATGCATAAAGTTTTGTAAACACTCATAATCCTTGTTCAATTTTGCTGAAGATTGATTTTATGAAACACTAAAATATCAAATGTGAATTTCAAAGATAAGATTATTCACAAAAATACTTCACTGTGGTGGTGGAATCACAAGTCAGACATAAACTAAATCTGCTTTGCTTTCTTTTTGTGTATGGATGAGGCAGCATAGCCTAGCCTTCTCGGTGCTACTACTACATAGGCTAGTCTGCATGAGCTATAGAGAATTGAACACATGGGCTTGATCACAACTTGATTTGGGTTTCTCGTGTCTGGTTAATGTGAAGTTTCCTGATTTCAAGCACAAGATGACACAGCAGGCACTCTGGCTTGATGACCCACAGAAACCGCCATGGGTGGCAGCAAAGCTGGCTGCAATGGCTCCAGGGACATTGCAATTCAACATTTTTTCATGGAATAAAAAGCTCGAGAGATAATTTCAAAGCTTGACAACCTGAGAAAACCATGCAACTTTTCCAACAAATGCAACAAGAAAGCATGACTCCTGATGGGTTCACTTTTGTTCCAGTTCTTAATGCATGTGCTAATCTACGAGCATTGGAAGTGGGCAGGGTGCATTCATGAACAGGAGGTGATTCAGGCTGGCTTTGAGCATGACGTCTTTGTGGGAAAATAGCCTTATTGTCATGTATGCCAAATGTGGCAGCATGGATGATGCTTGGAGAGTGTTCAAGAACATGCCCTCACTGACTGTGGTCTCTTGGATTGCTATGATATTTGGACATGTAAAATGTGGGGAGGGACCACAAGGCATTGGAAGTTTTTCAGCAAATGCAACAGGTAGTCTGAAACCAAACCCTGTCAATTTTGTGGGGGTCCTGAATGCATGTGCCAGTCTAGTGGCACTTGAATAGGGTAGGCATGCTCATGAACAGATCATTTCGAAGTGGTTTTGAGTCAAATGTCTTTGTGAGAAATTGCCTCATTGACATGTATGTCAAATGTGGGAGAATGAATGATGCACAGAGTGTGTTCAACAAGATGCCTTCACACAGTGTGGTCTCCTGGATTGCCATGATCTTGGGACATGTGAAGTGTGGACAAGGGCAGAGAGGGCATTGGACCTATTTCAACAATTGCAGAAGGGAGGTGTGGCACTAGACAGAGTTACTTTTGTGGGAGTCTTGAATGCATGTGCCATCATAGTGGCACTTGGTGAGGGCAGGCATGTTCATAAATAGATCATTCAACATGTTTTTGAATCTGATGTCTTTGTGAGCAGTAACCTCATTGACTTGTATGCCAAATGTGGGAGTATGGAGGATGCGCAGGGAGTGTTTAACAAGATACCCGTGCGCAAAGCAGTCTCTTGGATTGCCATGCTCAAGGGCTATGCCGTGCATGGGCAGGGTAAGGAAGAGCTCTTGCACATATTAAATGGATGTGTGAAGATGGCGTAGAGATAGATAATGTCACTTTTGTTTGTGCTTTATTAGCTTGTAGCCAGCCATGCAGGCCTGGTGAATGAAGGCCTGATGTGTTTGATTCCATGAGGGAAGCTTACAGGATCCCTGTAACAGTTGATTACTATGCCTGCAAGGTTGACCTTCTTGGCCATGCATGCTGGCCATCTGGACAGGGTAGAGGATGTGACGAAGACAATGCCCTGTGAACCAAATGCAACCGTGTAGATGGCCTTGCTTGGTGCTTGCAGAATTCATGGTAAAGTGGAATTGGGAGAATGGATTGTAAAAGAACTTCTTGAATTGGACCCTACTATGGCAGTGGGCTACATGGTGCTATTACACATCTATGCTGCTGCTGGCAAGTGGGATCTCAGTGAGAATATTCAAAAACAGAGAAAGGAAAGGCGTTTCAGAAAACAGCCAGATTGCACCTGGATTGAAGTGAACAATGAGGTGCTGCATACATTTGTAGTAAATGATTGAGACCATCCTTGGATCATTGAATTCAATGCAGAATTAAAGAGACTATCTGGCCAGAGGCTTCATGTGAGGTATGTGCCAGATACAAGATTTGTGCTCCATCATGTAGAAGAAGAAGATGAGGTGTTCCAGTTGTGTCACCACAGTGAGAAATTCACCACTGCAAATTTGGGCTCCTCAGCACACACCTCTTGGTGCTCCACTTTGCACTTGCAAGAACCTGTGGGTGTGTGGCAACTGCCACTTTTTCTTTCACCAAGTTTATTGCAAAGATAACTAGAAGAGCAATCATAGCAAGGGATGCCATTTGCTTCTATCACAATGAGGATGACCATTTGCTCTTGCTGGGATTGTTGGTGATGCCAGGAGTGTCTTCTCAACAGATGGATTGGGTTCTTTTTTCGTGTAACAGGCCTAACTTGCATTATTGTAAGTGATGTCTAAAGTCTTCAGGGTGTGCCTGTTATTATGATCCTACTTTAAGCTTTGGATACAAATAAAAAGAAGGCAAAGTAAATCTAAACCAATGTGTCTTGATCTTTGCATTGAACCAGACCCAAAGTCCAGATCCAACATTGTAACCCAAGCATGGCATTCTTGGGGTGAATTGCCGAATTCAGATTAAGTTCTGGTGCATTGCATGTGTTGAAGTCACACCTTAAACCATGGATTGTGGGTTGGAACTTATAACTTGCGTTTAGAGTTTTCCAATCATCTGAGGTCTCTTGATTCAAATATGTTTTGACCCAGCTCACTTCAAAGAATTGGAATACTATGAAAAAGTCAATCTTCAATTTTCAAATGCTCTAAAGAATTGGAAGTACTTTGGAAATCTCAATTTTCAATTTTCAAATCCCAAATGAGAATTCAACTTGGGATCTTGAAAGTCTTTCCTCTCAGCTCCCACATAGTTCTCACTTTGTGTGCAAGTGTCTTTCACTTCATTTGGTTCATGCCACCTGAATATTTAATCCTAGTGTAACTTGCCTTGTCTTGCCAAGACTTTGATTGCAAACCCAAGGCTGAAGTTATGACATAAAACATGAATTCAAACTTTTAAATTATGTACTCAACATGCCCATAATTTGTTTCCGTTGAATTTCACTTTCATATCTAAAAGTGGAATATGTAAACATGATTAAAATCTATTTCAACATTGGATTTCAAATCATTTTTTCAGGTATTTTCCCCCTCCAAAAGCATACCTTGAAAACAAGGTGAGCAACCCTTCCTAACTCCTAGATGGAAAAGGTTGATAAAGGGAAAATCTACTTCTCCATTTCCTCCTAATCATACCTTGAATTTTATTTATTTTTACTAACTTGCATAATTCTCAAAATAACATATTCCTACTAGAATGAACATGTAGCGTGAAGATAAGAATAGGTTACTATTACCTATTAACAAATTGCTAAGATAACTTCAAGAATAGAATGCCAAACAAACATGAAATTAAAAGTCAAAATTCAAGCTCTATTCATCAAAGGGTTCTCCCACATGTAATCTTCTTATAACAAATTGAGCAACCTCATCAGCCAAAATCAGGATGTACAATGCTTTTGGACAAGGGAATGTGTTGCTTTTATAAGAATTAAAAGTTCAAAAAGGTGGTTGCAAGCCAAGATGGCTCATTTTCTACAAATACATCACTCCATAAAAGTTTATATGGTAATGTTAAAATGATAATATATTGTGATATCATTGCTTAAATAAAAAATTACATGGTGGTTAATGAACTTAAAAGTTCTTATGAAAATGAATTATTTTAACCAAATTTTTAACATACATGTTAAAAGAAAAAAAATTGAAATCCACCAAAATTGATTATGATATGAACTTAATATGGCCCATTTTTAGGTCATTCAAAAGCTCATTACTATATATTTGGTACATATATGTGTTACATATATAAGTTGAAAATATAAATCTAATCACAAATTTGACATATTGTTGATTTTATGGCAGGTTAATAACATGTAAATACATGACATTCTACAAAAAAAAACTATATTGTGACACAAAAAGTTAGTTCTTCTACCTTGCAACCACCCAAAACTTAAATCACTAGTTGTTATAATTAATATTATAACAAATAAGTGATTTAAGTTATCCAATAATTATTCAAATAATTTATTCCAATTAATAGTTTACCCCCCTTAAAATTACCCTCTCACCCCTCTTCTTTAAATTGAGTTGTGTCCTTGAAATCTTAGCTCAAATGCAAAGAATAAATGCCAGAAAACTAAAATGCATTAGATTGAATCAGTATAATAGAAAACCAATGCATATTATGTTATCTATGAAATTAGTTAATTAAACTTCAAAAACCTATTGACTTATGACGAATTTGTTTAAGTTTCAATATCTACTATATTAAAACAAGTTTAATTGCAAGTTTGGTCCAATTTTGATTTGAATAGGTTCAAGTTGATGTTGTGGGAATAAGATGTTTTCAATTGTTGATTCAATACCCCCACAAATGTTGGATGGTAATCTTGTTTCATCTTGCATAGTTGGTGATGATAGGTTTTAAATGCCATGAGGTGGTGACATAGTCGATTAATTGGGCCATACATCTACATTTGGATATGGAACACATATGTAATTAAATGTCAATCATGTGTTATGAAAGAAATCCTCATATAATACTATCACCATGGCCTTTTAGTTTGTTCAGATCTAGGTGATGGTGTTGAGGTGGATGCACCTAAATGATTCCCATAGAAGAATACATCAAACTTGAATTGATAATTCTACAAGAATCCTTTTGGACACAAAATATATAAAATTTTCATAATTAAGAGCTAAACTTACCATATATTCTAAGGCATTTCATTTAGCCAAGAGAAGGTA
This sequence comes from Sphagnum contortum, assembly GCA_963920785.1. Taxonomy (NCBI): domain Eukaryota; kingdom Viridiplantae; phylum Streptophyta; class Sphagnopsida; order Sphagnales; family Sphagnaceae; genus Sphagnum; species Sphagnum contortum. The sequence continues at coordinate 327,033 of OY987289.1, forward strand.
TGAAAAGCTTGACATTAAGAATGCAATACCAACATATTCAACACCTATCCCTACAATTGTGATTTTAACCACATAAATAAATATTGGGTTTGCATTCTTGTTTTCCCATGTTGCAAGTTAACTCTTCATTATTGAAACTACTTAATTTTTTTATTGTTATTGTTATTATTGGGATGACTTGTTTCTTTAATTCGCCCATCTCCAATAAAACACTTACATTGTGGATATTCTTTGGAAATAGATAATTATGTAAACTTTCCTTTTGGTCTAGCTCCATAGGTTACAAGGGAATAACTTTAAGCAAAGGATATGGGATAAAATGTGATGTTATTGGGAACAATTTGGGGAACACATGAGAACTTGGTGAACACAAATTGGGAGTGTCATTGGGTATGTTGAGGTGTCTCAATGGCTACATGAAATTTTTATTCTTAAAATTGTTCATCACCATTTTTGGCTTGTTCTAACATTCCTTAAAACCTTGGGTACCTATTGATCTAGCCATTGGGTTCTAATTATTGGTCCAAAGCTTGCGTTTGTATTAAAAGTTATGAACTTCTTGTAAATGACTATTGTGATTGTTTTCTTGTTATTTAAAAAAAAGGGTGTATCAAAAGATTTTGAATAGGTTTTATTCATAAGTCTCCTATCATGACCAAATTAGTTATTAAACACATTATTTCCTTGGCTTCCTTAAGGAAACATATATTTTGGAATTTTGCTTTCTTTTGCCTTTGCATGTATAATCATCATTAATTCATGAAATACTTCAAACTCATAAAACACCACTTCTCCTATAGATTGCATGTTGAGAAAGTTTTGTTGATTGATGGGTTTGATCATAAATTGACTTATTGACAACAATGTTTTTACTCCAAGTTATGGAGACATACTTGAACTTAAGAGAATGGGTGCTAGGGTTCAAAGTTGTTCAAGTTGAGAGAAAATTCACTTCTTTTGTTATCATATTGTAATTGAAGAATTCATAGCACTAAAACATCCTCAATTAGTTTCAAATTTGTTGTGAACTTCAAAAAATGTCATAGAAGCAACATATCTAGTGGTGGTTACATTACTTTCTCATGAGGACTTGTGTTCCAATTCATAACACTTCCAACGAGTTATATGGTGGAATATGTTGAGCAAACAACGAAGCTTCATAAATCTTCCCAACATAAAAAACACCTAGTATAAGCAAAATGATTGGAAAGTTTATGAATTGCCATTGTTATTGAAAAACAAATTACTATGCCCTTTTTATTGTTTAAGGGTGGTCTTGAAAATATAAAGACCATGGAACCTATCGAATGGAATGAGGAGCAAAGGTTGAAGATGGAAGTCAATAGTGCAATAGTCAAAACCATGAGAAGCCAAGTAAGGATTGTGAATATGACTAGCACACCCTTATGGCCTAAACATATGGGAAATAAATAGCAATGTGGGTGTGTAAGCAAGATGAAATGAACAATTGGATTATTATTTCAAAGCTAGATGCAAATGAATATAAAGTAATAAGAAAACCCATTACAAAATTAGGGAACATTGAATGTTTTTAGTTAAAAGATCAAAGATAAGATACATCTTCACTAATTAAAAAAAACTTGCTTGAAACATATTTTGCGTGCTTTTAGTAGTTTTTGTGTAGATTTTTAAAAATATTTTATACTTGCAAACTTTATTTTTATGATGTGAACTTTTGTTTCAAATAGGTGTTGAATGTGCTTTAACAAAGAAGAAATAATTTTTTTTTTTATGATGCTCTTAAATATATGATGATTTTCATATTTATATTTAGCACATATCTATTCCAATAAGATTTCAAGTGTAATAGTACTTTTGAACACATATTAACCAATTAGTTTCAAATGTATCATTTATTTATTTATACTTTTTGACAATAGATTCTTATAAACTTAATAGAGAACATGGATAGAATTTGACATACACTTACATCCAATTAGATTTTATTTTATTATAAATATACAAATCATTTAAGTGGAGACCTTATAAAGATGTTTTTTTGTGTGTATTTTATTTTGCTCTCACCCATTGAAAGATGAGATAATTGATGATAATGATTGTATATATACATCAAAGTACACACATACATGATACTATTATCAAGTGTTAAATAATGATTGAAAAAACTATTGCTAAATTCTAAGGAAGTAAAGTTGCAATTCCCTTTCCAAAATATAAGTTCTTACACTCAAAAATACATAAATATCTTATATAGTTGAAATTGAAATGTCCAAACTCTATTTTTTTTAGCAATTAATGTTGTTAAGTGTGGTATGTTCAACAATATACAAACAAAAAGGTCTTGAAAAAAATCCTAATGCATTTCAAACATCATGGTCTAAGTGCATGGAGATGGAATTACCCAAAAAATGTGATTGGAGTGACCAATTGACTCACAGGAGGAAACATGAACATTGATGAGAAATGAACACAAATTATTAAAAAAATATTCATATTGTGAATTCTACCATTCTAGAACATAATACTTGGCACTATTTTTTATTTGTTTTTGAGGTTTGCAAAACTTACAAAAATGTTTCATATTTTCCAATAACATCCTTAGTAGAGTATAGAGGCTAGTCATAATACACTTAAGGTAGGGTTTCTAGTTGTTGCATTTGAAAAACATGATTGCAAAAAGTTCAAGGGTTTCTATGTTCAATAAATTTGCGTAGAGTGAATTAGTCCAAGGGCCCATTGTTTATGGTGTCCAAAAAGAAGATGGAGGTCTCCTCTTTGTGCATCCATCACACTAAAAATCAACAAAAATGAACTAGACGTGAGAAAGTTACAACCCCCCGAAGTAGGGGGGATCATTTTTATAGAAATTTTTCAATTGAACAACTCATAACCTATTTTTGAACCCCTCAAAAAACCCTTAAATATTACTCTTTGCCTTTAGATTTACAAGCCCAATTTGTAGAGCTTAAGATGACAATTTCAGAGCAATTTAAATCATTCAATTTGAACAAAAAAAAAGAAAATATGCACTGATGAAGCAGGAAGGTTCAAAATGAAAAAAACACCTTTCGCAATTCAAAAAAATGTATTTTCTTTTTGCTCTTTTTTGGTTGTTCCTTTGGCTTTGCATTTCAAAGATGATTTGTAAAGCTTTAGGAGGCCTCCCCACAACATTTTAAATCACTCAAAATGGAGAAGAATTGAGAAAGATCTGCCAATGTTTGGTGATAAGCTAGTGTTCGATGATGGGCCAATTTACCTTACCTATTTTAGTTCTTGCACAAAAGTGTCCTTTGGCAACATCAATACTAAATCTTGTTGTCAAACCAATTAATAATACAAAACATGAATCACCTTAAAAAGATCATACAAAGTGATTATGTTCAAATGAATCACCAAGTATGATTAAAACCTTTAAGAAGACAATGTTCAAATTCCAAAAAATAAAAATACATATAGTTTTCTAAAGGAAAGCTTTAGATGTTTTAGTCGACAAGTAGCTCATCATGTAATGGCCTTACCCAAGTTCAAACAATATTACAAGAATTGATCATGAATTGAGTAACGTGGGAAACAATTTGAATGCAAGATGAATTTGACCTTGGTCCCATGTAGTGGATAGAAACTCCCAATTATGAACATTCATGTCAAGAAGCCAACAAATTAAGAACAAGGTTTCATTCTAAAGTTGTTCAGAACTTAGGTTACCAAGCTTAATTGAGGTTAATTTGATGATTAAATCATACACATTCCTTGCATTATGCAAGCAATACCCATAGTTTTTCAAAACAACTTGCTTCATGCTATTGGTGATGGGTTTAGGTGCTAGTTTTACTTGAGTTCTCCTCTTAAGGTTCCCCAATATGGGTTTTGAGCTTTTGGGTATTGTCTTTTGTTTGGACTTTGATTTTGATTGTTTTTCCCTTCTCTTGTTCTCTTACCAAATGTTTTTCCTTTATTCATTTATCTTAAGGAATGACTTGACCATTTTTTGGTGTAGAGAATAGTTGAAACCCCAAGTGGTCATAACCCTAATTTCCTTTCATTCTGTATTTGATGCATCATAGTATTGATTGTTTTGCAACTTGCAAGCATGAGGAGGGGGAACTACTAAGGCATCATGTATAAAACAATAAAAGCTCGTTCACTTATGAACTACATCACTTATGACCTAAAAAACTTTTCTTTTTCTTGGTTCTTTTTCACGTGAAAGAGGAAGAAAAAAGGGACCTGACCTAACTCTTAGGCAATCAACTCTTATACACAAAATATAAAGGAAAAAGTCCATCTGAAGGCTTCATTATACAAGGTAGCACAAAACCCTTTTTTCTGGGCAAAGAGATCAATCATCTTTCACACCACATGCACCATGTCATTCTTGTGTCATGTGAGTTCTTGAGTTATTTTCTGGGTTCAGAAATTGCACGGTGGAGCTCAAACCCAGCCAAATTCCTTCAATCTATGTCCCCACAATTCATTATCCTCGACCAAAAATGCAAAGGAACACATAGAAATTCTTGGCACCCAATGAGGTGAGCTAGCATGCACCCAAAAGGATCAGTTCTTTTTTTCCCTTTTGGGGGGGAGAGTGGGTGGATTTTTCTACAATTTTTGGTGTTCCCATGATGTTCCATATGGTGCCCAACATGTTCTCGCCAAGTTCCGAATGGTTATTTGTTATGTTCCCAATTCAATTTCCCAAAGTTTCCAATAGGTTCCCAATGAGTTCCTAATAGCACCACACTTGATCCCATTTCCTTTGACCGAAGTTCTACTATAGTCTTGTAATCTATATAAGTAGCCCCCAAAGGAATGAATATAATTATCCGATTTTGGGAGTGCCAAAAGGTGGATCACATTTTTCTGTGATGGGCCAATCAAAGATGCCCGTCATAATTTATTTATTTATTTATTTATTTGGAACTTTGGGGATCCCCACAAAATAATTAAGGTGATTTTACACCTTCCATTTCTTTGTTTGCCATCTCTTTTGAAACAAGTAGATCAAATTTGTGGGACAGAGTGGTGTGATTTGTATTAATTAGTTCATGGGTGCCACTCACAACTTTTTTTTTGGGGGGGGGGGGGGGTTTCAAAGGGACCATAATTGTTTGGGCCCATCATCAAAAAAAATTCGGAACATTGGGCACTCGCCAATAGAAGCACCTCTTTGAACCCATAGTTGCAAAATAGCAACAAATGCGGTCCCATATGGCCCACGGTTTCAGTTTATATACATAAAGAGTTGAACTTTGGGCAAACCATAGGGGACAAATCCGAGGTGCTATTGGGAAAGTAATGGGGAACAATGTGGGAACTTGGTGAACCCCATGTGAAATCACATGGGAACACATTGGGTACACATCACATTGGGAGAAAAACAAAACAAATTCGTTCCCAAAAACTAACTGGACCCCTCCTAATGGTTCACTTCCATTCCCCCTTTGGGCAAAGCAAGTTCAAAAGGAAAACACCGAATTGTTCCATGAAGTTCTAAAAGAAATGAACTCACATTGCCTTGGAAGAGTGCTGGTGAACATTCCTCAAAATTGTGGGACCTTATGAACTTTGCATTGCTCTCTTGAAGTCCCGACTCCTTTCCCTCCTTGATGGGGGGGGGGGGGAGCCAATACAAATTGAGCCCTAATTGGAATCCGTGGTACCCTCTTGTTGACTCTATTAATTAATTAGTTAATGGGTGCACCCCCAAAGTCACTTTTTTTCCATCTTTGAAGGAGCTACTTTGATTGGCCCACCTAAAGACCCGGTAGATTTTCCTTAGTGTACTTTTAGGACCCTTACTTACCTGAATTTTTGCAGTAATTGAAACCTGTACCTTCCCAGGTGAAATGTGAACGGCCCAGGACAGCCTGTCAGGGAGGCTGTACTGGGCCCTTCCCGCACTCCCCAAGGTACAGTTTTCCAAACTCAGTAATGTTTCTTTTGCATATTTGCATCGTTTTTCACATTTTTAAAAATCAGTTCTTGTCTTTATCTTCGACACGGAAGCGGAAAGAAAAATCACCGCCGCCGGTCTTTACGTAAGGGAAGGGTCTGAAAATAAACCCTTCCGGATTTGAGATCCCGGCCCGAGGCCGGTACCCGGGGCCTACTAACCGGCGGAAGGGTCTTTTTGGGGACCCTTCTCCTATACAAAATGCTTAGATCACCAGGTGTTGGGAGGGAGAGGGTTCTTACACCTACTCTTTAAAAAGTGGCAAGGATCTTACACCTACTTAAGGAGTAGGTGTAATACCCCTCCCCTTTTTCTAAGAAGGGTATTCACAAATATGAGATACCCAACATAAATTTATTTATTTATTTATTTTTTGGTTTTTTGCAATGGTGCTTTATGAGCTAACTTGTCACATATCTTCTTCACCCTTACTAACTTCCATAATCTCCAGCAAAGTTGCAACAAACAATTTTAAAAACTCAAACTTACACAAACATGCCAAGGACAAGCTTACAACCATAATTTCATGATCCTTGGCCGGTTTGAATGTCACGTTTCTAACAAACCCACCATTATTATTTTTTGGTTAACTTGACTATCACAATCCAAAATCAACACAAACAAACACCCATCATACACAAACATCACAAGGACAAAGCTTACTACCATCACATATATCCTTGGCCGAGTTTGAATGTCACATTTTAACAAACCCACCATTATTTTCTAGTTCACTTGGCTATCGTAGACATCCCCCCCCCCCCCCCCCCCTCAACATCTTCTTTACCGTAACATAGAGGCCACATCTCACATGGCAACTTCTTGTTGTTGTTATTGTAGTATTTTCTTTCCTCTTCTTGATTTTTAAAAATAAATTGAGTGTCACATGGTGGAATGTAGCAAATTCTATTTCTAAGAAGGCCATGACTCTTAGTTGTCCCAAGTATGGATGGATGAATTGGGGGGGGGGGGGGGGGTTTGGAACAAGTGGGCCATGGAGCATCCAAATAATTGACAAAACCAAAAGCAAAAAACCAAGGAATTGAGAGAAGGAATATGAATGGTCTGCAACTAACATGTTTTGGCCTTGTGCCAAGTGCAGCCTTTTGCGAGCTTTTGTGTTGTCAAAGAAAGTGTGGAGTGGGAGGGAGGGAGCCGCACTCATCAAGGTTTCATTTTATGTGCTTAGGGCATCTCCATCCCCACACCTGCAAACTCCCCCTTTTCCATTAAATCTTAGCTTAAAGCAGAATAGCCTAAATTAATTACACGGGAGGCACAAATACAAAAATTGGCATAAACCCTCAGGAGCTTCTTGCTTGAGGTTACTCCATCATTGGAGAGCAAGTATTTCTATACCCTTTAATCTGGTGGAACATATTATGTCTCCCCAATTTTGCAAAAAAAAAAAAAAAAAACCAACAAAAATTATCGTAAAAGATTTCATATAGGATATTTTTTGCGCTGTCATGTTTGCAATGCCAATTATAGAATTGGCATTGCAAACCAAAGTCTGCCATTTTTGGCAATTGGCAAAAATGTACACTAGCTTTTTGGCTACTATCAAATTTGCCAGGAAAAGAATTTTAAATTTGATTTTCCCTTCCTTTTTAAGGAATGAATATTTTCTTGCAGGGGGGGGAAAAGTTAGTTTCCATTGAAAACACTTTTTTTCTCATAAGAGAAGACTATTTTGTGTTTTTATTTTTATTTTTATTTTTAAAAATAATTTATTATCATTATTATTATTTTGGGGTTGCAAGGTTTTTTCTGGTAACAAAGGCAGATGGAAATTGCAGCTTTTTTTGGGGAAAATTGTCCAAATATACTAAGAAATTTCTTTATGAAGTTTGGACTTGTTATTCATAAGAACAAACAATTCAGCTTATCCCTTGTGCTTCATGTGTTTAGTTCCAACATTAGCCTATCGAGTTAAAATTTAAATACTTTTTAGGGGCTCACACCCAATTGGTGATTTTTCCTTGGCAAATTTTATGGGAAATCCCTTTTGTTGGAGAGCAATGTTTAGCACATTTGGAAAAGTGGAAATTTCACAACATTGAAAAGCCAAAAATCCCTGGCACAACTTTTGCCATATATTTGCATGAGATTGGGACTCGCAATAAATAACGTTCATAGAGGAAGGAATCAAGTGGATAAATAAAATTAGTGGCTATGAGTTTATGGCAATTGGTTGTGAGTGAAGAAGTCATTCTAGATTCATCAAGTTCACAAACTATAGCTAGGGGGCAGGTGTGAAGAAGAGATTGTCAACTAACCTAAGTTAACAAAATGTTTTCTCATGGTTATCTTAGGTGTTATTTGAGTTGCGCAAAATGTTAACTAACTTTTATGCGAGTGAGCCACCTAAAATAAGTAATTTTTAAAAACATGATGTTATCTAAAATTTATTTTTACTTAACAGAAATTAAGAAAGTGGGTCACATTGCCCCCAAGGGTGATCCCTCTTCGTGGAAAAATCACAAATCTATGCCACAAATTATTAATTTTCTAAAATATGGTAGCCATGCTAAGCATAATCAACAAAGGTGTGTTGGAATTGATTATAACAAACTACCAACATATTTTTTTGCACTCCTACTCCTCCCATAATAATTAATTGTGAGTGTGGAATCCGATCCATTGTTCCTCAAATCTCGAAGTGTATTTCAAAAACATGTTCATTAGGGTTCCACAATGTCCAAACATTTTGGGCATTAGGAAAATCATATTGCCGGTCACTCTAATGGGCTTTTGATCCAAAGTATGTAAATAGCTTTTAATTGATCCACCGTGTCTCTCAATTGTTCTCTCTCCCTCTCTTGGAGGCCACTCTAGTGGTTCTTTGATCCAAAGTACATAAGTAGCTTTAAATTGATCCGTGTCTCTCACTTGCCACTCTCTCTCTTGGAGCTCACTCTAAGTATGTAAATAGCTTTTAGTTGATCCGTGTGTCTCTCACTTGCTCTCTCTCTCTCTTGGAGGAGGCCCCATCATTGAATACATACCCTTTGCATCAAGTTGAATGTCTTTGAATGTCTTCGGAAGTAAAGAAACACCAACCCGAAGGTGCCACATCCCAACCCCTTATGCTTGTGAGTGATAGCCTAGCCCCAAACAAGTGTAATATTGGTTGGACACACCATGACACAAGCACCTGAACAACATCATTTACCCACCCCTTTGCCCCTCCCCTTACCTAATGTGTGAAACCTCCGATGATGTGAGAACAATGAAAACAAAATGAACTTGGTTTTTTAATGTTGAGAAAAGGGAATAAGGCCAACAAACAAGAGACAAGTCATCAAAAACAAATTTGGAAAAAAATCATGATGCTTGCAATTGACACCTGACATTGGGTAGCAAAATATATCAACAAAGAAAAATGACATGATGATCGCCACCCCAATAGAACATACCTAATTCTGAACACGATGAGAAACTCGCATATTTTCCATCTCTCTCTCTGCTGCCCTTCTACCCCATCCAACCCCACCATACTCGAAGAATAGAAATTTTTCATTTTCCTTAAAATATGAATCATTGCCTTAAAATATGAAGAAAAATTATTTTCTTTTAAGAAAATGTATATTTTTTAAAATTATTGAAATGTAATGATCGTAGCCCCAATCAATGTGCGTGTGTTTTTTTGGGGGAAATTTTGCAACTTGGTGATTTTTTTTTTTCAGAAAGTCAAAAAAAAGAAATTTGTGATTTTTTGGGGGGAGATTTTCTCCATTTTAAAAATTAGAAATAATCAAATTAGCCACATCTAGGTTGTCACTTGTAACAACACTTTTGTAAAAATGTTAGGAGGCACCTAGCATAGTCGCAATTTAATGCTGGGGATCCTTGTCAATGGACATTCTTGAGGAATTTGAAAAAAAAAAAAAAACCATGACCCCAATTTTCAATACAATAAATGAAATAACTTAGTAATTATACATAGCGATCATTATACTAAAATTTACATACAATAGTTTACTTATAATGTGTTGATGACGATCATTGTCGTAGAATTGGATGAATCTAGAGTCATCCATATTGATTGCTATGAACCATTTGTGAAATTGTTCGATGAACGTAGGGCCATCCATATTGATTGCTATGAACAATTTCTCAAATTGTTGAACAACAAACTCACGCGGAACGGCGTAGGAATTGTGTCACTTTGGCTTGTGATGATGAAAATTTGTTTTCTACAAAGCCGCCCACCTGAGTGAAGAGCCCAAGCCCTTGCATAATGTAGGGCATTCACAATATGGTACGGGTGGTGGAAGACCCGGAATCCTCTAACTTATATGGAAAAAAAATAAAAATGTATGTGAATGGGGGAAAAGGGGCATTTATAGTTGAACGGAATTAAACAAAAAGGGTGGTTGAAAGGCAATGGAAAAATGGCAAATCCAGTGTCTTTTTTTTAGCAGATTGGCCAAATGTTTTCCAACTACGTACATCAATTTGGAACCGATGGGTACGAGTTTTGAATGCAATGATTTGTCTTGGCAGATATGAACTGAAAGCCGTGAAGATTTTTGGGTATTTGAGTCGGCTTGTTCGGTCACCCCATGCAAAAAAAATGGAAAATTTTCTGGGCTGCCCTTTCTTTCCGCAGTGGCTTTTCTGATTGAGTCGACCAGGTCAAATGGAATACCTAACCATAGTTAGCCACATAAGTAAACTGGACCCAACACGTAGGTATAAAAGAGCCTGACTACCTCAACATAACAATTCCAGGTTTTGCCGGAAAAGAATTTGCCAAGGTATTTACTTTTTCATAATTGCACATGTAGTAATTTCTAAGCATAATAATAATAATATAGCCATATTATTATTATTATTATATAGCCATAGGCACACACAAAAGGAAATGGGAGAAATTTCCTTGTGTATGTTTGGAAGGCACCTTATGTCCATTATGAATATCCCTCCCAAAAATGAGGCACCATATTACACCTACTTGTTAAGAGTCTAGGAGGGATCTTATGCCTATGATAATGGCGTAAGATTACGCATACACTTAAGGAGTAAGGGTAAGAATTAAGAACCTTTTGACTAATTTGCCTTGTGATTTGTGCACATTTAGGCTCTTGAAAATGTTTGTCTTGTGTTTTATGATGGGTAACACCCATGAATGGCATACATACCCATTTTATCACCTTGTCCTAGGTCCCTTATTTTTGAGAATGTCCTCACCTTGGGGCTTTACCCATAATAGAGATATCCATAAAGTCCATGAAATCAGGGGGGTAGAGCATGTGTTCCGCCAAAAAAGATTGAATGACATGCACAACACGGGATGAATGGGGTAAAAGGGCGAAAAAATTCACATGGAAATTCAAAAATGCACTGATTTTGGTGAAATTTGAGTTCCACCCTAAGTTTCTAATTTTTTGTATGTCTAGGGTTTGTGAGAAGAATGCATCTTTAATATTTGACAAAGGCTGAAGTGAATGAAAAGACGAGTTTGTGTGGTTTTGTGAGAAGCACATTTCTTAGTGTTTGACAAAGGTTGAAGTGAACTAGAAAAAAAGTCTTTTGTGGTTTTGCAAGAAGAATGTGTCTATGTGTCTAACAAAGGTGAAAATGAGTGAGGAAAGAAGTCTATGCGGTTTTGTGAGAAGAACGATTTCGAGTGTGTGACAAAGGTTAAAATGAACAAGGATAAAAGTTTATGGTTTTGTGATGAAAACATTGTTTAGTATGTGATAGAGGTTGAAGCAAGCAAGAAGGTTTCAAAAGTGTGCAAGTTCTTGAAGCATAGTTGAAAGGGTTAAATAGTTTTTGGAAGCTTTGTTTTGGAAGCATGGATGTAGTTGGAGGGGTTTGTAAGATTTGCAAGCTTGCTTTGGAAGCATGGAGGGAACTAGAGGCATTCAACAATTTTCAAAGCTCAAAAAAGGAAATGTGGAGGCAGTTAAAAGAGTTCAATAGCTTTGGAAGCTCAAAGAAGCAAGCGTGGATATGCATCAACTTTGGAAGCTTGGAAATGTTCGATTGCATTTTGGAACTACAATTTGGCTTTCTCACAAGTAGCCAATAGGGAGTGTTTTTTCAAAGTGGTGAAGTGCATTTTTTAAGGTGAGAATTATAATTGTTTTGAAATAATGGTGTTGTAAGCAAAGCGATGTCATGTCATGTGTTTTATGATCATTAAGAATAATTTTATGTTTGGGAAGTTATCTTCTTGTGTGTGTGATCTTTTCCCACATCTTGTTTTTTTTTTTTTCCTACCCTTTGTTGCAAGTTTTCCGAATATGTACAAACCCTAGCTACAAGTCAATTAGTTGAATCTTTCAACAAAATTCCCTCACGCCAACCTTATAGATATAATTTGAGTTTAATGCATATGAACCCACATGTGGCCCCAATTTAAAAAACAAAAATTTGCATTCAATTTGAATGCAACTTGTTGTCACCTCCCATGGATTTTCTTGTGATTTCACACACCTTTCCATACCTTCCAATGACCTTTTCCATGTTTTGGCACATGCAACAAATAAACAAGACATGGTTTACAAATGTTGCAAAAATTATCTCTTGGAATGCATTTGAGATGGTGAGAGTAGAACACAGACCTTACATTCTTTTTATTGAAAAAATTGGTAGTTCAAGGATATGTCTTCAAATTGTTTTGAGCATGAGCTAGAATGTGTGAAGGTGTGTTTGGACACTTTTGACCTAAACCCCAACTTATGTGATTCAAATTCAGAATCTTCATATTATGCTTTTAGTGGGTTACAACTTACAACTCCCTTGATATAAACATATTGTAAATGATGTTTCTATGGCAAGATCAAGGATTTTGAATTTTGTAAAATGTGAAACCTTTTTCAATTTCATGTTATGATTTAATAAAATTGAATCTTTGTTATTTACTTTTCAAACAATTTTACAAATCTAGAGGGTTTTGTCCTCTCAAATTGACAATCTCAAACATCCAAAACTATTTTTTTCTATTTGAAATGCAATGTGCCCTTTTCAATTACACCAAATCCATTACATGTATCAAAATTTCTAGGTTATGATATCTTCTTTCCATCTTTGCAATTATGTTAATGAATTTTCTTTCATTCTGAAATTGACATAGTTTTTTATAAACATATCCAAGTTTAAAATATGGTTTGTAAGATTATAAAATTTTCTTTTAGATCCATTATTTTTTTTTGGTAGATTTTGGTATGGCAAGTATGGTAGATTTTGACCTTTTTGTGGAGTTGCAAGCAATTGATTGCCATTCACCTACACAAAAACATGATTTAGCCACAACACACCATAAGGCAAAGGTGCCATAAAAAGAAAAACCCATTGATTGCTTGTGGAGTACGTACAACTAAATATGTTGACAATTGTGTATAACCTTCATTTTGGGTAATATAGTAAGGGTAGGAAATAGTGACATAATTGATTCCCAATGCAATATGGAAGAGTGTATATACTACATATAAATGCTTTAATATATAATGAAAAACTAATTACATGTGGTGCATGACTCACACATATAATTATTTTTTCATTATATATTAAAGCAATTCATGTAAGAATCAATGCCCCAAGTTTTTTGTGAACTCCAAGTTCTAATGCTCGAATTGATAAACATGTTCAGCTCATGTTGAAGGTTGAAATGTTGAACAATTAGTCTATTAGTAATGCATCCATGGCTAGACAATTTAAGTCAAATAATGAAACCAAGTATTCTTTATTATTGGCCCATGTTGGCAATACCCAAAAAAAACATAACAAGGCCAAAATTGCAAATATGAAGTAAACTAAAAATTAGGTGTAATCTTTGAAGAAGAATTCATAATAGAACTAAAATAAATCTTGGGTCATTAACACTTTGTTTCAAATAAATCCAAGATCTTACTTGTTATAAATTGGAAATCTCAATATCACAATAGAACGTTTCAAGGATAAATTGGAATTTCCAAAAATAAAAACAAGTTTCAAACTTGTAATTTGAAATTCCAAAAATAATATTCTCTTCCAAGAAGAAACAAAAATTATTCTAGATTAATACAATAGATTTAGATTGGAAATTTCAGATTGCAATAATAAATATGATTTTTTAAAAGGTAAAATAATAATTTCAGACTTGAAATCTCAAGTTGCAATAATAAAATAAATTATCTAGAGATAAAATAATAATTTTAGTCTTGACATTTCAGGTTGTAATAATATAAATGATTTTTGAGAGGTAAAATAATAATTTTGGACTTGACATTTCAGGTTGCAATAATAGAAATGATTTTTCTAGAAGTAAAAAAATAATTTCGGACTTAACATTTCAAATTGCAGAAATAAAAATGATTTATCCATGAGATGAAATTTCAAATTCCAAAGGTTAAATACAAGTTTTCTGACTTGAAAATTCATATTAACAAAATCAAATTTAACTTTTCTAGAAAGTTTAATTTAAGAAATCCAAGAATAAAATTCAACATTTAAAATGAAATAAAACTTTCTATACACAAGTTTGAAGTTTCTTCCTTTTGTCTTTCCCCACCAAATTATAAGAGCCTATGTACCCTAATCTTATCCAAAATGGTCCTTAAACCTTCATAAACCCTACACGTCTCCATCCCATCCAAAATTCGTTTGATATTTCATTTGCTCCCTAATGACTTGAAAAGTCATCTCCATTTTCCACCTTCGGAGAAAATTTGTAAGTAGGGCAACATTATGAAACAAGTGGTTAAACTTGGGTTTGGTATAGTTAAACATTTTCATTAGCTTTCACCAATTTCTCTTGAACTCCCCAATGCCCCACTCCACCTTAACCTTATATCCCACATGCATCTTATTATATGCATTCATTGTGCTTGGGTGAGTATCCGGAAACAATTCACACCAACTAATTTGTCACATGATAAACATGTATTCGCCCATGTAACCTAGGTCCCCAAGCAAATATTCAAAATACTCATCTGCGTGGGCAAAATGTTTATGCCAATTGACATACATATCAAAATTCACAATATGGTTACATCATGGTATGACCATGAGTATCCCATGTTGATGCAAATGAAAAGACCTTGGTTGTCAATAATGATTGCATTGTTCATCAAATAATTTTAAAAAAATTTGTTGAACCAAGTTCAGCGTGCCAAATTATACCACGGCTTACAAATCTTCACAAGGTTTTGTCAATGAACCCTATGCAACCTAGGAAGTTTTGGATCCCCCTTGCCAAAATATCCTTCTACTTGATAGTTGTCCATTGGATTTCATCCGCAATAGCCTCATTAATGCATAATGAAATGAATAACACATCATTGCAAATAGAAGTCTTGGACTAATTCCCCATGAATGCATCATGCATGGTTACATTGTCATGCTTGAAGTATAGTGTGAAATTCAAAAGGTGTTGTTCCAATGTCAACTTACATGGTTGATCTCACATGGTTGATGATAGTTGGCACCACACGCACAGCCAACTTTTTGAACTTAACTAAAGTGAAGGTTTTCAACGTTTGGAATAATTTAAGTGTTGTGTGTAGTATTGTTAATATATCTTCAACCCTAACATTTGGACCAACACTTGGCACCATCTTGGTCATGGTGAAAAATTCTTTTAAACTAGCTATGGCAACTGAGGTTACTTGAAATAACATGAAAGCTTCAACATCCATGTCATCGATGAACTCAACATTAAACCCATCAAAAACTTAAAAAGTCGAAGGTGTTAGACACTTATGAAATTAAATGTGCTAATGCTAGTGGCTCATACATGTGCCTAGCCCTAATGATAAAGTCATTTTTCACATATATGTGATCTCTTCCATTTCACTTTCTTCTCTTTTAGTTTGTTTTCTTGCTTTCTCTTTTGAAAATTTTTCTTCTTTCGTTTTTTTTTCTTACTTTCTTTCTCTTTACATTGGGAGTGTTTCTAATTCTAATTTTTTTCATGTTTTCTCTTTCTTTTTGTTGTGAGCTTATTTTTGGTTTTGGTTATGGCAAATATGTGGCATGCCAAGGTGTCGTTGCAATTGCACACAAACCTTGAAAACAATAAACAAAAATAAATAAATAAATTGCAGCTTTGTTGCAACATGGAATTGTTGATGAAATGATTTATAGGCTACTTGGCAGAAATAGGTTGGGCAAATGACTGAATGTTACGTGAAATAAAGTGTTCAACAAAAAATGAATAATGTGAAATTATTTTTCCACCGAACCATGTGTATAATGAATGTAATTTTAAACATGGCATTACACCAAAATGTATTTTAGTTCACTATGGGTTTCATTTTGAATGAATTTGAACATTTTTACCATGGTGAAACTAGTCAAGCCCTTAGTGAACGAGGATGAGTTGTTTCGAACAGTGAATTGATCCACCAGTATTTAGTAAATACAAATTTACCAAGCCATGTATCTTACTAGTTATTTAATTAAGTAGCATGAAAATCAATTAAATTTAAATTATTTAATATTATTGATAATTTGATGATTTTCAGCCTATGAATTATTGACACATGTCATTAACTATGTTAGGTTTTAAACCTAACTTAGGTACATAGGTCATGTAATCAACCTAAATAGGCATTTACTATAGGGAACGACATAGGAAAATATTTCATCAACTTACCATTACCGTACCTTAGGTTGATTACATGGCCTATGTACCGCCTTATTACATCAACTTTAAGTTACTTTTGGTTATTCTAAGTTATTTTTTACTATTTCACACTATTTCATCTTAGTTTATTTTATACTATTGTAGGTTATTTCACTTTATGTTATTTTGTGATTATTTTAAATTATTTTTGGATACTCAAAATTATTTCATCTTAAGTTATTTTTAACTATGTGAGGCTATTATTGGTTATTTTTTACTATTGAAAGCTATTTTACGTTATTTTATTATTGGTTATTCTAAACTATTTGTGGTTATTTATTAATGACTATTTGTGATTATTTTGTTAGTGGTTATTGTTGGTTATTTTATTAGTGATTATTGTTGGTTATTCTATTGGTGGTTATTGATGGCTATTAATGGCTATTGGTGTAGAGACAAAAAAATGCATACATAGTGCACAAACACAAAGTGTAGAATGTAAAATGTAATTTGCAGACTTGAAAAATAGATGCAAAACATAAAGTGCATAGACAAAATGTAATTTGAAGCTTTGAGAGATACCAACCTCAAACATCCCTAATTCTCTTT
The DNA here is from genome assembly GCA_963920785.1 of Sphagnum contortum. Classification (NCBI taxonomy): domain Eukaryota; kingdom Viridiplantae; phylum Streptophyta; class Sphagnopsida; order Sphagnales; family Sphagnaceae; genus Sphagnum; species Sphagnum contortum. Next base: position 344,141 of record OY987289.1, read on the forward strand.
GCACTCCAACAATGAGCATAAACGCACGAACATGGGATGCACAAGACTTGTAAATGAATACTTGACGAATGACAAAGAACACGAAAGTGCAAAATGTGAAGCTTTAGGTGCAAAACATAAACAAACAAGCAACAAACAAGAAACACTTGCTTTGTAAATTGCTTTTGGATGCTGATGTGCATTTGATCCTCCTCACTCCATCCATCTCCACATTCGAGGTTAATTGTAGGTGACATTGATAAGACATGATGGCAAAATTTGTTGGCTCAATCCAAATGTTGCAAAAGTTAAACCGTAGAGATGAAAAGTGAAAGGAAAGGAGAGAGTGCATTGCTAGAAATGAGCACCTTGCCGGCATAGTTCATACTTTGTACAATCTAAACCCTAACAAAGCCCTAAAGCCATAACCCTGGCAAAGACACATCCGGGTGTATGAAGGGTTTGAGTCAGAGGTTTTGACAAAAAATACCCGATGCTGTGTATTCATTGTGTCTGGGTGTGGGTCTATTTTTGGGAGAAATAAAATGCCGGGTACGAGGTGCGAGCAAGTAGAAGTTTTGGAAAAATGGGGGAGGGCATTACCAGAAGGGGGGCAACACTCAGCTCCACCTTATGTGGCCCCTCTTATTTTGATAACCCTAGGGCCATATTACTACAAAAAAAAGACCCATGTCAATGGAAATACTACTATGGTTAATTATTTGACTATGGTTAATTGTTTGATCAAACATGGCTTTTGGTACTTGTTGTCTTAAAAGACACTTTTTTGCATGTTGTGTCCCCCCCCCCCCCCCCCCCCCCCCCACAAAGCCCCACTTTTCACTTTGAGAGTCGAGACCAAAAAACTAGAAAAACAAAAAGAAAATGTTGTTGGAATGGGTGTTTCACTTTTGTTTGACATACCCAACTTGAAATAATAAATACCTCTCTCTCTACAAAACAATCAGCCAGTTTAGGTGAGATCTGCATCCAATGTTTGAAATCAAATTGGTCCAAAACTCAATTGTGCCAAAAAAATTAATAAAAAAAAAAGGGAAAAAAAGGGACCAAGACAAGAAAAAGCCAACACGAACATAAAACCAAGAATCAATTAATGATTATTTGACTTGATTGTTTTACAATCTTGGTCTAAGAGAATTGTTTTCTTTTTGTAAATCATTTGCATGGGCATCCTTTTTTTTTTGTGAAACTCTGCCAAACTTTGTAGAAAGCACCCAAGAAAGGAAGAGAGAGAAAAGGAAACATGGGGCAAGGACCAAAAGTCCGGGCAAGCAACAATTGCAACTTCTTTTTTCAGTTCAAAGACCATCCTCAAAAATGCTCCAAAATTTGGGGTGTCAAAGAGGCAAGCATCCACCCCTTGGCTAGTGTGATCCGGGTTTTCGACCCCAGTTTTCCCATTTTTGAGGCCATCCAATGAATGAATTTACCTCAATTTTAGAACCATTTCATGGAACATCCATCCATGATGGTGTGTTTGTGGGGTGCCATGGGTGCTGGGCCCATTCCTTCGACAAAGTGTTGATTGTTGGGCACTTTTTAACTGACCAAATCTAGCTGCGACAATGTGATAGCATGGTTAGACAACGGTTTTTTTTTTTTGGGGGGGGGAGTTAAATTTTTTTTCCTGCCACTTTGTGACAAAAAATTAGGTATGACTCATACAAATGGTTTTTGTGAAAAAAAAAGGTGACAAAGTGACCACATTTTGAGGGCGAAAAAAGAAGAAGAAGAAGAAATCGCCGTATTTTCAGAACAGGTTCCAATAGGTCTCCAAAATTTAAAAAAATTCAAAGATTCAATATTTTCATTTTCTACTTGTCACTCTGACCTCTAGTGAAATTCAGCTAATTCCTCTTGTTGTTGTTGAAGATGATTGCCAGTATGATTACATGACAATTTTTTTTAAAAAAACCCTGGCATAGTAGCACTATAAGTGACCAATCAATTGTGCCAGTTGGTAGCTTTACAAATAAAAATAAAACATTAGTCCTTTTGGAAGACATAGCCAACAAATGTCTCTCCCCTCCTTTTGATGTTAACAAATAAGTTCACCAAGCCACCATAGATTTGCAGGGGGAGGGTGACCCAAATATTTCATAAAATAGTGGGAAAAGGGCTCTTCCATACAGTGTGAATAGGGAATGCCTGGCACACCTTACACATTCAAAGATGCCTCTTACACCTACTAGTAGTAGGTGTTGGAATCGTCTTTTTATGTGTAAAGCGCCGATGATTCCTACCACCTCTCGATCTCCTTATGATTACACACGTCATAATGTTCACCTTGTGCTCTGTGATGGGTTTCAGTACCCGAGTACCCCGAGTGAGTGAAATTCTCAAAATGTGCAGTCGGCAATTCCCCAGTCCAAAGCCTGGAAATATTCTCGCACCCTGAGGCCTTCTTATCCTTTTACACTTTGAGGGTGGCAATTGTCGGGAGCCTAAAAGCTTTGGGCCAACTTTTTTGTTTGTTTTTTTTTTTTTTTGGTTGAAAATTTCATCGGAACCTGCTCTCCCCATTTGAATACTGTCATAGTACCTGGGGCGGCTTCAGCACATGTCTGTTCAATAATGAAATTTATTGATTTTGGAATATCCATTTTGAAAATAAAATATTCCCAATTATTTCAAAATATATATTCTTCATTTTCCTTCACAAAAAATGTGTGTGTGTGTTTGTGTGTGTGTTTTTTTTTTGGAATTTTTTTCTGAAATTTTTTTTTGAATTTTTTAAACATTTTCAAAAGTAATATAATTCATGCCCAGGCTGCCAATGTACTATGGTACTTTGGTACTTGGCCTCTACTACCATACCGAAGCCTCTTGGTTGTTTGTTTTGCACAGCATGCTGATCGGCTGGATACGCAACCTATCCGGTTCACTAAATTTTGTGCTCATTTCCATAAGTCAGCCCCAACCATGCTTTTTATCAATACATCGTCAAAATTCAATGAACGTGATCATACTCGGCATCATTGATTCTCTTTCGTTTTCATTTTTTTTGGTACATAACAACGCACCACACCCCATCATCCCCTTCCCGTGTGCCCTTTGCATTTGTTTCAAAGGCTCAAAATTCCATAGAGATGCTCTCTCCAGTTCAATAATTTTGATCTCCTTTCCCGTACACACACACACATATATTTATATCTATTCACGCCCCTTTGTTGTTTCCGGCATGGGATCAAAAATTGCATACTAGACATGCTTGCCCGGCCTCAATAAATTTTTTGTCTCCATTTTGCTTTGTTCTTTTGGGGGGATCATGGGATCAAAATTCCATGCTAGATGTGGTCTCCGAATCAATAAATTTTTCCATCGTCTATTTCCATTTGCCCGTCCGATTGAAATTCCCAAACATCTGGGAATGGAAACTCTCAAATTTTTTCTCTTATTTTGAGTGCATGAATGCCTCTTAGGGGCCTCTTAGCCCTTGGTTTAAAAAAAAATTCCCAGCCATCGGATGAGATCGATCCCTAAATCTAACGTCTATCGTTGTCTTCCATATTCGCTGAACACAGTCTTGTGTCTGGTCCTGCGCTCAAAAAATTTCCCCGCCGTGGGATCACTTCCAGCCCGTGGGATCAGATCGAGCCCTAAATCTAACGTCTATCATTTTCTTCCTCTCTCGCTGCGCACAGCATTTTGTCCCGACCTGTGCTTCTGTCTTCGTGGATCTGCTTCCGTTGCTGTTGCTGCTGGTGTTGCTGCTGTTTTTACAGCGCTGTTGCTTGGACTTTACAGCAGCGCTGGTTGTTGGAGAAAGATAGCTTCAGTAATGAAGGAAGAAAATCAACGAGCGGAAAACCCTAAAACAAGGGAAAAAAGAAGAAGAAGAAGATGATGAAGAAGAAGAGAGAAGAAGAAAAGAGGTAGGAGGACATGAGGAAGGGATTCAATGGGGGCAGTTGCTTTGCTGTCGCGTAAAAAATAAAATGGGGTCAATGTGAGGAAGGGATCCAGTGGATCAGTTGCTTTGCTATCGCATCAAAAAAAAATGGTCAAATTATGAGGGAGGGACGGAATGGGGAAGGTGCCTTCGTGTCGTGCACCGGGAATCATCAGCGCGAGGAGTCGCGACAAAAAAACTGGCATCATCATAGGGCGTTGTGTTCGCTGGAGACAAAGAAAAAAGCGTCGATGCACGACACGTGGGAGTCAGAAAGAGAATTGACGTTCCTTACACGGAGGAAGTGCGGGAAAGGATTGTGGAAGACAAACGGAGGGACGGTTGGGTGTCAGTGGGTGATGAGTAGAAAGCACTAAAGCTTGTTGCACCTCGATCGGGCCCCAACAAATGATTCACAGGACTTCCGCTAGGAGCTCTCGCGCAGGCAGGTGGCAATGCCCCATCTTCACAGTTGCAGCACCAATGGCAACAAAAGCTCTGCAAGAAGTAACAGGAGTCGAGAACCTGCAGCTGCCCGGCTTTCTTCTTCGCCCTCGGTCATGATGAGTTCCTTCTCCGAGTAAACTTTGGCGGAAGATTCGCACGTACGCGAGAGGATCAACAACCCAGTGGAGGCCACCTCTCTCTCTCTCTCTCTCTCTCCCCGGCCGCCCCCACTAAAATCATACGCAGCTGTGGCTTAAAGGCTGAGATAGTACAACGTCCCCACATGAGGATTCTGTTTTGAGCATGGGGTCCCTTCTTCTTCTTCTTCTTCTTGTTGATCTGCTTCTGGTTGCAAGCAATATTAAAGGATCCTGCAAATGCGTAGTCTGCAGATGCATTGATGAGCTTCACAGTTTGGCGCAGGGCAGGCGCAGCTCCAGCTGCTGTTGGGATCTGTAATGAAGTTCAAGGAAGAAGAAGCTTGGCCTGAATCTTATCCAGCAGCTGCAGATGTGTACTAGCTCCGTGCAGTTGGATTCAGCTGTAGTAGGAAGATGATGATCAGAAGAGTGTAGATGAAGTTCCGAGATCAGGCGGAAGCAATTAGCTCTGGATTTCGGGTTGGGATTGAAGGCTCAGGCCACCAGCAGCTGGTGGTAGCTCGAGTTTGTGGTAGATTCAGATAATAAGTGCCTGCCGGAGCTGGGACCTGCGCGATGACAGGATCTAAAGGAGCATCGCCAACTAGCGCATTCTCATGTTGCGACTGGAGTGGGAGGAATGGGTCTAGTTCGAAAAGGAATTACGCTCAACTGCGAGCAGCAGCAACTGGGTCTTCCAAGATATTTAATTGGAAAGCGTGCACCAAGCAGTTTGTGCTCGGGTTGCTGGCTGTGACGAGTCTACTAGTGCTGAGCGCGCGATTAGTCTTGTACATCACGTTCTTTAGCTCCAGACATGCGGCGTTGCTGTCAGAGCAGTCGCAAAGGTATGACCTGTTCATCAAGACAGAAGAGTACGCGGGCTTCAATGCAGGGGGAGCCGCCAGGATGAAAGTCGAGATCGAGTCGACTCCCCAACTGCTCATGAGGGATCGCGACGACGACGACGCTGTCGCGGGTCGGTTCACTGATCAAGTGCAGCAGCAGCAGCAGCAGCAGTTGCTGCAGGGGGAGACTCGTACCAAAGCAGCTCTCGTCGTCGGCAGCACGTCGTCGTCCCCAGGTGTCGCGTTTCTGGATGAGCTCACTCTTAACCTAACTGCCGCAGCAGGTACTCTTGGAGCTTCAGAATCTCTAATCCCAGTGCAAATCCCCCTATTCGCTAAGACACCCAAATGAAGAGATGGTAGAAAGTTCTCCGCGAGCTCGATCCGAGAAGTTCTCAAGTTGTAGCTGCTGCAGCTGCGAATTCATGGCTGCTGCAGGAGCTGCTACAGTAGAAAGTTCGAGAGAGAGCTTAAGAGAAGTCCCACAGATTGCTGCAGAAGCTGCTGCTACTGCTGCTGCATTACAGTTCTCTAGGAGGAGATTGCAAAAAATCTTTTGTTCTTGCAATCTTCTTCTTCTTTTGTTCTCGCAATCCTTTTCTTTTGTTCTGTGACAGTAAAGAAGATTTGGGTGTATGTTTGTTGTTGCGAGCTACAAGCAGATGGCACAGAGGAGCTTGTGGACAACGGGCCTTACCATTCACGCCAAGTATTCGAGGCGAATTACGAGGAGATGAGGCGCAAGGTGAAGGTATTCGTATACCCACACGACGACAACGATACATACCGCGACATCTACAGGGCATGGGACAAGACACCGAGTGGAAACTACGCGAGCGAGGCATACTTCAAGCAAGCACTGATGAAAAGCTCATTCGTGACAAGCAATGCAGCGGAAGCCGACTTCTTCTTCATGCCGGTATCGATCACAAGAGCACGCATCGACAAGCGAGTGGGGACAGAGGGAGTGAAGGAATTCTGCAAACAACATGTAAGCGCAGTGCAAAGGGAGTGGAGCTTCTGGAATCGCAGTGGCGGCGTCGACCATTTCTACCTCTCTTGTCATTCCATCGCGCGCACTGCGATGGAACTGGTTCCCCAAGTGCGTCGCAACGCCATCCAACTCGTGTGCCCCGCTAGTTACCATCTGTATTACTACATCAGCCATAAAGACGCCTCCGTTCCCCAAATCTGGCCTCGTGAAGGTCCCACTCCTGATGCTGTCAAACACACTGCCCAAAGGTATGTAACTAACTTTTAACTTGAGAGGGAAATTCACAAACACAAAACCTCAACCAGCTCCACCTCCTTTACTAGACACTAATAAACAATTTTTTGCTCCAAATATTGCAATTTTCAATTGTTTTTGGTTCTTTCCCTGGAAACCTGGCAACAACTTTGTGCCATTTTTTCCCCCAAAAAAATCATTTGTAGAATTTGCAGCCCTTAGTTTTGTTGCTTTTTTTTTTAAAATTTTTTTGGGGTTTACCAAGTGGCAAAATTTCACTAGAAGAAAAGAGAAATACTGCAGGGTGTAACAAGAAGAAGTAGAAGAACAAACACAAAATCCTCATCACAATGGGTGGGAATGAAATTTGCAGGACAAGACTAGCATTCTTTGCTGGAGCTATAAACTCAGAAGTGCGCTTTCAGCTACGTGATGAATGGGGAGATGATGATGAGATCATGGTGCACAAAGGGAAGGTACCATTCCCGTACTCAGAAGCATTGCTAACAAGCAAGTTCTGTCTACATGTGAAAGGCTATGAGGTGAACACAGCAAGACTGGGTGACGCCATGTTCTATGGATGTGTACCCGTAGTGATTGCCAATTACTATGATCTTCCATTCGCGGATATACTCAACTGGCACAAGTTTGCCATTGTCATTCCCACTCTCGACATCCCATTGCTGAAGAAAACGTTGAAAGCTGTCACTCCCACTCAGTACTCCCAAATGCATCAATATGTTGTCCAAGTTCGGAAACACTTCATATGGCATTCTCCTGCTCGTGAGTTTGATGCTTTCTACATGGTTATGTATGAGCTTTGGATTCGAAGACATAGTCTACGAAATTCTTTACAAGACTTATAACATCAAGCGTCATTCTCCCTCCCCAAATGACTAAGACTATCGGTGGGGTGCTTGACTTGAGGGTATTGCCAACAAACAGCTTGACTTCTCAGTCGGGGTTTTGGGTACTGCCAAATAGCTTGTTTGTTGAGTCTCTGCTATTGTGTTTCAAAAAAAAGAAAAGGAAAAAAAAGAAGAAGATGATGATGAAAGGAAGATTGATGAAGGGAAGGTTGCAGTTTAGCTGAGCTGAGTTGAGCTGAGAAGCTTCTCCTGTGTGTACATAAAAAAAGAGCTGATCTAGAGTTGAAGAGTGAAATTTTCTTCACTATTTGCAAGCGATAAAATCATAAGTTTTTTGTGAGCATATCTCACAATTGGGTGAGCTTCTTTGGAGCCAAGTTGTGTACAAACCAAAGATATGTAGAGATTCTTGAGCAATGGGAGAATTTCTGCGAGCATTTCTCGCAATAATAGGCAAGCAAATCTGTTTGTACTTTTTAAAAAACCTTTTGCAAAGGTTGTATACTTAATCTATATGGACACTTTTGTTGATGAAATCAAAATATTTCTGCAATTTCTGCCAATTGTGAATTGTGGGTATGGCATCAATTTGTCTTTGGGTTCAAATTGTCTTTGTAGAATTAAGCAAGCACACTACATGCCATTGGCTAGTGATAGATGAGCCTATGATCACATTTCTTTCATTACCTTCATGTTTGAATGAGAAGTTTCATGGATTCCATGTCATACAATCACTTTTAGAAATTATAATTCATTAGTAACTATAGGGCACATGGCATTCACAAAACTTTAAATTCATTTCCATATCAAGTGGCACAACCCTTTTCCCGTAAATTGTTTTGCCTATTTTGTAGTTATCCACAAATGTTTCCTTTCTTTCAATTTCGTGATGTGAATAACCATGACAAAACTTCCATACGAGAATTTAGCCAAATTTGGCTATAAACATTATACAAATGTAAAACCGTTTCAGCATCCTTCACATTTTTGCTACATGCACTAGAACCTAAAAGAGAAATCCAAAAACATTTCTTAAAAAATTTCAAATTGTTTTTTGTGAACAACTAATTAATTATATTTACATTAGAAAAGCACACAAAAAGGAATCAACAACTTGAAGCGAAGGTAAACACATGGTACAAAAATGACTTCAAAAAACCTTAAGGTTGGAAGGGCTTGCTTGCGATGGCAAGTTCAATATGTTTTGCCAAACAATGTCAAACCTTCCTTGTGACAAAATTATTTTCCATGTCATTTAGCCATTACGTTTAAACCAAAACTTGGATCCCATTGAAAATGAAGGCCAAATGCTTAATCATGGTACAAAGAATGTGAAGTTAGTACATATTTATGCTACTCAAAGAATATGTATTTGGGTGATATTTGGTAGCAAGATTCATACAATGGGTGTATAAAGATGTTTCATGAAATTTCATGGCATTTACAAAATCAAAAACATAGGTACCCATGTTTGGCTTGTGAAATTTTATTTAAACAATAGATTGTTTCCAACAATGGAAGGATACAAGAGAGAGAGGGAAATCATAGTAAGATGAATTGTTTGGAATATCAACTTCTTATATTTTTGTGAATCACATATGTACTTAACACGTAAAATCATATTCTACATTAACATTATCAATCTTTTAATTTATTCATGTTGAGATAGACTTTGGTGATAATCATATTGAAAAACATTAACGATTTTTTTATTAAAAAAAGACCATAATAGACTTATCAAATTAAACATTGTCCCTCTCACAATGAAATTAAACATGTTTGACAACCATGGAAAAACAAAAAAACACACATATCAAGTTTAAAAGGTACATTCAATAAAAAATAACACAAATTTTGTACAAACTTTCTTTCATTGAGTGAAATCAATTCGGTAAGGTTGATGTATTAGAAAAGTGAGAGTAATTTTTTTGAGATTTTTCATTTTTATTGAATTACTTATTTTGCATCAACTTGTAGGTCCAATGTGTGGGAGGAGGTCCTTATGTGGATTTCGACATGACCAAGGGGACCAAGGTGAGAGATTCCTTGTGCTTATGGGTGTAAGGTGAAATAATTTGTTTTCCCTTACATCCATTCTTTTACTTGGGGTTTTGGATTTGTGGGGAGGATGAAATAATTAAGGAGTTTATAAAGCATTATTTCATGGTTTCTCTCCCCACCCTTTTTTTATTTTTATTTTTATCAAGGACACATTTTGAATAAAAATAAAACAAACAATTCAAAAGCAATGAAATGAATTTTGATAAAAAGAACTTCAAACAAAAAAAAATGTTTGCATCCTTGATTTAAGATTGACAAGAATGAAAACTAGAGGTTTGAAAGCCTCATAATATATTACATTATAGGAAGGTGCATTAAGAAGTTGCACTAGGACTTTCCCATGAGCCCATAATAATGCTTACCTTTTGCAAAAAGATAATAATGAAGCTTAGGTATGCCTTGTGCTTCTTGGACTATGTCAAAAAGACACAACCAATTCATTTCTTGTATATGACTACTTGTAAAAGTTTAAAGATCCTAATGGACATTTATGTAAAAAGCATACAAGATATATATATTTAAAAATATTACAACCATGTTTATAAAATTATAAAATGAAGTTATGTTTTTTTATGTTTTGTGTATGTCTCTTACATTTCCATGTCCAATTATTTTTAATAGTTTATTTCGTAAACTGTAGAAGTCCACAATAGATGAGTTGGTTAATTTGTTGACATGCAACATTTTTGAGATAACATACAACATTCCCAAGACAATATATAACAAGTAAGTGCCTATAACAATTTGAGAACAAAGAACGTGACATCTATGTGACAACTTGCAATGACTTCATTCAAGTGTTTACATGATTGAACAATTACAAAAGGGTCCTTAGCAATGGACAATTTCAAAAAAGGCTTCACAAATTTGAATTTAAATTCAAAGTTGGTACAAGAAGTTACTTACCTTTGTAAAATTTCTTAATTATAGTATTTTTGAAAGGATTGGTATGCCTTTAGAATTCCACACCTTGAAGGTGAGAGGTATTGCAAAAGGGGAGGAGACTTGCCTCTAGGTTTATACATGGACTCGTATTTCTTTAATAAAATGAAAATTTTAAATGCCTATAGTTGGTGGTTGGGTAGTACAAGGCAAAAAAACTAAATTATGCATGAATTACTTTCATCGATAGATGAAAAAACATCGGTTTTATAGATGACCTTACACATGAAACGAAAAAACTAGATCAACAATATAAAGATTTAAATAACTCATCAAGGTTTTACAAATTATCATACCCATGTAAACAAATTCATTTGAAATATTATGAATACTATTTACACATTCATAATTGGGTCAAAACAAGGTCAAAGGAGCCAGAAGCATTATTTTACATTAGTCATTCATGTGTTTTTTCCCCAAAATCCTTTTCATACGAATGATTTTTTTTGCAGTTTGTTACAAAAAAAATGATTTGAATTGCCCCAATAGGTCAAAAACAAATTCTGAATCATTTTTGAATAAATATGAATTTGTAAGAATGTATAGATTCCTTGTGGATTATATGTTTCATCTTGAAAAATGATGATAATTTGAAATCATACCAAAAAATGTTAACTTTAAAAAGTTGAATTTAATGTAATAAAAACTACAATTTTTTTTAATAGATCAAGTACATTATACCCCATTTATATGTGGTAAAGTGCTTTTGAAGTTTTGAAATTCTAAATTTTCAATTGTACATATTTTGAATTTTCAAAGTTTTAGAATTTCACATTTTTGAAAATGTGAATGTTTTTTTTAATGTGTCTAGTAGGTTATTATCATCTCATTTTTTTTTATCATCAACTTATTTCTATTATGAGTTTTTTGAAAGTCCTTTGTAAAAATGTCTTTTTTTAATGAATATTTTTATTCATTTTCAAAAGTCTTTAATTAAACCAAAACTTAAAATTGGATCAAATGGATTTTTAGTTTGAGTTTCTTGACATTCATGTGTGTTAAAAAGGAATAATGTGCCATGATTACCATGGTTTCAAATGGCCCAAAACAAAAAATCTTTAGGTTTTTATGACATGATCTAAAATTTGATGCCCTTTGTGACTTTTTTGACTTTGTTTTAACCCATTCATAAGAAAATTAATTTCAAATTATTATCAATATCATGTACACCATGGTAGTCATACACAAATTTTATTTAAGCATTTTCAAAAACCTATAATTAAATTCATTTAAAACATAATCAATACCATGTGCACGTTCATATTCATAAATAGTTATGAATATTATGTACACAATCATATCCATAACAACATTTTTGTAAAACATTTAAAACACCATGTACATGACATTAAACACAAAGTTTCATATGAAAACATCAACAACAAACTCATGTATGCATGAGATTAAACACAAGGCCCTTGTGAAAAATCAATTGAACATTTTAATTAACAAGAACATAGATCATTCCATTAAAAGAAAACTAGAATTTTTTTAATTAATTTTCATGATCATGTTTTAATTGTCAAAGTAATTGATAAACTACAACCAACAAGAAATTAAAAATATTAATCTTATCACTAATATAAATGAAGAATAAAAAACAAAACTTAACCTATTTACTTTCTAAAAATCGAACAACTCTTTTCTAGTTCAATTTTTTTTAACCAACAAGTTTTTTGGGATAATGAAATAATTTAATCAAACAATCAATTAACCTTGATTGCTATTTGCACCTTGATGTTGATCAAAACAAATCGCATCACCTACCCAATTGGCATCAATGTAGCTCACTATTTCTTAGGTCCAATAGTTTTTTTGAACAAAATTTCAACATTAGTTATTTCAAGACTTTTTTGTATTGTCAACATGCATTGAGCTTAAACCGATCATGATAGTATCAATCCAACATTTGAATTGACGAAAGTGAAAAATGTTACATTAATTTTTTTTCAAAAAATCCTAATGGTCCACATGATTATGATTTAATTGTAAATCCGATGGATAAGCTATGAATAACAATTAATAAGACAAATTATCTACTTGATTAACGATAGGTATTAATCTTGTTACTAGCACAAATGAAAAGTAAAAATAATAATCGAACTTGTTTATTGACACCTGAATAATAAAAATTAATTCACATAAAGGTCTCATTAAACATGAAGCCTACCATGGGAAAAAATAATAACATTTATTCATGAATATTACAATTGAACATATGATTCAACATGAGCATTTATTGCATGTTGTACACCAATTTCAAAATTACTAAACATATGTGATGTTAGTAATAATATTTTTTTATTAACACACACACACACCCACACACACACAATATTTGTGTAAATCAAACTATTATAACAATAAAATTGTTGTATAAATTATATGTGGTCTAAAGAAAATATTTTGAATAATCTAATGAAATTCATGATGGAGGTCAATTTCATTCATTTTTAAAACTATTGAAACAATAGTTGATAAATGACATAATAATGATTTAATACTCACATTCTACCTCAATTTTTTTTGAAATAATATTTTTTATTAAATTTCTTATGTACATCAACATCAACATTTCCAAATTACACTAAAATCGCATTGCATAATCAATGCACATGAAATTGTAATTCATTTAATGTCAAAATGTATTGTGAAATGAATGTGCATTTTTTCGTTCACACCTTTTTTGTGTGGTTTGGTTTTAATACTAGGAAAATAATGAACTATTTCACCATGAAATCAAGCATATGAAAATCTTGGGGGGGCCACTAGCTAATGAATCATGAAATATGTAACCACTATTTAATTTTTCATGTTTCTAGACTACAAGTTGAATTAATGTTTAAAATATTTGTAACACAATTATCTTCTAATGGACTATAAACAAATTTAAATAAATTTAAATAAATTTAATGAATATAAAATATATAAGAACATTTTCGAAACAGCATATTATTTCATTATTTAATGGACTTCTAAAAGGATTTCAAAATGACATATTTATGGTTTTTCTTTTTAATAATAACATCATGTAACATTTTTTTGGGGTTATAAATTTCGTATATCAGCTTGTAAATTATGATTTTGAAACTATTTTCATGGAATAATCAATTCAATTTTATCACATCATCTTGATTGATTAACCCACTATTTTTCAACAAAATAAAAATAAAAATAGACAGCATTTTATTTTATTGTGGATTCACCAAATCAAATAGATTCTATTGACATAATTTTAAAATCATTGAACTCTTAGGTTTAATATCATCAAACAACAACCCCTGGACTCATCCATCAACATAATGCAAATTTCCCAAAGAATTCACACATATTTCTTTGATGTATTGAAATGGACCCATGTGTAAGCACTATCTTCTTCCTACACCTTGGAATCTATCTATATTTAGGTTCATATAACATTCACCAAAAAAAAATCAACTATTTTCTTAACTCGAAAAGATGATGAAAAATAAAAATAAAAACCTATAAAATTTTCCAAATTTGTATACATGGTTCAAATAGGTAGCAAAAAATATATAACAATATTTTAAATTTTCATTTCATATTTTTTAATAGCCAACTTATGGATGAATGTCACGTTAGCTACATCACCAAAAATAAAATAAAATAATGAAATACATTCCCAAAAATTGAAATTGGACTCGACTACCACCTCATCCTAGGCCCCCTTTATTTTGTTAATGCCTCCACCTTGGGGATTTTCCCTAAACATAAAAACTTGATCTAATTTAATTTCATAATATTTGCAACTACATTGCAAAGCATACTCACACTCCTCCTAGCTTACAAAATTTATTAGATGTCTCCAAGGTGACATATTCAAATTATGTCAAAGTTTTATGTTTAAAAAAAAAAGGTTTGTCACATTGGGGGTTACATTGCTTTCAAGCTTGGAAGCTCTATATGCCACCCCCCATTGCCATGGCCTTAGATGAGGTAAAGCATTCGGAGAAAATTTCGTAGTGTATTTGGAGGGACCTTTATTTCTATGAGAATCCCTATTGCATCACATTCTCCCTTTACATCCATCTCTCTATTCATTTTAGAACAAGCAACTGAATTGCGCAAGCAAAAGAAAGTAAATGTGTTCTTTCAAAAGACTCATAAGATCCCAAAATGCCAAGATGGTGACTTACCTCTATTCTCCTAGTTGGCCTTGCCTACCAAGCCAAGGATATTGTGTTTATAGATTCATTATAGAGTATAGTAGATTAAGGGGATTTTGGCCCCTAGGTAAATGGTCTAGTTTTATATGAGGATTTTTGAAAGATGATATTTTGGCTTGTTCTTTGTCAATTGGAAGGTGCCCTATAGTTGGGGAATTAGGGTGCTACAATTTTTGTCTTCTAGTCTTGCAACAAGTTATTCAACAATGTAGCATTTGGTGATTTCAGGACCTACTAAGCTAATTGGGGATTGGGAGGCTCATGGTTTTTCTTGAAGCACAATAGAGCACAATGGTGATCCCATGGCATCAAGGCCACATATATATGGTTTCTTTTCTCTTGGACCTCCATGTTTTGTAGTAGAAGATTGCAAAACATCATTCCAAATGAAATGTAAATATCTCATCTAGGATTTGGAGCTTTTCAAAGCCCTCTGTTGTTTGTTTCGTGTGTCAGTTTGCTGATATGTTGTCAGATGTAAAATCTCATAACCCATATTAGCAGGTCATGCATCAACTCTTCAGTCCAAGACTAAGTATGGAGAAGTCGTCAATACTTGTGAAAGAAGAATCTAGATTCAGCCCGTATCAGCAATTTGAACATGGGTCAAGACATTCAGTTTGAATTTGATCGTTTTTTTTTTTTGTCAAAACTCGGCAAAGTAGTCATTGATGTTGTTGCCTCATGTTGCTTCCACTTCCATAGTTGTTTGTGCCCAACAAGTTTGTTCAACAATGAGAGTCATGACATTGGCTCTGCAGTAGCATGCATACAACAACTCAGCTGCAATCCTGCAGAAAAGGTAATTAGCAACACAACCAACCTTGTCAAGGATTCAACACGACTTGGGGGAGAATTATGATTATGTCACTTGTCAACAAGAGCAAGGGAGGCAGTTTAGAAATATGTTGCACGGTCCTTCCAAGACTACTAGAAACTTTCACATTTTTTCTTCTAACAGCCATTGTTGTCATGCTAACCTACAAACAATGGATAAGCTCGAGATCTCTCCTAGCAAAAGACATGTGCCGTAAAATGTATGTGAGAAACCAACAAGCTGCAATATGGCTGCAAAATGGTTCATTGCATCAAACTGCATCACTATTTCTACAATTCGGCAATCCCAACTCTGTATTGTGCCTCCTCACACTTAGTTTTCTTCAAATATCTATCCTTTACCAAGAATCCATTAGGATGGACCTGCATATTTCAAAGACCAGGATCAAACGAATATTGGGCTTCTGGTGCTTTTAAAGAAAAAAAGTGTACATCTTCTTCTTGGTGCTTTTATCTTGCACCGGGCTTTAATAATTGGTTTGCAGATAGTCCCTTCAGATTACATAAGGTACAAAGACTGAATGCTAACAAGGCATTACCTACTATAGATGACTCATTTGTTCCACAGAGTGTTGAATGCAGATGTGCCTCCCATTCCAGAACGTTCTAGAAATGCCATTGACATCTAGGAGAATTCCTCTACCTCTGAACTGGGTTGGATTTTGACACAACTACAGAAGCTTGGCTTGCTGAGCAGATCTGTAAATTGTCATCCTTTCAGGTTCAAATTCATTACCAACCACTGCAGTCAATCTTCAGAAATAGCCCAGAGATGCACACAAATTCATTACCGACCACTGCAATAAATCTTCAGAAACAGCCCAGAGATGTACACAAATTCATTACCGACCACTGCAATCAATCTTCAGAAATAGCCCAGAGATGCACACAACTTCATTACCAACAACGGCAATAAATCTTCAAAAACTGCCTCAAGATGCACACAAATCCCCACCCAAGACTGTCTTCAGAAAATTCAAAGGTTTCTCACCTATTACAACTTGGGCTAAGGTTGCTCAAGGTGTGCACTGCAAGCTCGGCTTGAGACTTGACCTCATACACACATCAGCTCTTTGCTACACTTCGAATCTGAACATGTGGCTCAATGTTTCAGCTTCCAACATCAGAATGTCGTCTGTAAAGAAGCTGGAGCTCTGAACTTGTTCAGGTGGAACAGGAAAATGTCACAGCCATCTTGCTCGTCATTGCTCCTCTATATATGATCTATATGACCTGCAAACATAGATCATGGCAAAATATGATAAAACTGAAGTTTGCAAACTCTCCTTGACTCCCCAGTTGGTTATTAAGCCTTTAGTGACAATCTCTCTAAAAAAATGCAGAATGGCAGAAAGTGAAACAGCTCCCAAACAGGAACCAACTGGAATAGAGCTGTGTTTCTGCAAGCTATTTCTCCATGAACAAAACAATGTCATGATAGTCAAGGTAAAAAAAAAGGATCAAAAAGTTCAGTTTCTTGCCTGGAGGAAAAAAAACACCGGGACGAGTTTGGTTTGATTGCAGTTTCATCTTCTAATGTGTTTTGCAATTGAGAATTCAGAGCTTCCAAAAGCAAATGAATAACATTGCGCCAATTTTTATTCTCAAAACTTAATTTGTTTTAAGTTATCTCATTACAAGCGACATCTCTTAAGATTAGTAAGTATTTCTTACTGAAGAAAAAAAAAGATTAATCTCAATTTGTGAACCAACAATTTTAACGTGCAAGGAATCCAACTATAGGAAACATAGATTCATGCTTCTCTCACCATTCAAAAGGGCATTTACTATTTTTTTACATCCATTTAAAACCTCTTGAAAATCAAAAGCTCCAAGTTGACAACCTTTTTTGTTGGTTCATTTGCGTTTGTTGTCATCTCAAAAATGTTTTGAATTGTATTCTTCATCAACATTTTAGTCAATAGTAACATTTTCGAACAAAAGGTGCAAATGATGATAACAATTTAACAACATGGGATACAAGGTTTTTTATCATATTCTTCAACAATGACCTTTCCTTGTTCAAGAGCAATAAATGAAAGCATTAAACGTAAGTTTTTGAAACTTAAGATTCAACATCAAAGACAACATGTTATGAGCTTTCTTTTTTCCAAAAAAAGTCTAAAACATCGCAAACTTATTTTCTAATGTTAAAGGCCAAAAAACTTAACTCAAAAGCAACAATGGACTCTTCATCCATAAAATTATCAAAGGAAACTGATATTCTTATTTCTTTTCTCAATTTTGAATAAATGTAGATAGCAAAATTTAAAGCATCACTTAACAATCACTAACATTTAGATGCCAATAATTTTCATTACTATCTCCTTTAGAAGGTGATGCCCACTAGTTGGTTAATATTTAGGTTGGTAGATGGAAAGTCAACCAAAAACCTTCCAAGAGGTGTTGGTTGATTAGTTTTTTTACCTAGAAACTAGGAAGAATTTAATGAATGAAAATGCCCCTAGCTAGATTATTGCAAGTTTTTTAGTTGCATGTGGGGGATTTGGTAATTAGGGGTCAAATGAACCTTGAGAAGGGGTGAATAAGGCAACCCCTATCCTCCAAGGTGAGGAACTTCTCTTTTGTGTTTTTTATATTTTTATATTTTTACTTTTTCTTTGAAGTTTTGTGTCCCTTATGTTTTTTAAAAAATTCTATCTTTGCTTTTTCTTTGAAGTTTTGGGTCCCTCTACCCTTCTCTTATGAACCTACAATCTTTGAACAACTTTAAGGACCCCCAAATTGACATTGACATTCAAACCCAATCATTAAGAAGAAGGGGATCTCAAACTCAACCCTTGGGAAGAAGGAAAACTAGGTGCTTCCAAAAGATATCCCATGAAGGAATTGAACAACATTTCCTCGATTTTATTTTCTCATAAATTTTTAGTCTACAGTTTTTGCATTCTCTAAACTTTATGATTATTTGAATTGTCTTTACATTGTCTTTGAATTGTGTTTAATTTCTTCATGTGTATGTATAATGTAATGTTTTTTTTTTGGGCGAATTATAATTGAATTTTGATTTATAAAAAAAGGTAACCATTATTACAAAGGGGTAAAAAGGTTTAGTTTTTTTTGGCTAGAAAACATTGGATGTTGACTATGACCAACAAAAAAATGACAATGGCGCCACCATGAATCACCATTTGAAACCATAACACTTTTTACTATGTCACCAAAAAGTGGGTAAGGGAACCATTAATCTTGCCACAAAATAAGATTTGGACCATCCAATATCCAGCCCAAATGTGAGACATAACAAATCCCAATCACTAGGGCTTTGAACAAGGCATGAAAGAAATTGCTACAATTGTAGTTTTGTGTGTTTACAAGTTCTTTGCCAATCACCTGTTTCTTGTAATGCAATGTCACCACAAAGCTTTAAAGTTGTAATTGTATTTGCTATAGTCTTCAATGCAAATTGTAAGGTGTGTGTCATGGAGGCTTATGCACATGAAGTTTTACAATGTGAGGTCATGATTGATGGGAGTGGTGATTTTCCAAAAGATCTTTCCAACTTGGGAGTCGATTTTCAATAATGGGGAAATATTGAACTACTTCTTATTGTTGTTTATGTTGTTAAAGGCCTCAAGGTGCTTTGTGAATGATTTTGTTGAATCTTTTTGTGCGGTTCAACGATGGTGGTTTTGCTAGTTTTGACCCTTTTTCTCTTCCTCTAATTTTTTTCTTCCCTTCATTGGGTGTAGACTTTCTAGGTTGCCCCCTCTATTTTCTTTTTCTTATTCCTTCATCTTCCCTTCCTAACCCATTCAATTTTCTTTTGTTTTTCTTATTAGTTTATTTATTAATGTGTTGATGGAGAACAATGGGGAAGATAGGGCAATATGAATTTTTCCATTGTGGTAATAAAAAGGTGTTCATATTCTTGGGACTCCATTGTCTAATTTATTATATATTTTAAGTTCTAATAGAACATTAGATGTGTGGTACAAATGGTAGGAGCATGGGGTAGATGATAGGAGGCTTGGACAAAAGGTCGGAAAGTCCCAAGAGAATCATATACCTTGTAAAATATGAGTTTTAAGGGTATTTTACATCCTAAAATGAAAGGTACCCTTTGCTACCCTATGGTAGTAATTCTATTGCAAAGTTATTATTCCTATATATATATAGTTTTTGAAGGTCAGTAATTAACGACCATCGTAACTTTTATGATTTTTGTGCAATGGAGTTGTCATTAAGCAAGTGTTGCAACTAACAAGACCTTTGTGTAATGTGGATTCTGTCCAACTACAAAGGCTTCATGAACTAGAATTTAGGAAATCATATTTGAAATGTTGGGAATTAGCAAGGGCTTGGTGAATCAGTATGTGGGAAATCATTGATCATAACTTGAAGGAAATGTAGTTCATATTAAAAATTTACACCTTGGAGTTTGTTTCCATTTCTCTCTATTTCTCTACAAGGTAAGGAATCCTATTTTGATTTCCTTTGATTGTGTTTTACAAGGATCTAGAAATGACAATTTAACAAAAGTGATCATGGAGGCATCGACCGTAAGAGGGTATGTGAAGAGATTAGGTTGCTACCAAATTGATTAGTTTTGGAGTAGACGGTGTGAATGTGTTTCAAGGCACCAAAGTCTAGTGTCATGAAACATATTCATGATGATTATGCATTCTACTCCATAGTAGTGCATTGTATGGCACATCGCACTAACTTGGTAGTGAAAACCTTATTAATGTTTCCTTTGGTGAAGCACATTGAGAATATATTATAGATCTTGTATGCCTATTTTGCTTACTTCCTTAAAAGGCATCTAGAATTCACAAAATTGGTTTAGATGATGGAAATTCTTACATAATGTCAAGATTTGATGGATTTCCATGCTAAGCCATCCTAAAAGAGTGGTGGTAGAATATAGAACCTTGTTGGTGAAAATGGCTATAGATCAAAATACAAATCAACAAGCAAAGTTCAATTATGAACACTTGTCTAACCTATAAATTCTACTTGGGCTTGCATGCATTTTGCCCATCTTAGAGTTCTTATTAAATTTTGCCCATATGTAGGACATATTTGTATGTGACCTTGTGGTAGCCATGAAAGTTGATTAAGGTGATCTTTATAACATGCACTATGATTAGACTTCAAAGTCTACTACATATAACTTTTGGGGTTTCAAATATTTGCTTAATTGGAAGCATGAAAACATCCATATGTAGTGGGTGTTGGATGCTAATACCAAAGTTTGCCATTTGGCCTTTAAGGCTTGTAACCAACACATTTGGGTAGTCCATCGGGATTTGGAGACTATGGTTGTTTGCTTTGTGATAGAAAGATGTCTTTGTTGTTGTAGAGTTTTAGGTGAAAAACCAGTGCACAAGTGGTGCCTTTTTTCCTTGTTTTTGTGATTTTTTACTTCATTCCAAACTTTAGGGTTATAGGATTTTTGTATTGACATTTGAGCATCATGTGTGTGCTTTGGCAAGGGTTGCAGATGGACTTATTCAAGAGCCCAATACAATCTTCCCAACTCATGCCATCATGGGTGCAGATGGGATTGTGTATCCTTAGTACTAGATGTAGCTAAATTGTGATGTGAGTTTTGGCAATCAATTGGAGATTCTTATAGCTATTTCCTGTTATGGTAAGACACAAACCTTAGATGGTCAAGTGTTCAAGTACATCAACTCCTAAATGCAAGCAACCTTGAATGCCAATAGGGCATGTTCAAATTGACAACGAAATCAAATGTAGTAGATTGTTTGCACGAATCTTCAGACTAAGATGTGGCATTTGGTGACAAAATCTTGCATTTTGGTTATTAGCTTTCCTGAGTATGTCAAACTGACTAAGTTAGCTATGGTGCAAGTGGTTGGTAGTGTGGAGCATAAAAAAAGTTTCTCCATTCTAACATTTATGAAATCTAAGTTTTGTAATAGGCTAACAACCCATTTGCCATTGGTTGTGCACATGTTTGCGCAACACTTCTATACTATGCACAATTTCCCATACAAAGAGTGCATTGAGCAATGGAGTGGTGCTCACGACCGCTATAATTATGATGGCTAAGGTGCAACGTACAAGTTGATTTGAGGGACCATAGAGGTTCTTCAAAGAGGAAGGCAACTTCTCTACATATGCTTATCCTAGCATGTGCATTAGCATTTTTTGTGCCAACAACAGTTTGCTAGTGATTTATGGTGAATCAATGGTTGGCTCCTAAGACAAGCCCTTTTGTTTCCATGGCTGTAGCATGTTTTGCAAGCTTCCTTTTGCATGGAATTTGTGGTAACGTTGATGTATATTGTAGACTAACTTGATGTGATGCAGTTCAATTGAGCTGGAAAACCTAGTTGCAGGGGTTCAATTCCCCCTCAACTGCTTAGATTTGCTCCTTGTTGTGATAAACCATGGAGTTTGATATGTGTGATTAGTGTTTTTGGTTTCACACATGAATGCGTTGCTTTGTATTGTTTGGGTTTGCAATAGGTACCAAATGTATAGCTTCAAGTTCTTTTATTTTTGGGTTTGCAATGGGTACCAAATGTATGGCTTCAAGTTCTTTTATATGGTTGCCTGAAAAATGTATTAGAAGTCCAGTGTAGGTGCCACATTTAGATAAGCAAAATCCATCCCTCGCCCAAATCTACATATTGTGCAATCTCATAATCACCAAAAAACTATAATTACATCTGCACACACGGTAGCCAAATATTTCCACTGCCAAATTTGGAAGGGATGCCAGATATTGCACTCCACCAATTTAGCTAGTAGCCACATTTTGAATAAAAAACTAGAAGTGGATCCAGAGAGGGCTCCTGCAACTTTAGGCTACTAGCGATGCGAGCACCACAGAATGTGCAGAAGGGGCCACTAGGGCTTAATTCCCAAAATTGAGACAAAAACACTGGTACAGTGTGCTGCGGTGGGCTTTGATGGTCTTCGTTGAAGAGAGGTTAAGGTTTTTTAATGTCTGGGTTGAGGAATTTTTGGACGTCAGGGGAGTTAGAAGAGAAGTCACCATGTTAGCTGACGTAGTGATATACGAAGCGAGTGCTTGCGGGCACTGTGTTGACAGCAAACGCGAGGGCATACATGCCACTTTCTAAGGCGTATATACGGCCTCCGTTTGCCTCATGTGCGCGATGTAAAATAAGAGGAGAGCAAAGAAAAGGTGAGCTCCGAAGGTGTGAGACTGCAGAGCTCAAGCACTTTGACAAGCAATGTTTTTGTTTTTCCTGCCAAGTTTCGACCTGAAGAATATGATTTCGACCTATACAAAGGATTTTCCATGAAAGAAATTGGCCTAAATTCGCCAGATTTCGAAAAAGAAAGGTTTCAGATTGCCAGATTTTTATCATAAGTTTCTAGTAGGTAGCCAAGAATGTAGAAGGATCTTGTTTTGTTTCTACTTTCACATTTAGTCTGTAGCCAAATCTGGCTAAATCATCTACGCCACGTCAGCTACGTTACTAAATTGGAAAAAAAAATTCCTGCTGACAAGGGAGGTACCTCGTGGCAAATAGGATTTAGGGCACGCTTTAGGCGAAAGACGTCGGAAAGATAAAGAGACATTTGGGGCTCATTCTTTACGTAGTTGAGAGACGTCGGAAAGATAAAGAAAAGATCGGGCTCATTCTTTACGTAGGGGAAAGATGTCGGAAAGATAAAGAAAGTTTTTGGGCTCAGGTGAAGAGTCTGTCTGCATTCAGACCTTTTTGTTATATCGATCCACATGAGTACGCAACGAGTTTGGTTGTGTTTCCTTCCATAGGCTTTGCTACCACCACGAAGGAAGAGATTTGCAACGTTGAAATGGCACAAGAGTTGAGAGATGCCGCTGTGTTGATTGCGTCCGGAAATCCCACAATGATGCTGCAGTAAGCAAACTGTGACAAAAATTGTGAAGCAACACTGGAGAAGAAGAAGAAGAAGAAGATAATAGGTTCAATCTCTTGGAAGGGAGTTTGGCAGACATACTTCTACTGAGAGAGAGAGAGAGAGAGAGAGAGAGAGAGAGAGAGGTTCTTCTTGTGTCGAAGATGTTGCAGGTGCAGCAGCCATGGGCGAGGCAGCAACAGATGTGCGCGCCATCGCTGTCGGGTTCAACACCTCTTTTGCTTCATAACTTCCTGCAACAACGGCAACAGCGGAGTCTTCTTCTTCACGGCGGCAGCGGCTATGCCGCTGTCGTCATTAGAAGTTGCGCTAGCTTTGCTCGTCCTTCTTCTCCCTGGTTGCTTGTAGACCTGGGAAATCCTGGTTCCAAGTATCAAGGCACTCGTCACAACGTACTTCCCTCCCTCAAAACCATTTCAATTCCATTGTTGCTCTTCTTCTTCTCGATCTCTGATCTTCTTCCTGAATCTGTGAGACAAAGAAGAATCTCTTCTCACAGGCAGGAATTGCAGTTCTCATGAGGTATGAAATATTTTCTGTGTTGTGTTGTGTTGGTTCAGGTAGGGTTTGAGATGATTGATGCAATTGCACAAGCAGAGAACAACTCTCTCACAACTATTCAACACAAGGCACTTCTTGGCAAAGGTTAGAAGCTCACAAAACCCTGTGATAAACCACCTCCTCCTTCTTTCACAATCCTCAAAACCATTCTACAACTTCTTCTGCAGCAGCAGAAATTGTTCCCTTAACAAATGCCTGTGAACATGGCTTCCACCCGATATTGCAACATATGTCACTGTGCTTCATTTCAGACTTTTGCCATTTTCAGCTTGATGAAACTGTTTTTTGTCTGAGTTTTACATTCTCTTTGTCCGTTGTGCTTCTTTGCAAGGAGAATCTAAGAAATGATCAAGAGCTGGAGTTTTAGAGAATTGATGTGAGTTGAACTTGTTTCTGTCAGTGATAGAATTGCCAATTTCTTGCTTGAAATTATTAGCCTGTGTTGATTCTGTCACAAAGATTTGTCCTCACTTTGTAGATCTGGGCTGATGACTGTATGCACCATTTGGGCCCTGAAGAGATAAAAATCAAAGCTTTGCTGCAATTTGAGGAATGATTTCTCCTGCCTGCATGCAGGTCTCCTTGCAAGGAGGCGCTATCAAACTCCTTGTTATCTGCCTTGTGCTGCATTGAATGCTGGTGCTCTAGCTGATGACCAAAACACAGAAGAGGTTTGATTCACCCAGTCCTCTTTCACTCACAAAATTGGTCATGTGTGATTTTGCAAAATTGCAGTTCATTGAATTCCTCCACAATGATATTTCTTCTCTTTTGATTGTTACCTGCTTTCTCATTCTTCTATGAACTTTGAGGTTTTTTTGTTCTAGGGTTTTTCTATTTGAGATGCACTCACTCCAGTTACTCCAGTTCTAGCTTATTTACTACTTCTGATTTTGTGGGTGGTTTGCCAAACCCTGGTTCTCAGGTAAGCATTTTAGTTACATAGTTTTGTGTTCTCAACACTCTTGCCTTCAATAGTTGGCATCTCTGGTTGACAGAGTAAATGATTGTTTATGCAGACTGCATCTGAGCCAAGTGTTTCTGTCATCCTGTTGGCTGGTGGCAAGGGCAAGAGGATGGGGGTAAGTTACTCTCAACACAACTTTGTACAGAGCTTAGAGACGCCTAATGTCTCTGCAATTTCATAGATATATAAACCAGGTTAGAAATGGGCTGTAGGAGGCAGGCATGCCCTCTGTCAGAAGACTGCATGCTTGATAACTGCAGTTGTCTACTTTCACCTTGTACATGAACAAGTCACATGCTCAGCTTTTACTTTATTCATATACTTGGGTTTTCCTGTGATTTTTTGTGGGGTTTAGAGAAGGTTGCAGATACTATTGATCTGTAAGTTGCTGGCTGGTGCAGGCCAACATGCCAAAACAGTATCTCCCTTTGCTGGGTCAGCCAATCGCACTTCACAGGTACAATGAGCTCCTTTAGGTTTTTCTTTGCTTGATAGGATCATCATCTTGGATGCATGTCTGGACAGCAAGATGATGTCCTGTCTTAAAGTGCATGGAGTAGTACTAGCCTTGGTTTTGAATGGCACCTCTGTCATAATATGGTTTGAGAATTTTTCTCTTGTGGAAGCTCTGATATGATGGTGGGGGGATGGAACTTCTTGAATGGCAGTTTTCACACATTTGCTAAGATGGAGGAAATTATGGAGATTGTGGTAGTATGTGATCCATCTTACAGAGACATTTTTGAAGGTTTGCTCTCCAATGCTCTGTGATGACCAAGCAAATATTGAGGTGAGGATAGTATGTGTCTTCAATGTTGAGAATAGAGTATATGTGAATTTGATATCAACGAATGTTTGGGTCTGTCTGCCTGCAGATGCTGCAAAAACTATTTCCATCCCTCTGAAGTTTGCTCTTCCAGGAAAGGAGAGGCAAGATTCTGTCTACAGTGGGCTCCAGGTACTAAGGGTTCGTCATGTCTTCAGCTTCTGAAAATATTTGAAATAAAAAACTCGAACAGCTGTTATGTTCCTAAACAAAAATATGTGGGATAATGATGCATAGTTCAGACTGCCAACTTTTTAACAAGTCTTGGTCCAGAGTTCAACAATTGAATTGTTTTACTCCAGAGTCACAGTGTGGTGGCCATATTGTACACTGCTGATTGTTGGCCAATTTTAGTCTCATCAGGCAGGCTGATTTGGTGTCAGGCTTTGAATCTTCCTCAATTGAAACCACCTCTATCTGCTCACAAATGTGGGATTATTCTTCAATTGAAAATCAGTTTTATCTGCTCACAAACATGGGATTGTTGTTCCATTGAAAACCACTTACATCTGCCCACAAATGTGGATGCTTGAAGCTGCTTTTTCAGCCTGGAAATCTCAACAGTCTTGTGGTTGTCAAATTTTTTCTTTCACAGGAAATTAACAAACTGGCAAAGCTTGCATGCGTGCATGACTCTGCACGCCCTCTTGTTCTACCCAAGGACATTTCAAAGGTTGGTGCACACCTTTCCATTATGCCCCAAACAACTGAAGTTGTTAAAAAGTTCACATCTGATTCAGCAAATTCAAAGTAATCTTTTGGCAAGTTTTATTTACAACTCATTTTTATACATATTTGGCACACTGATTTGTCGATGATATTTACACAGGTAATAAAAGATGCAACTGCCCATGGTGCTGCAGTACTAGGAGTGCCTGTGAAGGCCACTATAAAAGAGGTGGGCACATTTTGCCAATTTCTTTCTAGTTTCCTCCTGTCAATGTGTGTTGTTCTTGCAGCTCAATTCTATGCAGGTAGACTTAAATTTGGTAAGTATATGGAGATGGGTCTCAGTATTTTTATAAGCATCTCCACCACCAGCAGTAAAATGGCCTGTACACTCTATTTTGGATGAAGTATGACACTTAAAAAAGAAAATGTGAAACTGGGTTTAGACGTAAATACGATCAAGATACATTGATCTCCACAAGTGCCAGTAAAAGGAAATAATGATTGGCCCAGTTGGTGGCATTTAAACAGTCAGATGGTATATTGTTGAATTTATCATGTTTATGGGTGGGGATGGGAGACCATAAAACTATCTTCAATGTGATAAAACATTGGTTGAGGTCCAAGTAGGGGGTGTGGGTGGAAATCCTCTTATGAAGACAATTTTTTTTGGGTGGCTGAAAACTGCCACTCCTACTGAAAAGGTGGTTGCCAACCTGTTTGGTACAATGCTGATTATACTTTTCTTTCACAGGCAGGAGATGATTTATTTGTCACAAGGACATTGGATCGGCAGCTTTTGTGGGAGATTCAAACTCCACAGGTAGAAAAAAATCCTTACATACACTGTGATCTGTTTCTAGATGAAGATTTGTAAGCAGCTGCAATTATCACATGAAGATCAGAGCAAATGAAGACTCTCATTATTCTATTATAGCAAAGTGCATTGAATTCAGTGGTTATGTTTTGTGACGGATTGGGGCTTTGCAGGTAATTGAGCCTGGTCTGCTAACAAGAGGGTTTGAGCTTGTTAAGCGGTAATTCACTACTCCCTTCTTTCCTTCCTCTTCCACATTCAGTCTCATAAGTAGATTTCATAAAGCAGTGTTAGGCTTTCTAATAATGCTCGTTAAATCTAGTCAATCTAGTCAATCTTTTAAGTAGACTTTCTTAAGCAGAATGGACTTAAAAAAATGTTCCTTTCAATGTAGGTGACTGTTGTCAATGTTGGTATGTAGGGAGGGTTTTGAGGTTACGGATGATGTATCGATTGTGGAGTATTTAAAGCACCCTGTCTTCATCACACATGGCTCATATGCTAACTTGAAGGTATCGTGAAACACTGCCTTATTAACTTGTAAGAATGCAAGCCATTGCTACATCCTTCAGTCCATGATCTCTCTCTCAATTGATACATGAAGCTTCCACCATGCTAGCAGTTTAGGTTGTTGCTACGGATGCATGGGAGAGATGGAAATATGGTTGTGAACTTTCCTGTTGATTGTCTTGATACTGCATTGGTTGTTCAATGCTGGTGTGGTCATTTGTAGCAGAGGTCAAAATCAACTCATGCTTCTCTTATTTCCTGATGAGATCTAGATTCTCTCAGTAACAAACTCTGCCCCACCATTTGCTTGACAGGTCACAACTCCTGATGATATGCTTGTGGCGGAAAGGATATTGTCACAAACTGCAGCCACAGATGCTGAGAAGGCTGTTACATCCACAATCTGAAACCAGAAAGTGCATGGAGAGACCAAATTTTGAGAGCTGTAGCAATACTTTTTCATAACTCTACAAAAAAAATTGTTAACAGATTGGAGTTGCACAATGTCATAGTATTAACTTAACTCAATCCAACAAATAAGATGAATTCCAGAGACAAGCAGAACCTAGATTCTCTCTGGTCTTTTTGTAGGGTTGGAAATTGCAATTTCTTGAGCTATACAGATTTAGGCCTTGGGACTCTGCAATGTAAAATTTCATCCAATTAACATGGAAGGAGGAGTTTTGTGTCAAACAGACTCCACACTTTGATACAATAGCAAATAACACTGTAAATAACATTCACTTTCCCATACAGAAGACATTGGAAGAAGGTCAAGAAATAGAAGAAGATGAAAAATGACAGCAACCATTCATGATTGAGACAGTGGCAAGGTTGTATGATTCCTTCATAGTTTCACAAATGAAAGTTTCCAAACTCAAATCCTCATTACAAATTAGGAGCAAAGAGACTGATGACAAAGATTGTTGGTGCTCAGTTTCATCAAGAGCACAGACTAGAGAAAAAAGAGTTTAGCAACAAACAGGGGTGGATGTTGTTGTTGTTGTCATGTTAGTGAGCCTCGCAAAACAAGGGCGGCCCGTTCAACTACGCGTGCAACCCGCCATATCTCATGCTGCACTGCTGCCCATTGTCTCATTTTTGCTGCATCATCATGCTTGCTGCTTGCAGCCAGAGCCAGAGTGATAGAATTCTTGATGCCTGGAAACGATGAAGTTCCATATGCATTGCTGCTCACAGGCCCATATACCTGAAACACAGCACAGGAAGAAAAGGATTTGTTTGCAATAGTGAAACAACACATTTAGTTCAGTTGTATTTAAACCGAGACAAGCCCTACATTTTGTTCGACATATAAAGGAATTTTCAGACAGCCCACATAATACTGGCATTCAAGAAATTCCTTCCACCTTCTTGAGCACTTGTTCATCTGCCAATATAGTGAATTTCATTAGACTGACATGTATAAGAATGATAGCAGTGTATACCAGATGCTTGTACCAAGACCGTCCAGTTCCACTGAGCCCCTTGTCATCAAGGAATGCTCGCTCCACCTGAAGCAAGCGGTCATTTATAAATCTCCTTCTCAGTAGCAATAAGACTGATGATGAGCCTTGAGCTTGCTGTGATTCTTCATCCTGGCCCTTTGATATCCATTGCCCTCAACCCAGTCAAGCACAGACAGGGGAATGACAACTAATGACTTACAAGCCAGACATGTTGCTATTACATGAGCAACCAGTAAGGGTGCCCACTATCATAAAGTATCTTGAGGTGCAACCCAGGGGTGGTCCTGTGTACACGAAAGAAGAAAGTTTGGAGGCAGAAAATTGCAAAATGTACACCCAGTGTGTGCACCCACAGACATCATGTGCTTAGGTAATTACATGAAGATGAGTAACAATACAGAAGACATGGCAAAATGTCACCTTTGATTGTTGCTTTATTTGAAGGGCTGCTGATTTCAGATTCGAGATTGCTGATACAAGTGGGTTAGCTGACACACCAAGAGCATTGCATCCAGCCAGCTCCATCTGCACTCCCATGGCATAGGACTACACAGACCACAAATTAACACTAATGGAAACTCAGTCATGTTCACTTAGATACATTGAACTTGCATAAGGTACTGTGATATAAGCAACTCCAGAGATTTTGTGCAGTCAGTTGTTGCATGTGATTGCACCAAAATTACCTCCAGCTCTTTTGCATATGTCACAAAGTCTAAAGGGAGCAGTGGATCACTCGATAGCCTCATTGTCAGAAGACCCAACAATGTTGTCACTGCATGCACAGGCAATATCACCTTGAGCTGAAAGTTAAACATCAAACAATCTAATCTTCTATCAGTCAGACAGGAGAAGACAACCATCCTATTATTAAAATTCAAAGCCATATTGGAGAGTTAGTAGCAGCAACTCCAAGTTCAGTAACTTCTACATTACCACATAAGAATGACACATCAGAGAAGGAAAACAAAATTAACATGAAATGCTGGATTACTTGCTACGTGGCGATGAAATAGTGGGTCTCCAAATTTCTCCATCCAGTGGAAGTTGTCATAGGCAGTGTGATACATTGGATAATCATCTACAGAAAATACATACAATCAACCCGCCATCAGAGAATGTTACAGGAGCCTTGCCATTACAAGAAGGTGCACTGTCTCCAGCCTCTGAACCTCCAGATGCTGACAATGTGATCTCCCTGCCCCAACTGAGCCTAATCAAAGAGCAAAAACTCTTGCCTTCTTGCAATGGGAATCACTGTGTTCCAACCTCTTAACCTTAACCTCCCAGCCCTGCCCTAGCTCCAACAGACAGTGAGACTAGTGTCTCTTGGCCTTGGCATAGCTACCTCTGAACAACTAGGCTCATTCTAAAAATGAGTGCCAGACCTTAGAATGATTGCATCCAACTCTTACCAACAATAATGTAACTGCTCCTCTTCTCACCAAAACAATTACAAAATCTTCATCTGAAAGATTTGGCCCTTACCGTCACCAAATTGTAAATCAAGAGCTGGCACCCCTGCATGTTGCAAGAAGGCGACAAAATCTGAACCTCCCCCACCCAATCTGTGAATCTGCACCCAAATTCCTCATCAACTTTTAAGCACTAACTATGACTAATGACTTGTGCAGATGTTGCCCCCTTACCCCACCACCAATGCCATAGTTCAACATGAAAACCACAAAAAAAACGAAAAAGACCATGCAGTTGAAATTGGTGTCAACACCATCAATTTCAGTAATGTTTCATTGGAAACCCCTAAAGGTTCAATGGAGGGTGGATTGAAGATAAGTTCTGGATGCTGCAGAAAAGCAAAGCAAGGAGTATACCAAAGGTGTAGACCCCTTGTGAGAAGCTACCCATTGCTCAAACACACTGTGATCCACTGAATCAGGATCCTTCACCTGTTGTCCACAACCTCCCCCTTCCCTCAGTAACCAGCTATTACAAGTCAGTTGCAGCATGGGTTGTTGCTGCAAACATACTGTCCCAAGCAAACTGTTTCAATCATAGATCACTGGTAAAACTTGGAACAGCAAGCAGTCCCTAAATCTGGAGTCTAATTAGAACAGTGAGCAGTAATAAATCTCTAAGTGAATTGGTAAAGCTGACCTGCTTGGTGACCTCCTGCAGAAGGTTATCAAGTTGTGGTGAAGCTCCAGCAGAGAAGCCAGGCCCACTCACACCACAGTCCACATTCAAATATGCAACTGCACTTGTGCCCAAAATGTCAATATTCTGCTCCACCCACTCTGTAGACCCCACCTGCACCCACCCCACTTCATCACTTGCTCCTCTGCACAGTGTTCATGCACACTGATTCAGCCTTCACCATTCTAACTCTTCAAGCATCCAATTGATTGCAAATAAAAATGTGAAAAAGGAGAACTGATTGCATGCCCAGTTTAGCAAATTCTTAAGATCTGCTCAAATAGAAGACACATGAAAGAGAAGAACAGAGGACAGACCATGCCATACTCTTCAGCATCCCAACTGCACAACACGATACTTCTTCTGGGTTTCCAACCCTTCTGTACAAGCTCACCCAACTGCTGTCCAACCTGTGCTTACCCAAATTCCCACTGTCAGATCAGTACCCCTATGCCTGTAAGCTGAATGAGGGAGTGGCTCAGTGCAAAATCTTTAGTGCCTCCCTCTCTCATGGATTACCAGGGAGACATGAGTCCAGTCTCACTGGGACAAAGTATAACAGAAAGATATAGTACAAGTCCCCTCCAAGAACAGGCTCTCAGTTATTCTGGCTAAGCCAGCCTCTCCTTTCCTGTGTCTGCATCTTGTCAGTTTCACATGCTGCTCAAAACGACCTTCATGTTATTGCCAGCACAAGCAAATGACATAGAACTGTTATACCAGAAGTATCAATAATCAAATGAGCTACCCTCAGTGGCATGCAAGATGTCCAGAGAAGAGTTAGACCTCAAGAAGTGAGGCAGTGCCACTGTTGGGATCCACAGCACCAAAAACCCAAGCATCGCGGTGATTTCCTAATATCACATACCTGGTGCACAGATATTAAAAACATCAGCTCATGGGATGCAACATATGCTCAGTGTAGTATATCCCATATAATAGTTCTCATTCCAAATGAGTTTTACTCCCATGCTTTTGTGACTGTTCTTGACAGACACCCACCAAATTGTGCAATTCTTGTTTTTAACATTCCTAAGAGACAACTTACCTTTGTGCATTAGTAAGGAATTCCAGCAATCCCCTGCATGCTCATCCTGCAGAAGCTCAATATGTTACCCAATGTAGGCGTTTTTATCAGTAGAAGTGCAGCAGAATACCTATCAGGTTCCTCTGATCCTTTTATGACAGCAATCACATTGCGGATTTGCGTCACAGTCTGATTGGCCTGCAAAACAAATCCCATCATTGTTCAATCCCTCCTTCAAGTTTATTGACGCTTTACTTGATTAAAGCTAAGGCTACATACATGGTCTGGTCACTACTTCCATTGTCAGTACTCCTTGTAAGGAGAGTACAAGGAAGCCAGTAAAGAGCATATGTGCATGCTACACTACCTGATTAAAAGAGGACAATTAAATCACAGACAGCTTGAACAATCCATGATCCATTCTCAGAAGCACAGAACATGATGAGAAGGAAATGACACCACTCTAAGTAAAGATCAAAAACCAGGCACTCCTCACACAGTGGCTCTCACAAACATTGGACCGAAGAGGAGCAAAGTGGAGGAGACGAACTCACACTAAATGAGAGGTTGAGTACTCCAGGTCCTCGTCCAAGTTTATATTGAGGCAAATCCAGTGCACCGTGCCACTCAGCTGGTGAGACGGGACCACCTAATGATGCCAGTATAGGCTTTGCATCCTCAGCAGAAATGGGCAGTGATGGAATGGTAGGCAGCATTGCTTCAGGGTCTGAGGCTGAAATCCTTTCTGCTTTGGGAGTACTAGGCCATCCTGGAGTGAGAGGATCACCCACTCCTTGAAACACAGTTCCCCTCTGAATGCCACTGGGAGGCAGCCATTGACTATGTGGGTAAACTTCTTGAGTATAGTTTGCTGCATAATCTTGGGGATCTGAGTAGATTATAGCAGCAACTGCTCCTGCATTGGCTGCATTCTCAACAATGTCTCCTCGATAGATGGCATGATACCTTGCAAGGACAATGGCACCTTTGACATCTATCCCCATTGCCGCCAGCTTCTGGAAATCTTCCAATCTCCCATAGTTGGCATACACTACCTCACTGCTCACATTACCCGAAGGAGCATACCCATGAAATGTTGGTATCACCTTTGGATTCTGACTGTAGAGATCTCCTTCCACAGGTTCCTCTTTCAGTGAGAGCTCAAGGGGTGGCTCCTGTGTGGGGCCGGCTGTAAGGATAAGTGAGCGGTGCAATGGGTAAGAGAGAAGCACATCATAGTCTGTGTAATGGACTGCAAGGCCATACTCCTGGAATTTCTGGAAGACATAGTCAGCAGTCGCAAAATCTTCAGGAGTGCCTGCCACATGTGGCTCTTTGGTGAGCTGAAAGAGATGATTTCTTATGCTTGCATTGTTCACAGCTCCCATGAATGCCTTTTGCCATTGCTGCTGCTGAAGAAACAACCACCCAAAGAAAAACCCATTTCTTAGCCAACCTCTGAAAACAAATCTGATCCAAGCAACGTGCACAAGCTTTAAAAGCTTTACTGACTGCAGTGCTGTGCAAACTTCGATCTGCAAAACTAACACTTTCCAGCTGAGATTTGACAAAGTAATAGCTGCCGACGAACTGACCCAACCAGAATTGCAAATTGGTGAGCCGCAAAAGGTGGAGCTACAGTGGAATTGCGGCAGATTTTGTAAGATCTTAAGACACAAGGAAGAAGAGGGGAAGGAGAAGAGGATGGGCGGGACGGAAATACATTAGCTCCGTTAGCGCGAGCCCGGGCTGGCATGAGGATGTTGAACAGTGTGACGAGCAGCGCCAGGAAGATCGCAGCCAGCAGCAGTAGAAGCCTCCAGTTCATGCGCTTCTTGGAGAGGGACGTAGGAGCAGGAGTATCGTTGAGCAGAGGTGGTAAGTCCCTTGCGTCGTCGAGCTGCTCTCGACGGTCCTTGATACAAAACACACACGGTACTGCGCGCAGGAACTGCCAGTAGTGCGCCGCCGCCAGCCATCCTTTACCCTCCGGCATTGCTCTTTCTTTCTTTTGATTCTCCTTTGCACTCTCGTTTTGCACTCTCGTTCGTTTGTTCTCAATGCTCAAAATTCAGTGCAACAAGCAGATATAAAGAAACGCTTCTTTGTCACTCTCTTCCGTTGACGACGACACAGTCTTCGGAATTCCCTCAACAAGAAAGGAATCCACACTCACAGAAGAAAGAATTTTCTTTTGTCACAAAGAAATCGTGGGAGCAAATTACTGACTCACGATTGCAGCAGCAGAAATCAACCAAAGACAAAACGTCTTCAAGCAAATCCGTCGTAAATTCTTCAAGCAAATCAACTACCGAAAGAAAGAATCACGAGACACAGAGAGAGAGAGAGAGAGAGAGAGAGACGAACAAGAAGGCCGGCAACGAGCGAGGGCTATCCCATCCCACAAGCAGTTTTGTTGCAGAGAGAAACAGACGCGACGAGAAAGCTGCGAGGGATGGGTAATCATCTGTCTGTATTTCTTTCTTTCTTTCTTTCTTTCTTTCGTCGATGAGAGAGAAGAGAGGATCGAGGCACACACAGCAGCAGCAGCAACAGTAGGGGGCAGGCAGCAGCGGCAACAGCCACCTCACGATTCTCCGATCTCCAAGTGTCCGCATATCAGCGTCATCATTCCCTCTTGCAAGTGCATCCCGAGATTTGCGTCATCCTCAAAAAATTCTCCTTTTCCTGCGAACAATTCTCCCTTTTCTGCGAACGCGCAGGCGCAATCCAGGTTCGAATCCAATGGAAAAGAAGGAAAGGGCAAAGCAGCACCGTTATTACGCGTCCGGCGGCGGCGGCTACCAGAAGAATCGGATTGCTGCACAGTTCTGCAGAGATTCGTTCGTTGTTGTACTCCCATCAAAAGCGCTCCAGCAGCAGTACTGCAGGACAGCATCGTACACACGTACTTGGCGCTCTTTTTGTTTCCAGTTTCCTCATGCTTCTTGTGTGTTCTCTAGATATGGCGATCCGGCCAGCCGCAGCAGTAGTGTCCTGCCCGTCCGAGGAAATCGCCTCCCTCGATCTGATCAGTCGAAGCATGTCTGGCGTTAGGAACTTTGTCTCTCTCTCTCTCTCGATCTCGATCCATCGATCGATCCAGAGACTTGCGCTATGTGTAACGCTCATCGGCTCTCCGTCAAGGAACGATAGGCGTGCCGCGAACAGAATCCTGTTCTCCAGAGACAAGAATCCAGAAGGAGGAAGGCGACAGGACAGGAATGAGGAGAATCTGCTTCGCCGAGCAGCTCCTTTGGCTGCTGTTCATGTTATTGCATCAGAACAAGTCGAGGTTCGTTTTTTTGGCAAGAAAAATGGAATGTTGTGTGTGTGTGTGAGAGAGAGAGAGAGAGAGATCTCTGTAAGTGAAGATTGTCTTGTGGCTTTGTGTCATTCTGTGATCGAGCAGCTACAGATTTCTCCTCAAGCAAAAAGAGGAGAAACACTTTGGAGGAAGTGCATCTTTGTATCGTCGCCTCCAGTTTGTTGTAAGCATTCTCTCGATCGTGGAGGAAACTGCGTCCTTACAAATTTTCTTGCTTGTTTCGATCATCGTGTCTTTATGAGGTTGTGAGGAATTCCTCCCTGGCTAATGAAGCTTGGTTGTGGATCTCTCTGGTCACAGATGAAATCAAGGAATCCTGATTCGAAGAAGAAGAAGAAACACATAGCAGCGGACTCTGGCTTGATGCCTGGAGAGGAAAAACGCACGGAGAGACGCACAGCGATGCTGCAATTGAGATGTTTGCACGTGGAATGGGAAGACTAACAGGAGAATGAAGTGATGCTTGATAATCTGAGAATCGGCAAGAGAGCTTTTCCATTAACTGCACTGCAACAACAAGAATGCTATGAGTCCGACCAAACAGGTGCGATTGCTTAAGAGATCACCACTTTTGTCTCTTGAGTGCTTGTCAATTTAATGACCAATTCTCCTTGTTGCTTTGTCTGGAAATGTGACAGGAACTGAGAGGACACATATTTCAGAGCTGTGTTTGTTGTAGAGATTTCTCATGGGAAATGGTTGTTTGTGGAGATTGCTTTGAGATTCCCCTGCAGTCTCTGTGTGTGTGTTGTTGTCGAGGAGATTTCTCTACAGTCTCAATGTTTATTTGTGGAGATTGCTTAGAGATTACTCTGCAGTCTCTCCCAACGTGTTGTCAATGTGGAGATCTTGTCTCTGCAGTCTCCTAGATAAACTTGTTGTGGATATCTCTTTGCAATCTCATAGATGTTTGCCGTGGAGATAATCCCTCAGAAGATAGTCCCTCAGATTTCTCTGCAGCCCATAGACATGTTTGCCATGGCGATTCCTCTCCAATCTCATAGAAATGTTTGTTGTGAAGATCTTCTCTCTGCAGTCTCATAGATATCCTTGTTGTGGATCTAATTCTTCGCAATCTCATAGAAATGTTTGCTGTGGAGATTTAACTGTAGCCTCATAGGTATGTTCGTTGTGGAGGTTTCTGTGCAATCTAATAGAAATATTTGTTCTGGAGAGAGCTCACTCTTGGTGACTGTATCCTTTCTTATTTTATTGAGATTGTATCCTTTCATTATTGGTGAATATTACAATAATACAGAAAAGAAATCTGTGGAGTGAGATTGTGGTGTTGCAAAATGCCACATCCAGAGACATATCTACTAATAATGTACAAAAGTGTTTATCTCTTGACAATGATCATCATGCAACAGAGTGCAAAGCTTAAGTCTTTGTGTAGATTACAGGGAGGGGATCCATTCACAAAGGAGTTGAAGGTTCGTGGTCTCTGGTGGAGTACAGTTGTGACTGCGGTTGCTGTAAAGATGGAGGAAGCTGCAGAGTGAATTCTATGCTGTTTGGTGTATCTGCTGAGGAGTTTGTCACGGTTTGTGTTGTTGAATCATAACCACCACATTTGTTTCTTTTGCCCATCTCCAGGAACTTTTTCATTTCAGTTTTCAGAAGACTCAAGTTGATGGGCTTCATGAGGACATAATCCATACCTACTTCAAAGCATCGCTCCCGTGTTTTTGAGTCAGAGTTTGCTGTAAGTGCCGCAATGATGGGTCTTTCAAACTTGCTCCACTTCTCGACTATCTCCCTTGCAACAGCAAAGCCATCCATCTGCAAGAAGAAACACCTCAAAATTGTCACTCAGTGAAGTTGGTGAAGAGAACACTTCCTCCAAAAGAAATACCTCAGCATTCAAGATAGAACAAGTTATGTGACTGCTAGGTACAAATGGTGAGGTATCTCAACAAACTTTGAACTCTTCAGCATACTTTGGAATGAGTGATATTGTTTGTCATCTTTTGCACTGAGAGAGAGAGAGAGAGAGAGAGAGAGAGAGAGAGAGAGCAAGTATTTGATAGTTCTATTGCTTACTGCAATCTGCTCCTTGTCTCTAAACAAAGACGTGCATACAAGAATGGTATAGTACAAATGTGACCTCAGAAATGCTAGACCTACCTCAGGCATGCAAAGGTCTAAGAGAATGATCTGAAATGCAGAAGCTCCCTTCTCAATGAGAATATCCAAGCATTTTTGACCAGAGTCAACAACAGTTGGAATACATCCAATGCTGTCAAGCAGTCGCCTGGTTACAATACGATTTACAGAGTTCTCATCCACAACCATCACCTGTCCCATCCGATCATGACACAGTTATCCATATGCAGACGCAAGCAAATGGAAATCCTCTTTGAAGCCATGGTAGTAAACTACCAATGTAAACAAAAGCCAATCAGGACATGCCAGTTTTGTAAGGTTTGTTGAGATCCCCTCACCTGGATGTTCTTCATAGTGGATGGAGAGACAGCTCCTTTTGGCGTCACTGGAATGTCTTTGGGTTCACAGTAAATGCCAATGCACAGGTACAATTTGCAAGTGGTTCCTTTACCAAGCCCCTCACTCTCCAAACATATCCTTCCTCCCATTAGCTGCGTCATTAAACAGCAGATTATCATGCCTCCCATCAGGAGCAGGAAAAGCTTGGCGCTCTAGTCCTTATCTTCCAATTAAATGTTGTCTTAATGCTGAAGAGTGTGATGGAGCCACAATGGGTGTAGGTAGTATGTTGTGGATTTAGTAGTACCTGTACAAACTTCTTGGAGATAGCAAGTACCAAACCTGTGCCTCCAAAGTTACGAGTCGTGCTGCTATCAGCCTGAACAAATTTGTTAAATAAGCGAGGCATGTCCATGCGTTTAATGCCGATGCCAGTATCTTGCACATCAATGTGTAGGTACCTGTACTCCAGCGTTGTATTTGGAACTGACTGGCACTTGGTATGTGCAGATCCTGCAGCTGCTTGGAAGTCAGTTGTCGCGCCCATATACACTGACAGCTTCACTTCTCCTTCCAATGTGAACTTGATTGCATTCCCAATCTGTCCACACAATTCATGATGTTGTACATGAGATCTCACTGCAACTTTCTGGAACAACTTTGCAATTTCATTACTTGTGTTGCAAGAGAGACAAATTAGAGATACATGTGTGCAGATCAATACTCAGGCTCCCTTGCTGTGAATCAATTTGTTCAGAACCTCATCTCTCTTCCATTCTTTTATGTACCATTCTATTCTCAGCTCTGACCAGATCAGATGAACATTTATACCACATTGAGCAAAATTTGGACAATGCGATTCCTGTCACCAAAAGCATTGATTGGCAGTTCTGGTGGTATGGACATGGTGAATGCAAGCTGCTTGTTGAAGGCCAGTGGTTGTATGATACTTTCAACTTCTCGCAGCAAAGTATGGAGGTCGAAAGCTCGCAGATCCAAAGAGAGGCCACCACTTTCAAGCCGAGAGAAGTCAAGGATATCGTTTATCAATGATGATAGTAGACTACTGCTTTTACCCATTGTTTCAACCATAGCCTTCTGGTCAGCTGTCAAGTTAGTTTGCAACAAAATGGAGGCAAGAGCTATGAGAGCATGCATGGGTGTCCGCATCTCATGGTTCATAATCGCGAGGAAGTCATTGCGGGCTGCAACAGCTTCTTCAGCCTCCATTCTAGCAGTTTCAAGTGCACGGTTCTGAGACATTAGTTGGTCCCGTGCGTGCATCGACTCCTCCAACACTGTTGCATGTGACAGGGCCACTGCAACCTTCAAATGCACAAATTCAGGTATCACACACAGTGATGAACTTGCATGCATGTCTCTTCAAAAGGCCAGAAGGGCGGAAGTTGTCAGAAGAAGGATGTCATGCCTGCCTACATGTATGAATGAATTTGCTGCCTAAAATCATTGCAGCTAACTATGTTGCAATCACACTGCAGGCACTTCCAACAATGTTTGGTTTGATGAAGCGAGAAGGGCAGAAGACACACCTGGTCAGCGACTGCAGTGACCAGATCAATTTCATGACCATGCCATCTCTTTCCTGGATCATTTTGAAGAGCAAGAACTAGCAAGGCATATGAAGAACTAACAATAGCACTTTGGTTGTTACCGCTCCCAATCTCCACTCCATTATCCTTGAAGTAGGATGTCCTCATGTAGGGCAGGCGTACAGCAACGACTCTGTCCTTCTGAAAGCAATCTCCAAGATCTCTGTGGCAGCTGTGCTTTGTGAGGGTTGAGTCCATTGGAACAAGCATTGCTCCTTGTGTGTTGAAAATCTGCAGACGAGACATAACAGCTCTGTGCCTCAGGTTGTGAGTTCATATTGCACATGCATGCATGTTGTAAAATCTGCAGACAGTGTGCTAGGCTGCAACTACTTGATTCATTTGACAACATAGATCGAGGAGAAGAGGGGTTGTGGAACTGAGACAGCAAATCTTGGAATTTGGATGAAGTGGATCATACTTTCTGAAGGTTTTCATCGGTGATTGGATTGGAGACTGGGACAGGATTATGATTATCCTCAAGTGCATGAGTGAGCTCCATAGTCTCACCATCAGCACTGGGCATCCAGACGTTGCAGCTTTCCAGTGTAAGTGTATGTGCCAACTCCACGAGAGTGGTCTTCAAAATGGTATCTCGGTTGAGTGTGCTCCTGATCTCATGTGTCAACATTCGCACATGACTTCCTGTTTCTTCCTTCTTTTTCATAACTACTACCTCCTTATCGAGCTCTGCAGTCTAGGCAGACAGCACACACAATCAATGTTATAGCTCTTTAGAAAACAAAATCATTGGCGTGAAAGATGCACAATTCACCAGTTTTGGTGCAATGCACAGAATCTGGAGAGAAAAAAGAGGAGGATTTGCAATCATCATCATCACTTACCTTTATAGCCAACGATATCTCCCGCTTCTTGACTGATAAAACTTCAGGAATGACCCAGCTGAGAGTGATTGCTGTTGCACATGATACAAAAGCAGTTGTCACTTTGAAGAACGTCATAGTTGCAAATGCCAAAGCTGAAGTAGAACCAAGAGTGCACAAACTGATAAGATGTGTCAGTCCACAGAGAACGATGAAGGCACCAAACTGTGCCACAATCCACTTGTAGGGGAACACCTGCACTGATTAACTGCCATCATTTTTTTGTCTGCAGCATCTCTCTGGTGCAGCAACACATTTCTGATGCACTGTTGGCTCTACACATAGGCTACTATCTTAGGCTGTCGAATGATTTGACTGTCAACGAAATGTTCCTTCTCTTGCTGCTTGCTGACATCATTGCCAAGCAAGGAGCTGCAATCCTAGTGTTCCCAAGCAGGAAAACTAGGATCACAGCTCATTACTTGCCATTACTTGCCTCACCTCAAGAAGCAGGCAATTAAAACATGGGATTTCTTCCATATGTTTTAGTCAATAGAAGAGTTAGCAATGGGCACCTGTGCCTTGTATATGAAAAAGAGGAGCTCGATTGGGATGGAGAAGTATGCAAGAGCAATGAGCACATCAGAGGCGAGTTGCCAATGTGCCATTTGCACATAATTGTGGATCTGAGGATGAGCTGCCAAGCAGTTGTGACAATTGTTTGAAATCTCGAACACGAGAGATGTGCAAGGCTCTGTGCAATATTTGGACATGCTCCTTGAAGACGGATCCACAAGCTGTTGCTTTGGATCAGACATCATCAAATCCTTGAGAAGAAGCATTTCTTCTTCTGGAAAGAACTGCCTCCTCATCACTACTGCTGCCACACCAATTGTCAGTTGCGAGAAGAAGAAACAGATGCTGCTGTACAAGACAAATGTCCGAAGCTTGAGCAGCATTTTGTCCATTGCTGTTGCACAACCACAAAATGCTTGCTCCTCATCACAGATTTGCAAACAAAAGAGATCGCTCAAAATCCTGTGTGCAATAACTCCTTTCTCCTCTGCAGCAATTCTTGGAAACACAAGCGTGCGAGGTCCAAATTTCAGATTCTCGAGCAAAAGACGAACACGTTGAAAAGACATTGCACAGAGAAAGAGAGAGAGATAGACAGAGACAGAGAGATTTGCATCTGCCTGTACTTCGATTCTTCATTTTCCAAGGCACGGCGGAAAGTGAGGTGCAATGTGTGCGGAAGAAAATATCTCCCTTTCTCTTCTCGCATCCGCTCCATCTCCGCATCACCCGCGCACGCTTCCGCGACTGTTTTTATTGTGAAATAGGTGAGAGGAAATCCGGCCTGCAGCACAACCGTTACAACACGCTGTTGTTGTTCTCGGCATTCCTACCCCCCATGACCGGATTCCACCTACCTACTAGCTACCGATTGTCATGAATCTTGCAATAGGAAACCAACAACACCACCAACAAAAAAACAAACACCCCTCTGCCGCTGTGCTGTGCTATGTTATGCTTGGGTTTGCTTGTAAACCCGCAATCCTAACCTCCAGATCTTCAAACCCTAAGCGCACGCAAATGCACACAATCTCGCACAATTTGGGACAGAAAGAGACACGGGATTATGTCCGAAAGACGAAGAGTACCTCCTAATCTACAATGACAACAGCATTTCACGAACTCGCGGAAATTCGAAGTCCAATTGTTCTCGCCAAGAATCTATTGCCATTGTCCTCGCTTTGATTCTGTTTTGCAACAGCAACAGGAACAGCAGCAGCAGCAGCAAGACCAGCCGCAGGCAGGAGCATCCTCATCATCTTTTCATGAAGCCGTGAATGCAAAACGCGTGAAACTAGTGCAAATGAAGAGGAGGAGCAACGCATTTGCCTCCTCCTCCTCTGTTTTGCGCATTTGCGCTTCTTCCGTCATGTCTTCTATCATGTCTCCTGGTTCTTGCAACACGACAACTGCATGTGGATGACAACTCTACAGCCTGTTGATGCATGCAAGCAAGCAAGCCCTAAGGAAGAAGAAGAAGAAGGAAGGAAGGAAGGAGGAAGACGAGCAGTGGAGGCGATGGATCGAGCAGCCAAGGAGCTTGCAAAACCTGGTACCAATACAACTACTGCCGATGCATTGCAGCTGAACATCATCCTCGTCTTCGTCGTCCATCGTCTTCATTGTTTGTACACAAATGCAGCACCTCCTTGAGCTTCTTCTTCGTTCATCTATTTGCAGGTGTGTTTTTTTGTTGCTCCTTCCAAGTCTGTTGGCTGGTTGTAATAATAATGCTGCAAGAAAGCTCTCTCCATTGCATTTCGGGGCTGTGGACACGATGATGATGATCAGGATGAGGAGGAGGCTGTTGTAAATCGGCTTCTCCGGAACTCGGTTCACAAACAGAAAGAAAGAAAGAGGTCGGAGGATTCTTGGAGTTTCTTCCTGGAATTGTTGTTGCTTCAAAACGGCAGTCTTGATGATCTTCTCTTCTTCTCCTTCTCCTTCTTCTTCTTGTTCTTGTTTTTGGTCTTTTCATTTGCCTTCTTCTTCTTCGCATTCTGTCATCGCTTCTGTGTGGGGATGTAGACGATCGGATTGTGGCGGTGAAGCTTTGGAGTTTGGCAAGGGAATGGGTAGGACGTAGAGCAACAGAATCATCAGAAGAGAGTGTGTTTTTGGGGGATAGCAAGAAAGAAAGAGCAAAGAGAAAATGGAGGATACGGGACACTCTTCTCTGTCGTTTATCATAGACGGAGAACTGTGGGAGAAATTCAACTTGGAACTGCGAGCTGCGTGCCATTGGTGCACGCACCATCACACAACGACACCAGCGGAGGCGGCCAAGCAACTGGAGCGAGGCGAAGGCTGGCCGCGAGATTGGATCTCTCGCAAGGTCAAGAACTCGACGCGGCAGTTCGGAGGCCTTTTCATCTGCCCCGCTTCCGATTGTCCTGGTCACTCCAATCCCAAGGGCGAGCGCCGTCGTCGCTGGTTTTGTCGCTTCTGCATCAACCGCCATCTTGGTGTGGATCTCAAAAACTTCTTCCAGTTTGATGAAGCTCAAGGGAAATGGTTTCAGGTAAAACCCACCCTTTCCAGAAAGCCTTGAAACCCTAGGTCACCCCCTCCCCTCACAACACAGCAAGCAAGCTCACCAGAGAGAGAGAGACAGAGAGAAGAGAAAGAGACAGAGACAGAGAGAGGAAGCTTGATTCAATGTGTTCTGAAAGCTTCACAGCTCGTGGACTTTACTTGAGCTTGTTTGTCAGTTTTTTTTTTTCTTGATGGGTGCAGATACCTGGTCTTATATGCTGGCATTGCCAAGCCCGTCATGGAGATGCAGAGTGCGTGAATTGTCCTCAGAAGCATACAAAGAAGGCCAAGAGGCCAAGAGATGTGCTTCCTCTTGCCATACGATCGCCAGGTATCAGTTTGCCAGCAGCTGCCAGTTTGTTGGTAACAGGAGGAGCTGCAGATGGTGATTACGCAGATGGGGCTTCAAGCGAGGGCAGAGGTGGTGGTCCAGGAGGTATTGATAACACCCATCTTGATGATAACACGCTAACCACTGCAGCAGTTGCAGGAGAAAACCATATACGACTTGTCCTTCCAATGAACGCAACCTCTGTATCAAACATCCATTTTCTCGCTGCAAATGCTCCACTGATGCCACCACCACCACACCAACAACAGCTGCCTCCTTCACGACCATTCTTCTCAGAAAAGGCAATCCACCAAGCTTAAACTCTCATGACCCCCCTGTGCAATTCTCATGCCTCACAACATTA
The DNA here is from genome assembly GCA_963920785.1 of Sphagnum contortum. Taxonomy (NCBI): domain Eukaryota; kingdom Viridiplantae; phylum Streptophyta; class Sphagnopsida; order Sphagnales; family Sphagnaceae; genus Sphagnum; species Sphagnum contortum. Next base: position 388,477 of record OY987289.1, read on the forward strand.
TGTCTTCAAATTTTCCTTTTTGTCTCTCCATTCTGTTCATCTATTTGCTTGTTTTTATTGTCATTTAGTTTTTCCTTCTCTTTGTTTTCCTTGGTGATCTCCACGTCTCTCATGTTTCTGTCGGTGCTGAGTCCTCCTGTTTCTCACTGTCTTATGACAGAAACTCCGCACATTTGGGTCCAGTCTAAACATGTATGTGACTGTCTCTATTATTCAAAATTGCTCCTCAGTGTTTTCAACTATTCATCATTGTTGCTGTCGGTGTTTCCAGTTTTTTCTGTTGACTGATGTACTATTAGATTCTGACATCTGTATAACCTTATTCCATCACCTCCCAATTTTAATTCATTTTGCATTATTTTGTAAAGGATGGAAAAGTTGTGAATACTTATGAAGAGATTCTCATGGCTGTGATGACGTGTGTGTGAACACATGAAGCTTTCTCTCTCTCTCACACACACACATGAATGAAAGTTTTTCTTTCTTTCTTGTGAACAAATGATTTACATTGCTGTGGAGGAACTACACCCAACACTGCATCTTTCTTTGCATGTACAAGAACAAAATCAATCTATAGTATTCTTTGCTGGAAGTTGTGGTAGTTAAGTCACTATCATACATACTACTGTTGATGGTCCCTGAACAGGTGTGAGATTGGCACTTCTGTTCAGACCGGTGTGTGTTTTTTGTTTTTGTCTGTTCTGTGTCCCCTGGTTTGGTTCTTTCTGTGGTTTCCTGAGGAACTGTTAACCTTGCTGTTTCTTCTTCATTGTGAGAATGGAGATTTCTCTATTCTTATGAAAGATATATAGTTTTCTTTGCTGCGGCAAAATTGTAATCTGACCCTCCCCACTGAATAAAAAAAGGAAGGCAGCTAGAGATGTGCTGGTAATATCAACCTGGTCATGAAACAACACCATTCAAGACCCTGAAGGTAAAGTTGTCAGGTCATAATTCCAGTGTCATGTGGGCTCTGGCTTGTGGACATGTCACAATAACAAAGGAAACTCATTCTTTTCTAGCTCTTGGGCTGACAATTGTATATTTGAACTTTGTTTCCTCTGCTGCAGGGCCATATTCGTCATGAATCTCCTGCATCAATTGTCCCCAGTTTACTTGAGTTTGTCAACAACTCCTGCACACCATTCCATGCCACTGGTAAGCATGTGCAAAGTGGTCATACTCCTTGGGTATCTGGGGTTCTGAGAAACACAACTTTATATGGATTTGGATGAAGCTTTTTAAGGAGGCTTGTTCCAGTTCAGTAACAATAATCTGTGATCCACAACCAAGAGCCAGGAAGGGTGTAGCTTTGTAGAATTCCTGTTATCAATGGGTGGTTTCTTGGTTTGAATGTGAGAAAGGGTGATGAGAACTTGTGTGGGTATGGGATGACAGTGGAGGCAACAAGGCATCTTCTGAGTGCAAGTTTTCAGCAGTTAAGTGAGTGTGGAGAGTGGGCATTGCACCCAGGAGGCCGTTACTTCTTCACACACAACATGTCTTCAGTTTTTGCTTTTGCTGTTGGGTCCAAGTAAGCTCAATACCTGGGGCCTGCAGCTCAAGTGTCACGACCAAATCATCTCACTGACAGTTTTAAATCTGTACAGATGCATATGTATTATAATTATGATGCTGAGCTTTGGTTTTATGGTCAACAATTTTGGGGTCAATCTGTTTTAGGGGTGCCCACAAATGATTAGTTGTGCTATGTCATGCTTTAATTCTGGATGGGTTGTCTTGTCAACTCAATGCTACCAGTGTCAGTCTCCTTTGCAGTAAACTGTGCTCAACCAGTATGGCCTTAGGGTTTGCAATTGAGCACATAGGATGGATTGATTGCAGATATGTACCAGGTGGTGGGTTTCATGTGGTGGCAGCACACACAGATAGCCCCTGTCCTAAGCTGAAGCCAGTTGCACATGGATCAAAAGAAGGGGATATGAGTGTGCAAGTGCACATGTATGGAACTGGAATGTGGCAGACATGGTTTGACCGTGACCTCAGCATTGCTGGTCGTGTGCTCATGCGGAGAAAAGGTCGTGAACTAACCCATGAGCTTGTGAGGGTTAGGCGTCCCATGCTGCACACTCCAACACTTCCAATCAGGGGTGACAGTTGGAAATCTGACTTAGAAGCCCAGCTTGCGCCTCTGCTGGCCATTCAAATTGAGGCTGAATTGACAATTTCTTGTGAATCTGAATCATCACTTCCAGTAGAAAAACATGAGCATGGGATTCATGTCTATCCGGCCAATGGATCCTCCCATCATCCACTTTTGTTGCAGGTCAGCCTTGAGATATAGCCAGCATCTCACACCTGGTACCTATATACTTCAACGAGTATCAATTGCATTTTACAGTGCTATTTAGGACTATGGTTGAAGGATTCATATGTTCAGTCATTTAGTGTATTCAGTCTGCAGATCTGAATATTAGGAATCAGGAGTTTCCAGTGGACTTAATAATTGTAAGAGTTTGGGGTTCAGAGCTTACTTAAGCAGCTGTGTCATGGTTTCCCTGCCAGAAGTGCTTGTTAAGAAGTTCGTTAGCAAACATGGGAGGTAGTTTCTGATTGCAGGTGCTAGCAGAGGAGCTCAAGTGCGACGTGAATGAGATTGCAGATTTTGATCTGGGTGTATATGACACACAACCTGGCACTCTAGGTGGTGTGCGCAATGATTTTGTGTTTGCAGGCAGATTGGATAACCTGGCATCAGCCTATTGTGCATTGTCAGCATTGCTTGATACCTGTGCAGAACCTTCATCTCTGATGGATGAAACCTCCATCTACATGGTGGCACTCTTCGACAGTGGCGAGGTAGCATTTTCCAGCTCTAGAAATTTTCCACCTAGTACATGACTTTGATCTATGTAGATGCTGCACTTAAGTTGGCTCAGATGTGTCTAATGATGGTTGATCTCTCAATATGTTCCCTTGCTCTGGCATCTCTGGCAGTACAGGTCCACTTGTCAATGCAATATCATATGTTCAATAGAGAAGCTTAAGGGAACCAATCTGTGGGTTGCAGCTAGTGGCAGACTCGTCACAGGGAGCAGGACCGCAAACAATGCTTCAGACCATGACACGTGTTGCACAGTGGTTAGCCCGTGACTCTGACAGTGAAGCCAATGTAGAGCGAGCTATGAGGCGCTCATTCATTGGTAAATCCAGATCCCAATATCCTTTCACATTGTTAATCAGTCTGCTGGGGGGCTAAGTTGAAAATTCAGGGCTTCAGGTTTTTTAATTTGACATTTGTACAATGGGATTTACTGTGAAAGAATATTCAACTTTTAGTCATAGCCTATGTTTGGTGGAGCTAAAGCTGAAGACGAAACTGGGTCAATAACATTGTTAAGGATGCCTAACATTGATAGATGTATTGTTGGATATGTGGGGGCCAGTATCAGCAGACATGGTACATGGGCTCCACCCTTCACAAGTGAATGCAAGTGGAGCAAATGAGGAGGTATTGCTTCAGCCAAAGCTCCATCATGGTCTCGTCATGAGGCATGACACAGTCCACAACCATGCTGCTGACATTGTCACTTCTTATTTGTTCCGTGAGGTTGCTAAACGGAATTGCATCCCAACTCAGGTTTGTTTAGTTTTGCCCATAGCAGCACAATGTTTTGCCCTGTATGGAGTGTGTCAATACTAAGGAATATAACAATGCCAATTCATTTCAAACTGAATGTTTTAGCTAATTCATTTCAAACTGAATGTTTTAGCTTTAGTCTATGTTGATTGCAAAACCAGTGCATTCTCATGGTTAATGTAGTGGACTCAGTAGTTGAATTGGAAATTTGAATACTAAGAGTACCTCTTACAGAATAGGCTCTTACAGAGAAATCCAGAATGTTGATATGGTGGATGTATGTGGCTATCTGGCTCCAGAATTGTGCAGTGGTGCGGGATCTGGGATGTTGTTTAACAATTAATGCTATCATAGCAGCTGGCTACGGGATCCGGGTAGTGGACTGTGGCTTACCACAGCTCTCCATGCACAGGTCCTCCCTCTTCCCTTTCAGTGCTCAGTGTCTAGGATTTGATTTAGAAAAGTTCATGTTTTAACAGAAATGCTTCTTTAACCATGTCAGTTGTTCATGGGTGGATAAAAGCAATAGAATTGCAGGGAAATTGCTAACATTGAGAGGCAACTGATTTATATAAGATGTCAATAGTTGATAGAAGAATGAGAGGTCACCTGATCAGAGGAGATTTGTGGTCCTGTTGGTTGACAGTGTGCGGGAGATGTGCTGTGCTGATGACTTAGATGCAGCCTTTCGTCATTTCAGGGCATTTTTCCAACATTTCACAGCCATTGATGAGCATCTAAGGGTTGACTAGAGGATTCTCTGCTCATTTTGTGAACTGTTGCTCCAGCCTCAGAATGCCTCCATTCAGGATGGTTCAGATTCCATAACACCCAACTTTTTGCTCATTGTGTTACTTCATTTGTTAAGAGGAAATTTTCTCTCTCTAACTTTGTTCCTGGTCTGGATTTCAGGAATTTAACAGTACGCAGCCACTAATCTAGATGTTTAGCACAGTTACTACAACCAAGAGACTAGGCCAACTGCACTGTGGAGGGAAGTGGATAACAGGATTTACTGCTGCAATGGAGGTTCATGTTTTCAGAGTGTAGTTTGCTGAACAAGAGACAATAACTGAAGGATTCCCCCATCATTCCCCAAACATTATTGTGACAAATTTCAAGTGCACGCAAAATGTTTTGTAGCTTACTCTGGTGAATGTGATTACAGGTTTAAGGTTGACAGCCCCAGAGATTTGGGTTGTCCATCAAGATGACTCAGGTTTATGGTATGTGACAAACCCTGCATGTACAGTTTCAAAATTGTATTTGACATTTTGATGAATGGGGGTCAATACAATATAGTCTGCAAGAGAGCTTCCTTGGTTAAGTCCATTGAAAGCTTATAAGGCTTCCAAATGTCAATTTTGTGTGAAATACAGTTTATGATTTGCTAGTCAGTTAAGATGATACTGTGATTTTGATCCTATTGGTTACTACCAGCAGGATTCTGTGGGCCCAAATTCCCAGTGCCTAAATGATGTTAAGTGCACAGATTCTGTGTGGAAACTTGACCGATATGTCACTATTGCTCTACAGCTTCCTGGATCTGCTGGTGATAGCCAACAGTTTCCAAAACTTCAAAGGGTGACTCGCACTCTCCTGCAACATAACAGGGTTAACTGGTAAGTGCTCACAAGAATTGTAACAGAAGTGGGGGAACCCATGAAGAGTTAGTCAGTCTGTGACTTCTTCAGAGATTGCAAAACCCATCTACAATCCCCAATCTCTGGAGAGAAAATAAAAGCAAGTTTTATGACTAAACATATCACCAAAAGTCACCACATAAATGCAGCCCATTCTTGAAGTGATGGAAGCAAATACTATCCCTAGCAATGATTTAGTGGCCAGCGATTTTGGAGATGAACTTGGTGATGGTATGACAGTACAAACCCAAAGATTTGTAATGATACAGATTGGTGTTTCAGAGGGTGTATTGTACAAACCCAAAGATTTGTAATGATACAGATTGGTGTTTCAGAGGGTGTATTGACGATGCCAAAAGCAATAGCTAGCTTCTCACTGGTAACAGTGCACCACTTGAGCTTCTATTCTACATCATGCACAGCAAAGCAAGTTTCTTGCAGGTACCCTGCAGTTTCTATCATTTTACTCAATCTGTCCAGCTCTCCATATCTTTTCTGAATATGGATGCAATCTGTCTTCTACCATGAATGAGTGAGTCTGATCACTGAACTCTGTCCATGTGACCTGGCTCCTTTTTTACACCACTATCTTTCATTGAATTTCTTCCCTTTTCAACATCATTCCACAAACCAGCTGCTGCATAAACATTTGGAAGTTGCACATAAACTGCAGCACTTTGAGTTTCTGTTATAAGAAGATTTTTGGCAGCATGCTCAGCTAGCTTAATGTTTCTGTGAAATTTGCAAACTCCAAGAAAAGCTACCCAAATGAAAGCATCCACTTCAAATGGCATGTCTCTTGTAAAGTTCTCGGCTGCACTCAAAGAGCCCCACATAACCCAGAAGAGCAACCAAGCATCTGTAATTCAAATTCTAATGATTGTCAAGCAGCTTATGAACTTGATTGTTTGAATGAAGATGATTCAACTATTAAAGTATGGATGATAATACTCAATGTCAATATGAACAAAGGCTTTTAATTATATGGTGTATAGTCAAGACCAAAAGAAGCCTGAAAAACTTTGAATTATCATATGTGCATACATTGGAAAGAAACAACAATTTCAACAAACATTGATCTGATTACACATGAAATTGCTACTTAGATTTCACATTAGAAAATTCTTTTTCAATAGTCAGCAATTTGCAGCATGATCAAATTGAAATCAATCTATGCATGTACACAACATCAAATTTTTGAACTCTTAAATCACTTGGAAATACAAGTGTGAAACTAAGTTGAACCAAGACAAATTTTGCATGGAATAAAATGCAACATGGGTTTACCTCTTCCTCTTGCTAAAAATCAAATTTCATAGAACATATACAACTTTGTAGAGTTTAATCTTGTTTTCAATCCTTGGACAATTGAACCTAGGATCACATGGGGAAATCTTCCAACATTTTCCTTTGGAAACTGTCATTCCTACATTTAACACAAACCCATTAGATAAAAGGACCATGATTATTAAATTTCTTCCTATTGTATTGAACCCTAGTCAAACCAAATGATTTGTAAATATTTGTTTCCTTTACAAAGTCAACAAGCCGTTGTTCTGTTGACTTTTTATCTTTGGCCATGTTCATTGCCGTTTTTTTCTCAATCAACATTTGTTTCCCTTGAAGCACGTCATAATTTGACATTTTGCATATTCCATCACCATGCAAGTAATCACCAAGGCTCTTTGCATCAAGTGCTAATAAATCTTTTCCAAAGTTGGGTATCATGTCACCAACTCCTGTTGCAACATAAGCCCCCACTTTCAACAAAAGGGTAAAAATGGTAAGACTAGTAATGAGGTAAGGGACAAATTTTTGCACCATTGGTGACATCAAGGTAACAAGCTCACCTTTTTTTATTGTCCACAACATAAATCCCTTCAATATGTTCGCACAAAAGATGGAGATGAACCATTTTAATTCCTAGTAACATCTTCACAATAAGTTTGCATTGGTGACTAGCACCAGTGGAAGTGAAATAAACATTGCATGGAACTTGTCATTGTTGCAATTGCAATGACAAGTTGATGATGTTGTTCAATTCCATCTTTAACAAGTTGTGCAACCTTTTCTTTATGGATGGGATTTCTTGCTTTGTTTCTTCCATCAATGTCTCCAACCTCTTCTCCATTGATTGCAATTTCTCTTCTATCTTAGGAACAATTGCATTATGTATGGACTCCACCAAATGTTGTGGATTAGAAGATTCTCCTTTTGATTCAAAATCAACATGTTGCTAGACATAGTTTGTAGATTCCATTGTGATGACATTTTCAAGACCTTTTGGATTTTCAAAATGTTTCTTCTTGCCCTTCAACTTGGTTATTTGAATTTCTAGTTGCACAAGTTCTTTATGTCACCTTTGGAAAATTTCATGGGTATCAACCTCACCCAAAAGGGATGTTGCGATATCCACCATACATTCACCAAGGAAGTCAACATTGCTTTCATCCACATTTGGCACTTTTGTTTATAGATGAACATATGATAAATCAATGTTTGTTCTAATTAACCCTTGTTTCAACTCCTCCACCAACACTACTCGATCTTTTCTATTGGATCAATGAAAAGATGACATTTCATTCGATCACCATTCAACTCCAAAAAAAATTCCATGCCATTTATTGAAGCTTTAAAAAAAATTCTCATTTTGGCAAATGGCTTCCATTGCCAAATCATGAAAATGATTGTATAATGCCACCTACATGCAAATCCTTCCAAGTATCAAAAACAACTTCTTGATGTAAATACTTCATGATATAAACAAAATCATTTGTGTACATCAAAATAATTTGTGTATTTCAAAACCAAAACAATGTAAGGTGGATGGATTGAGATATTGAAGCAATGTACTTGTAGGAAAAAACATTTACTTGGATTCTTGGGAAAAATCTTGGGGTAAAGGTGGTTAGTTTTGGTCATTACATTATAACTTTCATCCAAGGTGGATAAGATTTGCATCATGCGGAAAGTCAAATGTCAATCACAAACGTCTTTCACCTTTTACAATGACATCATGAAACTTCAATGTAGTGAGCACAAATATTTAAGTAAAAATTTGTGCATCTTGATCTCCTTTAGGTTTTTCTTCATGTGCAAGGTCCATTTTCTTCATAAGATGAACAAAATATTTGGGGATGTTGATTGTGTCTCCCACACATTTATGAATGATCTTTTTCAAAGACAACTTGAGGAGATGTTGAATGTCTTCCATTTCACCAAATCTTGACAGTTTTGCTTCCAACCGGCTTTTCAACATCTCCATGAAGTGTGATGAGGTGACCCATCACTTCATTACAAAACCAATTTGGATTCATGACCACAAAATCCTCATCCTTGAAATAGATCATTTCACCAACATCGTGCCAAAACATTGTTATTGCTACATGTGGTTTTAGTTTTGATTATACTTCAACTCACAAATCATGCAAATTTGGTTATACCTTGTGAACAATGTCATTTTCAAATGCTTTCATTGTCACAATGGGTTTGTAAGGATGTTTTCGATTCCATTAAAACAAGCCATGTTGCACATTCATGCATGCTTGATATATGTGGGGCACCTTTTTGAGGATTGATGCACAATTTTGCATTACTTCATTCACCACCTTTTTTGCTTCTAGAGAAAAAAGGCATTGATTAAATGACAAATTGGCAATAAATCAACAAAAGCAACAACTTTTGTTTCAAATGTGTTAAACAAGTCTCCAAAAGGGGTTTCTCATTTTGAAATCCCTTGTCACCATTTGTCAAAACAACCAACACTTGTGATGGAAAATTTAATGACCTTTTGGTGTTAGATGAGATGAATCGCAACCAACAATGAATTTCATCATGGATATCATTTGAATTCTTTTTTTGCCTAGTTTTTTTTGTGAAATGGACTACATACCAAGACAAAGTAACAAACATTTCCTTGTATCTTCAAGTTCAGAATCATGGTGTCATGAAAGGCTTGGTACTTTTCTTGGCTTGCCAAATTCCAAATGGAGACTTTTTGAACTTCATCATCAAAAAGGACATTGATTTGTATCCCTTGTGTTCTTTTGGCCATTTTATCTAGGTCATTATTGAAGAAAAATCCCTTGAAATGTTTATGCAACTCAACCACCTCCACTAGTGGAATGAGCATCTTTGCTTGGAATCCTTTTACAAAACTTTTAACCATTGACCTCCTTAACATAGTTTGGCCTATCAAGTTAACGAGACATAAATTTAATGAGTTTAATTATGTTGAGTACATTTTTATTATGCCACATCAACACTATGCATTCTGTCAAGGGTTTATAACATTTTAACATTATAATATATTTAAATCAGTTGTGCTTGATGGATAGGGATAAATGATTTTAATGTGCATGTAAATAAAATAAGTTCTACTTGAAACTAGGTTAAAACTTCTAGAAGATTTAATTTTTGAAATTCAAGTTTTGAAAGAATGTTAATATAATGGGAGGCAAGCAATTTTATATTACATGGTGGTTTGTAAAAAAAGATATATGATTTCATTATTATTAGCCACCTTGTTTTATTTCATTCTTATGCAATTTTGATTTAATTTTTTTCAATTTTATGTTGAGGAATAAAATTGGCTAAATTGAATAAAATAAAATTGACAATAATAGTCAAATTCTTGAAAAAATAAAATAAAATAATATTCAAACTATTGTATGGCCCTTGTGTATTTTCTTGATGTTTTGTTGGTTTACCACTTGAAATAAGTCTTCTAACTATATTAGTTGTGTATTAAGATATGACAAAACATAACATTAAATCCAACTTTACAAGCCAAGTTTGTAAACAACTTAAAAATTGAATGAATGCTAGTCAAAAATTTTAAAGGTACAAAATCAATTAGTACTCTATAGTGTATTCTTTTGTGAAATATATATTTAATCATGTTTATTAATAGTCAATGATCATGAAGAGATTTTATTTTATTTTTTATCATAATTAATCTAGACATATTATAAGCTACTAATTACAAAATTAGGACATCTGAATTTTTGCTTAATAATAATTCTTAACTATTGTAATTGAACTATTGTGGGGTTTACATTAGACTTGGTTAATAAATGAATTTTAGTTCATCTAATATTTCCTTTAATTAAACATTATGGAAAACAATTGAGTGTAGTTAGGAGGAGTGGGATTTCAAGTTCTTCAAGTTCTTTCAATTGTACAAGCTACCACAGTTGAGTAGAGCCTATGTTCTAGTAATGTATAGATATATTGTACTTCATACTTTAATTTCCTGGACTCATTCCTCACTCAGTTCTCATAGTATGCTTGATAGATCAAGCATTCACTAAATTTGGGTTGATTCAACTTTCCATTCAATAGGTGTTTTGGAAACTTTTTTCCTTCAAAATTTGATGAATTTATGGCATATTCTCCATGAAAAAACACAACACCACATCAAAATCATACTCTCCACGTCAAAATCTGATGAACTTTCACAAATAAAAATAATTCACCCACATAAAACAAAGACCACTCACCAAAACCGGGATCATACACAAGAGATCTGTAAATTAAAAATTCTGCAAAAGTGGCAATGGATGAATACCTGTAGCTGATAACATGGGGTCTGGTGTAGCACCTCAATATCAACGGCTTATCCTTGGGGCAACTTGGTTGGGATTTCAAAGTGCCTTTCTTTCTAGGGCAACTTTTTTTGAATATTTCAAGTCCCTTGCTCCTAGGTGATCAAGGTTTGGGCCCGAGCACTTCATAAAACCACCCATTTTCCCTAGGAAACACATGGTTCCCCCAGAACTTTGGCCCAAAACTTGATCACTTAAGAATGAAGAGACTTGAAATATCCAACCAAGTTATCTTGGGGGGAAAAAGGGACTTTGAAGTGCCAATTTCCTTGTGTAATCACCCATTTGCCTTGGCGAACACACAATTCCCCGAGAATTGAGATCCAAAACTTGGTTGCCCAAGGAACAAGGGAAATTGAAATATTCAACCAAGTCCGAAAAAAGGATTTGAAAGTTCCAACCAAGGTGCTCCATAAAGGGTGGATATGCCTCAAGGAGACTTGGGTTTTCCACAGGGGAGAAGGGGTTTGAATGCCTTGGGAGACTTGGTTGGGGCAGTGAAGGGGAGTAAGTGACAACCCCAACCAAGGTTCCAGTTAGAGCGTTTATCCTTGGGGAAATTGCAGCTCCCAAGACAACTAGCTTATAGAAATTGCATAGGGATTACATTTTTCTTTTGTCATCTGTGTGCTTCCCTTAAAAAACAAATAGTGGAAAAGGATTCAACCTTCGATCTTTGGGGTGAAGAGTGGATATTGAACATTGCATTACATTGTTTTTCTTTGAAAATATTGTACATACAAGATACTTAAAATATTAATCATAATATCTGTAGAACCAAAAAATTTGAATAATACTTTTTATGTTGGGCACTGCCAGGTTTAATTTGTTACACCTGTTTAGTGAGGTTCCCATGCTTTTGATTTGCCAATATAATAGTTGGCTTGGGGCGTTGCATTTATATAGTCTTTCACCTTATTATGTAAACTTTTCTCTGGTTTACGAATTGTGAATTGGATTTAGGAAGCAATGAATACACTATGTTGGATGTGATAAATATTGCTAAATACCCAAATATGCATCCACCATGGAATGGTTCTTAGAGGCTAATTCAAGCATGAGACAGATGGAATTAGAGACCCTAATTGAGTCTTTGGGTGAGATATTTAGTTGAGGTAGGCCAAAAATGCAAGGTTGTCAGTTAAAGCACCAAGTGGCATGTATTTTTGATGTTAAAAAACTTCATGGGATTTTTCCTGCTTTCAACAGATTCTATGATAAACTTATTGTGCACCAAAGAAATGACCACCTCAAAGTTTAGAGTTCTATAGGAGTCGGAGAACACCCAAGGCCGTTTCAAAGAAAGAGCATTAAGTGTAGGCAAAAATGGCCGACAAATGCTGTTAGGAAAAGGAATTTTGGTTTTGCAGATGAGGTGATACATGGGGACTCTCATAGAAATTTTTCCTGGCTGCTTTACAATGTATGTTCTTCAGGCAGGAGGAGCGTTTCTCTGTGCTTCGAAACTTACAACTTGTTTAAGCTGAAGAAACTGAACAAAAATTCTGACAATTTCTTATAAATTCATGAAGAAATCATGCTTCCTATGTTCCACATTTTTCAGAACACTTATTTATGAGACAGACTAAACTTAGTTGAAGACACCACAGATTGCTTCCATACCCCCCTTGTATTCTTCATGATAATTCAATGCACAGTTTTTTAATTGGAATTGCTGACATTTCAAATTTAATTACTTGAGTTTAAAATGTAAGAAAAATGACTAATTGTTTCAAACATTTGTGATTTCGTCCCATCCAACTCGATATAGAATTTAGCATAGAATTGACATTTTTGACAGTAACATCCAAATATTGAAGACCCACAAAGAATCAAGTTAGAAGATTATAGTTCCACAATTTCAATTTATAATGATTTACAAACAGACCACAAAGAAATTAAACAAAACTGTCATTCTTACGCAGACTTACATATTAAACACCCAACATGGTAGTTACTTCCACAAAACATAAAATGAAAGCAATGGTCTATGGTTTCTTATGGATCCAACAAACCTTTTTGCAAATCAGGTTTGCCCTTACTTGACTCTTCAATGTGTTCGTGCACAGTTTGAGTCAGATATCTCATGGTGAAGGGGTTTGAATTGCAATGACTTTTTGACAAGCTCTTACAGCGTTGGGGGCACCCATTAGCAAAAACCTAAAACATGTGGATGTCTTATTTTGAACATAAAAAAATGATGGAAAAAGGGGTTCTTTAAGTTTTGAACTTTCCAAAAGTTTAGAACCAACCTTCAGAAGAAAATAAAAGAGATGCAGAATTCTTGTTGGACCACAAGTAATTGGGAGAAGAAATCTTGTCATTCAAACCCCATAAGGTGCAAGAATTATGCTATCTAATCAATGTGAGTCCTCCAACGGGCACAAGTTATAGAAAGGTTTTGGAAGTGAAAATTGTGAAAATCTTGATTTTGTTTCCAAAATTTCTTAGAGATTTTATTTTGGAAAGAGATTTCTTTGTCACATCCTTTGTTTTTTGAAGAGCAAGGTTCGACAATAGCCAAGCTTCACTACCAAGTGCAATCCTAGATTTAAAATTGAATTCAGGCCTACACCTCTAAGCATATTAAAATTTCACCTATTCCTGGCTTGATAATGTAACTGAATGGAATTGCACTCCATCCTTCTTCATTACAATTATCATGTAATAGGAGAAATAATTATACTTAAGAATAATATCCTTTCGACAAATGATATGCATTATATTTTGATGTTGTAATATGAATGTTAATGATCATCAGAAAGTTCATTGTTTAGACAATTAGAATTCATTCCTTAATTATTGATGAAAATATTCATTGTTAATATGAACAAAAGCTTTTCATTATATGGGATTTAGTCATGACACAAAAACCTCGACATATTTGAATTATTTTCTTGGTGTGCATATTATAAACAAAAAACAAATTTAACAACAATTTCATTATAAATGATTTTTTTTTGACACTTCACATAAGAATTATTTTTCAATAATTAGCACTTGATGACATCATTATATTGACATCAATCCTTGCTTATAAATACCCAAATATTATATTTTCAAAATCTTGCATGGAAATACACATGTGAAATTAGATTGGATCAAAAATTCGAATCAAAACATGTTAAATTTTCCATAGACTCATGGAATGACTTTGCCTTTTCCCTTTGCGAAACTTCATAATTCATAAACCAAAAACCTTCATACAATTCAATCACATATTTGACATTTCGACAATTGAATCTAAAATCACACTGGGAAATCTTCCAACATTTGCTTTCGAAAGCCATCATCCCTACACTTATGACAAACCCATCGAATAAGAGGACCCTTGTTGTTCTTCTTATGGTATTTAACCCTAGTTAGACCAAATGATTCCGAAATACTCTTCTTCCTCTCCTTCAAAAAGTCGACAAGCCACTGTTCAGCTGAATTTTTCTCTTGAGCTTTGTTCAATGCAGTTCCTTCTTGAATCAAGTTTCTTTTCCCTTCAAATGACTCATGTTCCAAGATTTTTTGTATTCCATCAGTAGGGAAGTAATCTTGAAGGGCGTTCGTGTCAAGTGCTAATGACAAACCTTTTCCAAAATTGGGTATCATGTCACCAACTCCTGCAGCAACATGAGCCCCCACTTTCAACAAAAGGGAAAAAATGGTAAGACCGGTGACAAGGTAAGGTACCCATTTTTGCACTTTTGGGTCAGTCAAGGTAATTTCTTCGCCTTTTTGATTTTTCACAACATGAATCCTTTCAATGTGCTCACACAAAAGATGGAGATGCACTAGGTGAATCCCGGGTAACATCTTCACGATAAGTTTGCGTTGGCCACTAGAACCTATTGTGGTGAAATACACATTGCATGGAACTTGTCGTTGTTGCAATTGCAATGACAAGTTGATGTTGTTGTCCAATCCCATCTTGATCACATTGTGCAACCTATTTTCCGTGGATTGGATACCTTGCTTTATTTCTTCCATCGATGTTTGCAACCTCTTCTCCATTGATTGCAATTTCTCTTCTATTGCCGGGACAATTGCATTACAAATGGACTCCACCAAATGTTGCGAAGTAGCATCTCCATGGTTTTGGAAATCAATGTGTTGTTGAACATGGTTTGCATGGAATGAATCCATTTTGATTTCATTTTGAAAATCTTGAGGGTAGATTTCAAAAGATGTCTTGTTTTCTTGTAGCTTGGTAAGTCCACCTTCCAATTCCTTAAGTGCTCTATATCGCCTTTGAAGAACTTCGTGGGTGTCAACCTCACCCAAAAGGGATATTGCTGTATCCTCCATGCCTCCACCAAAGAAGTCGACGTTGCATTCCTCCTCATTTGGCACTTCTTTCCATGTATGCACATATGATGTATCAAGGTTTGTTGCAAGTAAAGCTTGCTTCAAATCCTCCACCAAAACTACTTGGTGCTTTCTATTTTTGCACACCAACAAGTTTTCAACAACCTTTGGTCGCAAAATTCCTCGCACAAGAGTAATGCCTTGACAACCCACTTGAGGAGCACTACACAATTGTTCGATTTGACTCAGCAGGTGGTCTTCAATAAATTGGACAGTTTGAGATTTTGTTTTGGATGATCTCACCAATATGTCAATCTCACCATCTCCAACCAATTCCACAAAAATCTCCATACCATCGATTGAGATTTTAGAAAGGTTTTTTTCACTTTTGCAAGATTTTGCTTGAGGTCGCAAATCCTTCATAAAATGATTGTATAATGCGACCTGCATCAAAAGGAATTTATGCATTAAAATCAGTTATTATGTAAAAATTTCTAAATTTCGAAGAACATAATTGGCTGCAATAGGATAAGAAAAGTCCTATTTCCCTCACTTATTTCACTCTTGAAAAGGCAATGGGTTTGCTTGTAAGAAACATGTCACAACAAGTTACAAACGGTGATGGTTCACAAATATTCATGACATTACAACTAGCAAAAATACTCATTATAATAAAAGAATTACACTACAAACTATTTATATAATATATACATGTAAAGGTGTGAATATTTATTGCTCATGATTATGTCATAAGTCAATTTTTTTAAAAACAAATTGCCACATTCTAGAAATGTTTGAAATTATATTTAAACCACATGTTTTGATATTTTAATCAAACCGATATTTCATGTAAACACATTAAACTTTACTTGAAACATTCCACCATGAAAACTTGACATTTGTTGCGATACCTATTATTTTATGATGTGATTATATCCACTTTAAATGATGACACAAAATAAGTTGAATAAATTAAATATTATTCAATATTCAATATTGAATGGAACATTAAAAATATGACTTGGGATAAATTTTTACTTGGGCTCTTGGGAAAAATCCTGGGGTGAATGTGGTGAGTTCTTGATTATCACATTGTAACCTTCGTCCGAGGTGGATGATATTTGTGTTTGGTGGAAACTCCGTGAATGTCCATTCCAAGGATCTTTCACCTCGTGCAAATCCATTAGGCTTCAATGTAGTGGGTACAAATATTCGCATCGAATTTTGTCCATTCTGATCTGCATCATGGTTGTCTTCAGAATATGCGAGGTGCATCCTTAACATCAGGCAAACAAGATATTTGGGGATATCATTTGCAATGTTTGTGCCATCACGAATGATCTTCTTCAAAGATACTCTGATGAGATTTTGGATGTCTTCAATGTTGCCAAAACCATTTTGAAAAATTGGTTCCCATCCGGCTCTTTCAACATCTGCATGAAGTGTGATGAGGCGACCCATCACTTCGTTGCAAAACCAATTTGGATTCACAACCACAAAATCCTCATCCCTGAAATAGATGACTTCACCAGCATCATGCAAAAACAGTGCTATTGCTACATGTGGTTTTAAATTTGATTCTCCTTCGACCTCCTTGTTTCGTAGATTTGGTTCTACCTTGTGAACAATGTCATTTTCAAATGCTTTCAAGGTCACAATGGGTTGGTGAGGATGCTTTTGGTTCCATTCAGACAAGCCATGTTGCACGTTCATGCATGCTTCATATATGTGTGGCACCCTTTTCAGGATTGATGCACAATTTTGCATCACCTCCTTCACCACCACTTTTGTTTCTCGAGAAAAATGGGCATTGATCAAATGACAAATTAGAGATAAATCAACAAAAGCAACAAACTTTTGTTTCAAATCTTTTAAACGAGTTTCAACAAGTGGCTTGTCATCTTGAAACCCCTTGTCACCATTTGTCAAAACCACCAACACTTGTGGTCGAGAATTTAATGACCTTTTGGTGTTAGATGAAATGAATCGCAACCAACAATGAATTTCATGTTGGATATCATCTGGATTCTTTTTTTGCCCATTTTCTCTATCAAATGGATTACATACCAGGACAAAATAGCAAACATTTCCTTGTATGCTCAAGTCCGGAATCATGTTGTCATGAAAGGCGTGGTACTCTTCTTGGCCTGCCAAATCCCAAATCGTGATTTTTTGATCTTCATCATCAAGAAGGACATTGATTTGTATCCCTCGTGTTCTTTTGGCCATTTCATTTGGGTCGTTGTTCAAACAAAATCCCTTGAAAGGTTTGCGCAATTCAACCACCTCGATGAACGGAATGATCGTCTTTGCTTGGAATCCTTTCACAAAACTTCTAACCATTGACCTCCTTAACGTAGTTTTCCCTGTCAAGTTCAGGGACATAAATATAATGAGTTTAACTATTTGGAATGCAATTTAAGTGTGTTGCATCTTTTAATAATTACTAGGCATTTAGTCAAAATTTGTAAAATTTTAACATTAGGATATATTTATATAGGTTGCGCTTGGTGGATAGGGATAAACGATTTTAACATGCACATAAATAAAATCAATTCTATTGCAAACTAGGTTAAAAGTTGGGGAAGATTCAATCTTTGAACTTCAAGTTCTAAAAGAATGTTAATATAATGGGAGGCAAGCAATTTGATATTACATAGTAGTTTGTAAAAAGATCTATGGTTTCATTATTATTAGCCACCTTGTTTTTTTTCATTCCTATACATTTTTGGCTTTATTTGTTTGAATATGATGTTGAAGAATAAAATTTGTTAAATTGAATAAAATAAAATTGGTAATAATAGTCAAATCTTTCCAAAAAAATACTATTCAAATTATTGTACAATCCTTGTGGATTTTTTTGATGTTTTGTTGCTTGAAATAAGTCTTCCAATCTATATGAATTGTGTGTTAAGATTTGACAAAAGGCAAGATTAAATCCAACCTTGGAATCCAAGTTTGTAAATGACTTTTAAAATTGGATCAATGCGCATCAAATTTTTAAAGTTGCAAAACTAATTACCGTATAATGTTTTTTTTTTTGAAATATATGTTTAATCTTGTTTATTAATGGTCAATGATCTTGAAGAAATTTTATTTTTCTCTTCATAAATTTTAATCGCTACATATTATTAGCTATTAATTACAAAATTAGGATGTCTCAAAAGTTGGTTAATATTTATTGTTAACTATGGTAATTGAGCTTTTGTGGACTGTACATTAAACTTGGTTACTAAACGAAATTTGGTTAATCTAAAATTTCCTTTGATTAAACATTATGGGAAACAATGGAATGTAGTTTGGAGGAGTGGGAATTGAGAGTTCTTCAAGTTCCTTCAATTGAATTGAGGAGACCCTAACTTCTAATAATGTAGAGATATATTGTACTTCATATTTTAATTTCCTGGACTAATTCCTCAGCCAGTTCTCATAGAATGGTTGATAGATCAAGCATTCACGAGATTTGGGTTGATTCAACTTTCCATTCAACATCCAAATGATCTTTCCATTTCTTGCATTAAAAGGAAATCTCAACGTGCATGTCAACATAGAATTTTGGTTTAATTTGTAACCAAATTACTTGGGTAGAAAAATAAAAATAATTTTAGAATGTGGTTTGAAGCATGTCAAATTTACTAAATTTGTATCAAGTAGTTCCAATGGAGGTGACATGTGTTGTAGCATAAGGGGCAGTAATGGGCTTCAAGTGTATGTGAAAATAAATATTTGTTAAAGAATTGATTCAACCGCTTACCTGAGTATGCGTCACCACATAAGAACACTCTTGCGAACTTCGGTTGAACTCGAGGCATCCCCTTCACCACCGCCATGTAATCGCGCGAGTTCATTTCCAACTGGGCCTTCACCTGCACAGCATGTCCATCTCGTTCCAATGGAGTGCCACTGAGGTCAATTTCTTTCAACCAAGGATTGACTCGGAGAAGATCCATCATCTTCGCCAACACAACATCCCCTCCAACAGCTTCGCAACCGCTTAGGTCAAGTGTGTGAAGAGTTTCATTTGTTTCCAACGACTCCAAAATCGTGCACACATCCGATGGGTCTGAAAACTTTGCATATGAGAACCCCAAATGTGTCAATGAGTCATTTGTGCGCAACATTTGAGCAGGAGCTCTAGCCCCGCCTCGCCAGCCGGCGAACGTGAATTTCTTAAGTGACTTGTTAAGAAGTGGCTTTCCATCATGACCAGTAAGGGGCGCAAGTACCCCCTCTAGAGTAATATCTGAGCAAAAGTTGGCATAAACAACCAATGTCTCCAAGGTCGAGTTCACACTCAACATCGCCCCCAAGGAAGCCCCTCCAATCTCTGTCACACCCTCGAGAAAAATGTGAAGACTTTTGATAGTGCGATTGTTTTTCAACATGTTGCAGAGAATTTCCATCCTATCACCACAAACAGCACTGGTCCCAGTGGATGTAATGTCGACCACTAGACTCGCCAACATTGGATGGGATACCAAATTCTCGCATAGGACCTCCACCTCCTCAACATCCAACGTACTCGCAATCTTCAATTCCTTCAAGCTCTCGCATGCACTGACGGCCTCTATAACTTCCAGGCGTTGCTCTCTATCCCACGTGCTTTCATCGTCATACTTCAAGTCGAAAAACAGGGTCTCCGATTGAGATTCTCTTACGGTGGTGATGAACTCATCCATACTCACATTTTTCCAGCTCCCGCCTTCCTCGTACTTCGCTTCCACCATGTGCCCTTGCGAGGGTGTAGAGACAGGCGTCTGAGTATAAGAAGTGGGCTGATCACCAAGGATTGACAGATCGTCACTCTTCTGAGCCACTCCTTCTGATCCAGGCTCTTCCATCATTTTCTTGCGGTCATCACACCTGTCCCCACTACTCATGTTGATCTCATTCGCCATCTCAGGAGGCGATGGGTCTTGTGGCTTATTTTCGCTTGCGTCGGTTGCGCCGTTACCAGAGTCGTGGCGCTCAGTTGGACTCCTGCCTAGCACTGTATCCCCTGGATCTATCTCCTCGGAACATTCTCCAGCCTCCATTTTGCAACAACTGGAAACGAATGGCAATGAAATTGCACTCTGCCGCAACACTACAACACAAAGTTTTAATAAGGTTTTCCTTTATATGTACTCAGTATATCAGAAGTCATGCAACGTTTTATGTGAAAAAATTTCACCAAAAAAGGCTTAGACTAAACTAACGATTCATGACTCATCGCAACCAGCGAGATCCATGTAGCATTTGGCTGCACCATCAATTACACGTCGACCAGTTGCAAATCACTGAACCTGCTTAATAGTACCTAACGTCTAAAAGTCAGGACATGACCATCGTCGTTGCAACAACTTTCCTCGGTCAGTTTTGATCGCTCGACCATCGTGCTCCCAATATCCTCCAATTGGAGAACATATTACTCAAAACACAAACTGCCTTGTTTCGGCATGAGAGACAACATCTAGCCAGTTCAGAATCAGAAGCAAGCACCTAGAATAGGATGAAACAGACACCTGCAAGTTCTGCGACCTGTGGGAAAAGAAGTCGCGCAGATGGATGAGCCGGTGCGTCAACCACTTGCCTCTCGTTCCCTTGAGCCAAGTATCAACCCACTATTGAACGATGCTTCTGGCAATAACCGAAGCCAGTGAGGTGACCCTGACAACTGCAATTCTTGAATCACAGCAGTTTGAAGTTTGTAAAGCGGAGCCAAGTGGATCAAATACCACAGTTTGCTATTTCCCAGATAGATGTTGCTGGAGTTCTGTGTAAGGCTGAGTTAAGTGCATCAAATACCAAAGAACGACTTGGCACTTGTAGATGGTTAGACCGGCACTTGAGCTCAACTTGATTGTGAAGAAAGGGCCCAGATTGTGAGGGCGAGTGCGGTTGTGGGTTTCTGTGTAGCCGCAAGATATAAGTGGGATTGAGGCAAGCGTGTTCTCGTGTGAAATGGTGCCGCGGTTTCCGAGCAAAGTCGACCGATTTGGAGCCTTCTGTGAAACCGGTCGCGTCCATTGTAGTCCCAGACACGCAAAAAAAGCTTTTTCAAATCCCTATACTCCGAGAGATGCTGAATAGAGACTTGGTTGAACAACTGTAGCACAGAGTTTTGGGTCCTACAACTCCGTACCAAGCACAGTATCAAATGACCGACGTGGCATGTAAGTGTGTCTAGTGTCCGGTGGTGTACACGTTTTGCTGGCACACTGATCGGTGTGTGTGATTTTCTAGGCAACTAAACTTGAGCACATTTGGAGTTTTCTGCGGAACCCATGCATTTGGAAGTGTTCTCTTAACATAAGTCGCTATCGTTTTAACTGGGTCCTCTACAATCAATCACTCTTGAGATTGTCACGGCATTAACCATATTATGCTTCTTGCATGTGTTTCTCAATCCAAATGTGCCTGAACTCATGACGTGCTTCCGTTGCACATATATTGAAATGTACACTTATATTGTCCAGAAAGATATATAGAGTTTGGAGCTAATTTATTGGGTTCTTTATAGGTTTTTGGACATCACCACCCACCCCAATATTTCCAATTTTCAATTGACTACCAAAACCTAGATCACCAACAAAACTGAGGTTACCACAAAAAAACAGAGATCCTGAGCACCACTGTTTCTTTTAAGGATTTTGTGATGTAATTAACCAATGTGCCCATCATCTAAAAACTAATTCAGTCAAATTTGGCTACATACTATACATGAAAGTAGAAATAATTAAATACGTTTTATAATGTTGGCCACCTTATATGATTTAGAGGTTTCAGAATTTTCCTTCCTTCAAAATATGATGCATTTGTGCGATTTTCACCACAGAAAACACTTGTAGAGAGTCGAAACCCTATGTAGTCAAATTTCACCAATAGAAAGAACATCGACAGACACACAAAACTGAGATCAGCCATGAAAACAGGGATCACACTAGAGATATTTAAATTAAAACTTTGCAAAAGTGGCGATGTATTGTTGGTACATGTAGCATATAAAATTAGGTCCCCGGTGGCAGCCCAACCTGTGTTCCTTGTGTTAACTTAGTTGGGGCTTCCAAGTCGCTTTATGGCAACTCGGTTGAGTATTTCAAGTCCCCTTGTTCGTATGTGATCAAATTTTGGGCCCAAGTTGCTGAGGAAAAGAGCAAAATTTTGGCTAGGGAACAAACACATGGTTTTTGGAGAACTTGAGCCCAAAACTTATCCCCAAGAAAAAAGGGGCTGAACCACTGAAGTATGTTCCCATGGGGAGAAAGGAACTTCCTCATGGAACCACCCATTTGCTCTAGGAAGCACATGGTTCCTCAGAACTGGAGCCCAAAACTTGGTTGACCCGGGAACAAAAGGGATTCAAATACACAACCAAGTTGTCCTAGGGAGAATGGGAGTTGGAAAGTCTAACCAAGTTCGCCCTGGGAAAAAGGGGTTGGGATGCCTTGGGGAGACTTGGTTTGGGAGTGGAGAAGGGACTAAGCTCCAACCAAGTTGCCTCTTAGACCAAGGCAAGGGGCTACATTTTTTCCATCATCTGCCTTGTCTGTGAAAAAAAAAAAAAATTTGAGAAAAGGATCTAACTTTATACCTTTGGGTTGAGTAGGAGATTCTAAACACTGCATCATTTTTATATTCACTTTTTTCGTTTGAAAATATTGCACATAAGAAAGATAATTAAAACATTAATCATAGTTTGGGGACAATAAATAAAAAATTGCAAAGAATTTTCCTGGTGAGCACTAATATACACTATCTTCTAATTGCATCAAGCCTAATTTGAGATGCCCTTCAGGCCTAATTCATAGAACTAAGAATAGATGTCCCACAAGCCATGGTTCCAATTAATGTTGGCACGATATTGGTCTTCCATTTTCTACAATGGATCCCAATATTACGGGCTAAACTATTTCAGACCCATAACAAACCCTATAGCCTTTGAGTATAGAAAACAATATGATTTGAGATGCCCTTTCACGCACTTATTGCAAAGCCTTATCTTAATATATTCACCCAGTATCAATAATGGGGGTATTGCAAGAAACGTTTTCTACTTCCTGCCCGGTTGTGAACATGCGTTCCACATCCAATTTAGATGATTCAACAAAAGGAAAAAAATGAACCCATTCAATAAAATTAAGACCAAATTTATATATCATTGCTGTACACAGAAATCTCTGTACACCAATGTACACTCCATGAGTGAGTACTGTGTACACAGAACTGCAAAACCTCTGGCGTTCATTTTATGGGTACTTGAGCAGGTAAAATTCTGACTATCTACCAGCGAGGATGAGGCCCAATGGAGGCTCCTGTTGTGTACCATGGACTTGAATGAAAATTGGTGGTAAACTGCCAGGGCCCAGGGGTGCGCAATGCTTGCTCTGTAGCCTTTGCAAACTGACCTGCCTTCTCTGACAAATGATAACTAATATTTTAGTTTCAGACAATCACTCACTGGCAAACATGAGTGTATTACATGAGATGCATGTGATCTGGTGAACTGTACCAGAAGGAATGCAGGTCCTAGTTATGTAGCGTTCACATTCAGGAAGTTGGTGAAGTGTTAGAGATGATTGTAAGTGGTTTACCAGCACTTGGAAATGAGACAATCTGGAGCCCTGCATGAAATCTACAAATGAGGAATCTCCTTAACTATTTTTTAGTGCAATTTTGCACCAGTTCGCCAGCCAAAAAGAAAGGCCGATCCTGAACTGGAGAACTTAACCCCTGTAGCTCTATAGTTTCTTGGAAGGTGTCATCCAAACAGGGTACCATGTTATCTTACTTGGATCATGTCCAAGTCATCTGACTAGATTATTAAAATTTTAAAATTCAAGGCCAAGTGGGTCAACTATTATCAATTTATTTAAAAATCAAGAACCAGTTGGTAGGTTATCAAGAACTTGATTGATCACTGAGTGTTTCATCAAAACTAGCCAAGGACCAGTGTTGTATGAGTACCTTGGAAGAAAGTTGGAAGACAAAAGAGAAACTCACCTACATTTGCAAACATTCAAATCTCCCTGTCCATGGCACTCAAGAAACAACCTTTTGAAAAGTCCCTTCCCCCCTCTCCAAAACACCTCTTCCATCCCCCTTTCCAAAGGCAAAGCAAAAGAAAAATATCCCATCTCACTCCAGAAGTCACTATGTTGGAAAGCGGGTGAGGAAAATTGTTTTGGAGAGGGGAAGTTCCTCTGGAAGGGAAGAAATTAAATGCCTAATATTCAACCCTCTTCTTAAATTTTCACTTATAACATTATCCCATCCCACTTCACCCAACGCCATTCAACTTTAGAAAGGAAAAAACTTAGACCTAGAGCCCTAACCTTATTCATTCGCAGAAGGTTTATACATTGTGTGCTTTTATGCTGATCTTGACAATGGTTCATTATTATCAACACACATACAATACAATACAAAAATAATTTGAATGGTATGACACATCCAAATCAAAATATGACTCACATGTAACAATATAAGAATCCAAACTCAAAAAGCACAATGCAAATCACACAAATTCAATGCTAAAGAAACTTGCATAAACATAGAAAACAAGTAACAACTAAGTATGTTTGTTTTGAAATCTCAAAATACTAAAAGTGATTTGAAATCACAAACTTGAAATTATGTCCCATACGTTAAATATCCAATATTGTGTTCACACTTGAACAAGTTTCAAGCTTATTTTTCCCAATTTATTTATAAGAATTAGGATGTAAACATGTAACCAACAAAAAAAAAAAATTACAATTAGTCATGCGCTCTTATGTTGTCACATACAACCATCATTGTCAACACACATAGAACCAATAATAAAAAAATAGCTTGAATATTACAACACATCCAAACCGCCCCTTTATTCGGGGTTCAAATCCTCCTAAGCCATATAGCAACGCAATAATACTATATCGAAATCCAACATGTGAATGAAAATTATAGTTCAAAGGTGAAAGGACCAATAGGCTTGATACAAATATGAACCCCATTGTTAATTGCCTATGCGCATTCCTTCCATTATTCAACCACATGTGAATTGTTTTAGAAAATAATTTAGATGTTAATATCTAACTACATGCATAGGCATGTAGGACTATCATGTGCACTATGGGCAAAAAAATTTCTACCATGACAACATGAAACATCCCATATGCCAACCTCTAGAACAGTCATTACAAATCAACATAATATCAACTCTCGTAAATTGTTCATACAACATACCAAAAAATCGTGTAAGGGCAACCACCAAGGATGGCTCATTTTGGCCATCCACAGTAAGAAAATGATATGATGCACAATTATTCAAGTGATCCTTCCATGTCTAACAATCTTGAACTTCGAACAATGGCACACTAGAAGGTAGCACCTTGCACACATTCAAAATGACACATCTCATAGTGACATCCAACGTAATTGATGTTGTTTACTTCAAATGAACATAATCCCTTGGTTCAAATCTACACATTCAAGGCCAATACCCACCTCGTTGAATAAAGGTGTACCAAAGTGTATATCAATGTTTATGAGATGCTAAATTTTCCATGGTTGTTGGCATTACATCTTGGAACAACGCTATTCATTGTTCACATGCCTCAAGCCACATGTTTGGATCACCCAAATTAATTGTACTACCATAACATTGCATTGATTGAAACAAGTAGCTTGAACTCATGGCCAAACAATAGGATATATGGTGAAAATGATGCAAAAAAGGCTTACTAACTGAACCTATACCCCATACCTAACCATGATAGTTGTAGTTCTTCATCTTTAATTTGGCCTTTTTGGTGCCCATATTTTTGCAAAGTTCCTCACTTAACGATATGCACCATTTTTTCAACTAACTTGTATGCCTTAAGGTAATCTCATGAAGTCGTGTAATGATTAATTAAAGTTTTTCATGCAATTTTTGGAATTTTTCATGGAACTCCATACTTTGATTAATGAATATTTCAACTACAATGCCAAACCTATTGAGCATGTTATCCATAAATGCATATGTTGATTTTTCAATATTATGATTTAGTAATGGCACCAACACCAACCAGTTAAACAAATATTCAATCATAACCAAAACATACCAATTATATTCTATTGTTAAACTTAGTGGGCTAGCAAAATCCAAACTCCATAAATACTTTAGCCCCATCATGGGCAATATATGGTTGTAAATTAAATGTATGTGCATTGAATGATATCTAAACTCAATCACACACCATACACCATGAAACACATTATTGAACATGTAGTTACATCCTCCATCATGAATATTATGTCTAAAACAAACTATAGGTTCATTGCATGCCAAAATGGCCCAATTATTAATGAACGTGCCACCCAAGCCCTTCATGTTATTATGGGCAAAGCACAACTTACATTTGTCCATTTGGCCACACCCATGGGAGGGAATTTCTTTCCCATTTGACTCAGCCTTCCTTACAACTTGGTCATGTTCTTTGGATGTCATTACATGTGTACAATAAATAATGAAAGATTTACCATACCCTTACTTTAAAAACATAATAGATGTTCATCACTTAATTTTACCCAAATTACTCAAATTGAAATTTTTGCACAACCTAAATACTATTGTTGATGGAATTTTTGAATTTAAAAAACCATTGGTTTTAGTTCCTTTAAATATTTTAGAATTAACAAACCAACAATCTGATTAATTTACAAATCGTAAGCAATCAATAATTTCAAGAAAGAATTGAAAAAGATTCAATGATTTTCTAGACAATTCTTTGACTTTTTCATATATTTAAGGACAAAGATTATATAAAAAACCCGTTGTTTTCAATTATTTTCAACTCCCATGTAAGTGGATGTATATCCAAGTCATAATTGGTGTGTATATATCACTCATTTTAAGAATGGCCAAACACTATTATGTACCCTTACATGGTTCGGGAAAAATAAAAAATTATATACCTTTACCCTATTGATATATTTCAAATTGTTTATATTTACATTTACCCTAACTAATTTATTTAAATCAATATATTTACCTTACAATAGTTTTTCGTTCTTAGTAACATTGGTGCAATATTGAACTTTGAACATACCAATTAATCTCAACATGGGGGGTCTTTTTTTTCCACACCAAGTTGGTACTCCTATTATGTACTTAAAAAAAGTTCCACACCAATTTGAACCTAGATTAACTTTATAGGAGATTTCAACCTTTTGTTGGTGTTCTATGTCATCAAATGTATTCCTATTACAAAAACCTTGTGGCGAAATATAGTACTTGGTAATGCACATATTGTTTATTTTCTCAATCACATTTGTTGTCATTATAATCACTTTGCAAACAATTACAAATGACAACACACCATCATAACCACTTTTCAAGTGAGAGAGTTGCCAAATCACCTCCACTTCATTCAAATATATTGCCACTTTTGCTAATTGAAGCTCGATTTGTGGAGCCACAATAACTACTTACAATTGAAAAAAAATTGGTTGAAAATGGCATTAAACACCAAAAAAACTACTAGATCGACTGGTCAATTATAATGTTTGGCTTAGGGTGTTGCATTTATAGAGTTTTTCACCTTATATTATCCATGTTTTCAGGTTTACAAGTGAAGAACTAAGACATGGATCAAAATGAATTCCAAAAATAAGCACCCATGAGTTCTTTAGGTAAAAAATTTCAAAGTTTCAAGCTTAAAAATCAACATGATTTTTGTACCCTTAATACCTAGTTGGTAATTACATGTTCATGTCGAGAAGGTCAATCAAATAGCTACTCATTACTCGAGTTGGAATCCATAAAAGAAATATTCAATTTTTTTTTATTTAATAAATCTCTACACTATCGAGTAGTCTTATCTCCTTCAAATGATATATTCCCTTATGTATGCTTAAATACCCTTAAGGTATATTGGAAAAATAAATGACACAAGCATTTCAAAAAATGAAATGCCCATGTTTATGATGGATTTTTTTCATAATGCTTGATAAGATTTTACATTATGTAAATGTACCTCCAAATACATGAAGAAAAACCTTTCAAGGGTGTAATTTTGTAAACATGTACCAAAACAATTGAAACCATGGCTTAAGGTTTTCTATTTAAGATTTTTTTAAAAAAAAACTACAAATGGAGTTGTTTTTATATGAGTCAAAAAAATAATGTTGAAACAAAATGTATTCATGTTTCAAATGAAAGAAATCACAAAATCAAATTAACATTTAAAAAGTCTCATTAAATAAGTCTATCCTTTTAATCTTTATACTAACTAATTCAAAATTTAAATAGTCATAATAGACCATTTAAACAGCCATTAGCCAATATTTCATTAATAGTCCACTCACTTTGGTGGGTTCCTTTTCCTGTGATTTTACCCATTGGCTTTATAATTTTAAAATACTCATACTTTTTTTGGCAAATTTTTAGTATAATTATATATATAGTATTATAAATAATTTTGTTGTAAAACTTTAAAATTTAAAGAATATTAAAAAAAAGATGTTCAAAGCATTCTTTAAAAACCAGTGGCATAATGGGGTGGGTGTGACTCACGATTGAGTGCTTACACCTTAAGACTTATATGAATATATTAATTCACTTTAAAGCGAACCTTGCATTTCATACACTATTGCAATTCATGGTTAATTTGTTCATTGTGCATTTCAAGTTCAGAGTTTAATTTTGCATAAGTCTCTTTGATTTGCCCATGGCAGACAATTGAGCAAACTTTGGAAACTCCCCCAATATATAAGTATCCACTTCACACATATAACTCCAACATTTGCCCCCAGTTCCAAAAGGATGAAGTTGGAGAAAAGCCAAAAGGCCAGGGGCACACAGGCCCATCAAAATGGATGAAGTTGGGCAAAGCATATACGATAAAGTGAGATCCGACTTGGAATACGTTGGGGAACCCATTGCGAACTTGATGAGCACAAAGTGAAAACTTAATGGAAACAACAAAAATCCACAAACCCTACACCTCCTAAGTAGCCTTTCCACCACTCCCCAGTTGGAAAAAAATTGGGTCTCAGCGGTATGGGGTGCCCTGGAGAAAATGGGTGAAGTACTGTGTCCCGGGGCTGAAGGATGTGCAAGGCAAGTTGCTTGCCCTTTGAAACGGACCTCCTTCCTCTGACAAACTCTATATTACTTCAGACACTTACTCATTCACACACACTAGTAGATGGGAACACTCCATGTTCTGAGTTGTAGCAGAGGGGGCCAGTTCATTACCATGCACATTAATGAAGTTGGTGAAGTTGGAGACAAGGATAGTGGCACTCAAAAGGTGCTCTTCTTTCGGGGAGCGTCTTGGAATTTTTGAAGTTTTTGGTTCTCAATGTGCTCCCATAAAAGTCCCAATGGGTTTTCAACATATTCCAAAAAACAATTGGGCACCTAGGATGCATGCTGGCTCACCTCATTGGCTGCTAAGAATTCGTACCCCTACCTATGGCCTCTACCATTTTTGAGCTAGGCCTCACAGGAGGGTCACAAACTGTGGGACAGTTTTGTTTTCAGGCCTAAACTGGCACTGGACCTTTAAGTCAGTGCAGGCATGTGGGTGTGGGTAGGTAGGTATTATTTCTTTTTTCAAAGGCGCTCCCAAATTGAATGGTATTAGTGCGAGGTGCTAAGTTTTCAACTGGTTGTACAACGTTGAGACGTGTTGAATTTCAATGGACTTAAATGAAATTGGTGGTAAACTGCCAGGGCCCAGGGATGCGCAACGCTAGCTGTGTAGCCTTTTGCTCCCAAAATTGAATGGTATTAGTGCGAGGTGGTCAGTTTGCAACTGGTTGTACAACACGGAGACGTATGGAATTTCCATGGACTTAAATGAAAATTGGTGGTAAACTGCCACGGCTCAGGTATGGGCAACGCCAGCCGTGTAGCCTTTGCAATGAACCTCCTTTCTCTGACAAATCTTATATATAATTACAACATGTGTGTGCGTGCGTGCGTCCGACGGGACAGTTCCGCGTTTTAATAGACCGGCGTAACCGGCCCGGACGGTCGGATTCCGAAAACGGGAACCGGCCCGGACAGTCGGATTCCGAAAAGGGTAATCTTATAACTCAGCAGGGGTGGGGGGGGGGAGAGGGGGGCGGGAGGGGGGTGGGCAGGGAAGGGGTGGGGGGGGGGCCAGGGAGGGTTTTTTTTTTTTTCCCGCCCTAAACTGCCCAGGACTTATTATGGTTTTCAGGACATGGTTTTCGGGACTTGGGATCTCAACTTTGGGGCCTGGGAAATTTTAGGATATGGTTTTCAGGACATGGTTTTCAAGACTTGGGATCTCAACTTTGGGGCCTGGATTTTCACACTCGCGGTTTCCAAGACCGAAACCTGAAAACTTTTAGAACATGATTTTCAGGATGTGGGATCTTAATTTTGGGACCTGGATTTCACACAGGGGCTTCACAGTGGCCTTCGGCCACGGGCACCCACTAGTGATAACTAATGCCCACTTTAGACGAGGGTCCGAGGTCCAATCTCTTAGGAACCGATTTGGACTGATTTGAAGCAAATTGAATCCTGGAGTTGGACTGTATCTTCGTCGCTAGCCTGATTCTTGGTTCTCCAAATCAGATCTGATTTTAATTGTATGAGAATCAATGCAGGTACATCCCAGTTCTGTACTGTGCACATTCAGGAAGTTGGTGAAGTGTGTGAGGCGATTGCAAGTGGTTTTACCAGCACTTGGAAACGAGCCAGTTTGCAGTCCTGTACGAAAACCCAGATCCTTGTCAGTGTCCAGGGCTTCTAAGTTCTTGGGCAATCCTGCTCAAATTTCTCAAAGTCCATGATTGGTAGGAT
Organism: Sphagnum contortum; assembly: GCA_963920785.1. Lineage (NCBI taxonomy): Eukaryota > Viridiplantae > Streptophyta > Sphagnopsida > Sphagnales > Sphagnaceae > Sphagnum > Sphagnum contortum. Next base: position 419,410 of record OY987289.1, read on the forward strand.
GTAGGATCCTCGCCAGCCTTTTTTTTTTCCCCTCATTTTGGTGATGGAGCACTAGTGGCCATCATCCGAAAGATATTTGGCATCATGGGTAGAACCTGATTTAAAACTAGGAACATGTCTACATATGGTGAACTCTTTTATGGTGTGTAATCAAATTTGGTGAAAATTTCAAGAATCTACAAAACAATATTATTTTCTCCTAACTTTTTTGGGTGCAATTTTGCACCAGTTCGCTAGAAAAGACAAAAAAGGCTAATCCTAAAGCATGTAGCCTTATGGGTTCTTATTTAGACCCAACCTTGAAAATAGTATAAGCAAGTTGGTAGCCAGGGATAACTCTTTTTGGAAATGTTGCAATTGAGTTGTATTTATTTATGTGGTGGTCATAATCAGTGTTGGCTGATTATTGTTTCTATTAAATAACTGGCTGGTTAGGTTGGTAAGAAATTCAAAAATATATACTCATCAATTATCAATTTCATTAGTGAATACCCTCCATTATCAATATTACCTAGTTATTTTTTGGGTAATCACTATCGATTATGCACAAAAGTCAGTTCTCAAATATCCAGTTGAGAACTACCAATTATATTGTCAGTTGTGAGCTGATATAGAGTTTTTTAAAATATGTTTTTTTTTTCTATGATAAACATGTTCAATCCTTTTAGACTGATATCCTACTGGAATGATAACCAAATCATATGGATAGATTATTAAAATTTTAAATTTCAATGCCAAGTGGGTCAATTATCTATCATTTCTTTTAAAAATTAAGAACCAGCTGGTAGGTTATCAATAGCTGGAGTGATAACAAGGTGTTTTACCAATAACTAGCCAATGACCAGTGTTGTGTGAGTATGTTGGAGGAATGGAGGAAAAAAAAGGAGGAAAGCAAACTCCCCAACCTTTGAAAACAACCAAACCTCCCTTCCCATGCAACTCAAGAAACAACCTTTTGAAAAGTTTGGGTTTAGTTTAGAAAACTTTGGAAAGGAAAAAACTTACACTAGACCTTATAACCTTATCCATTAAGCTTCCTTTCATTGAATTAGGTCCATACTTTTAAAGATTTCCATATCAATTTGGTCATACTCTTAGTTTGAAGACTGATTTTTGCCTGGTATGACATAGGTATATACTTGATATTGAGACTGGTATAAAATTGGTACAAGGCTGGTATTGTCGTACCAGGCCTCAACTAATACTAACCCGATAGGGTCCTTGCCATGAATTGTGCTTCCAGGTGCAATCCTATCTCCCAGACCAACCTCATGCTTACACCTACTCCTTATGAGTGAGAAGGTTGAATTTAACTGCCTATGAATAACTGTTAAACATACCGCCCGCTCTCAAAGAGTAATTGTAAGATCCCTCCTTTTCTCTAGGAGGATTATTCAGGGATGTAGAGTGTCTGTGATATAGAAATTTCTCCAAGCTGATTTACAATGTATGTTCTTCAGGCAGGAGAAGTGTCCATCAAGAAATAATTCCTTGTTTTTCTGTGCATAGAAGCAGACCACTTGTTTAAGGTCAGCAAACTGAACAGCAATTTTGACAATTTCTTATACATTCATGAAAAAATTATCCTTCATATGTTTCGCATTGTTGAGAACACTTATTTCTGATACAGACGAAACTTAGTTGAGCTGTCACCAAAAGAAAGGGGGTACACAACTGATCAAATACCCCGGCAACACTCCGATCTTAAACAGAACTCAAAACTCAGGGGGCCCGTCCTTTTACTCACGGTCCTTGATCTCCTCTCAGTCTTGGGTCCTGATCAGGACCCAAGTTGTGTATGCACATGGACCTTCAAACACACAGACTCTTCATTACTGTAACATTTTGCTGCTCTGATCAGGAAACTCAGAACTTTCATTTTGCTACGAGAGTCACTGAGGTTGAGCACCTTTCGTCCCCAGATCGATCCACTACTAACCAGACAACACACAGAACTTGGTCCTTTCAGACCCGGGACTCATGGCACACAAATGCCTGACATCGCCACAGACCAGTTTCCCTCAGCAAAACACCAATCAGACCGAACTCTTCCTGACTCGGATCTTAAGGACTGCATACATTAAAACGATAATATGTACAAGGACCTCAAAATCCACAGACAGCTCAATACCAGCTTCCAAACGATCCCTCTCCAATCCTAGCTCATCATGCAAAATTGACTTCCAGCTGCCTCTTGTTCCTACTACAGCTCTACTACTTTCTCAAGATTTTGCTTACTAATCCGAGTTACATCTGCTTCTGCTGGCTACTGGCGCAGCGGAAAAAAAAAACTCAGCAGCAAGCTAAGCAGCTGCCTCCCCAAACAAAACGCTCTCTCCAAAATTTCCTCCATACTTTGCCAATCGCCACTCCCCTCCTCCCGAATTCCAGCCGTTGCCTGCTTGGCTTCCCGCTCTAACATTTCCATCCCCGTTCCAAGGTCATGTCCCCAAAATCATAAATTGGCCACCTTCTTTCCATCCGTTTTTCCAGCACGTTTAATTTCTTAAACCCCTAAACCAAACAACCCGATTTCCAAACCCAGCAGCCGTAATTAGGTTGTTGTCCGGCCACCCCATAACCGGTCACATATGTCACCCCTCCGTTCCTCAAAAAAGCTGAGTCCCTCAGCTCTTCTAACTTTGTGGAGTGTGATAAACTTGAAGATCCCTCCGTGGTCTTTCCCACTGATTCCCATCCGCGTCCTGAATAATGCACACCCGACTCCCTTCTTCGAAGTCAAGATTCCCAATCCCGTCAGTATGCGCAACAAACAGGTATGGACCTTCCCAACTGGCAGTCAAAGCCTTCTTCTTTCCAGGTTTCTTCATCTTAACCATTGTTTCACCAGCAACCAAACCTTCAAAGGCCTGTTTCCCTTTTCTGGTGGCATAGGCCCTTTTCTGTTTCTGCTGTGCCTATTCTACATTAAGCAGAACATTCTCATGAATGTTGGCAATCAACTTCATCTTCTGCATGAACTGTTCTGCAGTAGTCTCCACATCAGCAACGTCATCAACTTCGACAGTCAATGAGTGTAAATAGTTGTCAGCCCTCAAGCGTGGTGTACACCCAGTCAAAATCATGAAAGGAGAGAACTTAGTGCTAGACTGAATTCTGCATCTATATCGAAACATAACCTTTGCCAGTTGTTCATCCTAGCAATTGGCATTGTCGGGTACTGCAGATAGTACCGTTATGCCATGCTTGATCGTCTTGATCAAACGTTCAGCCATACCATTGCACTGTGGCCATTGAGGCGCAATGTGTTGATGATGAATCCCGTAGTCTTTGCACATGGCGTCAAATTCTGCTGCCCATTCTCCTCCATTGTCGGTCAACACAAATTTGGGTACCCCGTACCTGCAGATCACATCATCCTCCAGAAACCTGGTTGCTGTCTTGGCTCCATGATCAACTACAGCTTTTGCCTCGCACCATTTCGAATAGTGGTCAATAGTTACTAGTATGTATTTGTTGCCTGACTTGGTTTCAGGTAAAGGCCTTGCAGTATCCATAGCCACCCTATAAAACAAGTCACAAACAGGTATGCTCTTCAACTCTTCATCTTCAGAGCGTATACTCCCCATCCTCTTCACCATCTGACACTGTTGGCACACCCTCACTACGGCTTTGACATCCTTAGTTCGGTTATGCCAAAAATACCTCCTACACACTTCAGCTAGAGTCCGTTCTTCTCCAAAGTGCCCTAGGTCCTTATGCATATGGACCACTAGTCCTATGCGGTCTTCTGGTTTTGGTACCAACAGCCCCTTGAAGTATAATGATTGCCCCTGCCAGTGGTAATTAAGAATCCTTTTCCTTGCCCTTTTTTATTCCAGAGGATCAACAGTAGCAGGTAGCGCTCCTCCTTGCAGCAACTCCATGCATCTGATATCTTTCCATATGTCACTGCTCCTCGAGTCTGCTCCACACTCCTCCTCTTCCTCAAGATCTGCAGATTGGAAATCATGTTCACCCGCTTCCAATAACCGTTGAGCTTCCAAGACCAGCTCCAATTGTTGTTGCTTGTCATAGTAATGAGGTCTTTTCCTCTGTAGAACCATCCTAGCAGTACTGCTCTGTGCAGTCTCATCCCCCTTCTTTCTGTTTTCAGCCTCACATGGAACAAGCTCTTGGGGCTGATCGTCTTTAGATATAACGTCAATCACATACAGATGGTGGTCACTGAGGCGCATAGAGTGGTTGATCCCAAAAAACATGTATGATGTTGTACTGACTCCCTGTCCCTTCTTCTGATTCCGAACCATTCCATCTCCGTGCCAGTTTGAACAAAGAGGAGCTTCCCTTCTTCCAGGTGCATGTTGGTCTGCGCATTCCCAATGTCTTGTATTTCCTCACAAAAATCATCATCCTCCATGGTTGGTCCAACTGGATTTCTACTCAAAGCATCAACATTAGTGTGTCTGAGGCCTGGTCGGTGTATAATCTTAAAGCTAAAGTCCTGCAACATGTTAATCCATCTGCCTCGCCTACCATGTGCGTCAGACACAGCTGCCAACCACTCGAGTGGTTTGTGATCAATGCGCAAAACAAAGTGATTCCTGTACAAGTACTGCCTAAAGTGCATGATGCCCCAGATGAGTGCATAGCACTCTCCTTCCATGGGATGGAATTTTTTCTGTGCCTCTGTCAGACTTTTGCTGGCATAGGCTACCACTTTCTCCAGCTTCCCTTCTCTCTGGGACAATATGGCTCCGACCCCCTTGGGCGACCAATCAACGTCCAGACAGAATGCACTCTTGAAATCAGGTCGTGTGAGGATGGGCGCTTCTACTAGCGCTGCCCTCAAATCTCGGAAGGCCTGCTGACAGCTTATATCCCACACAAAATCAAACATCCTTTCTGGTCAGTTCGAATAGTGGAGCTGCTAGTCGCGCATACCTTCTGACATACTTCCGATAATATCCGGTCAATCCCAAGAACGATCTGACGTTCGTGACCGTCCTTGGCTGTGGGAAATGCAAGACCGCATCGATCTTACTTGGATCTGGCCTGGTACCATCCCCACTAACAACATGGCCTAAGAAGGTAATACTTTTTGCAGCAAAGCAACATTTGTTTGGGTTTAGTTTGAGATTCACTCCCCTGAGTCAGCACAGAACCATCTCCAGATGCTGCAGATGCTCCTCCCAATTCTTGCTGTGGATGTTGAGGTCATCTACAAAAACCTTTAGGAACTCGCCACCCAAGTCCTTAAACACCTCTGACATCGTTCGGGTGAACGTGTTCGTCGCATTCTTCAGACCAAATGGCATGACCAACCAGTCATACAATCCGGTCTTGGTGATCAAGGCAGTCTTCTTCACATCTTCTGGGGCCATTCGAATCTGCCAAAAGCCAGACTGCAAGTCTAGAGCAGTAAACCATACTGAGTTTCCCAGCTGATCAATTATGTCCTCCACCAGAGGCATTGGAAACGAGTCTCGTCGAGTTTGTGCATTGAGTGGTCTGTAGTCCCCACAAAAACGTCTACTGCTATCCTTCTTTACTGGTAGGGTCACTCGACAAGCATATTCGGAGTTGCTGGTTTTCATCTTGCCCAGCTCTACCAAAGCGTCAATTTGCCTGTTCATTTCGGCCTCCTCCCAATAGGACAACCGAGCAGGAGAAGCTCTATAAGGCGGGAACCCTTGCGTATCTACAAAATGCTCGCCAACAGTATAGCAACCCAACTCTCCCTTGTTCCAGGCAAAAACGTCCTGGTATTGCTCCAGGACTTTCCAGAGTTGTTGCTGCTCTCCCTCATCCAAACTGCTGTCTATCCTAATTCGCTGACAGATCTCGCTCCATCTTGTTCCCATTTCTTCATGGCTGTATAAACCCAATCGCTTAGGAGCACTGTGATCAGAATTGTCATTCTTGATCTGCATAACCTGCCGTAACGTCAGAATTGATGGAGCATTCATTTGCTCGGATCGCTGCAGGCTAAATTTTGCAATAGCATCAGGTGCGCGTTCAGTGCGCCTGCTTTGCTCTGCATCCCTCACCCACTGCATCCAGTCTGCATAGTCATCCCCCTCTGAGATCTCTTCGTTCATGAAGTCATCCGCCTGTTCCTGCAAGATTAGTTACAGGATCTCTGGTGGTCCTTCCGACTCCACCAGCTTCTCCAATTCGCCTTCTCCAAATTTGTCCTCATAATCAACTCGCCTCTCTGGACTAGACTCCTCCTCACCATGCTCGCTACTATTCGTGCACGCGTTAGAGTCCGAAGAGGATGCCGTGTCTTCCTGAGTTTTAATTGTCTGATCATGATCTTCCACCCAGTCAGGATTATTTCTGGTGGATGCGCTCTGCCAAGTGGTCGTGGGCTTCTTGACCTGAGCCTCTAAATTAACCCTCTGCAATAGATTTACCATTGTCAGAGGCAATACCTCCACGTTACCACCCGGTCCATGCCTTACCTGAATCAATCCGCATTCCACATCCACTATGGCACCAATCTTGATGAGGAAGTCTAGACCCAGCAATACATCGTAGCTATCCGTGTCGACCACCATGAATGTCATGGTGCATTGGACTCCCCCAACCTTCATTGGTATCTCGTTAATCCTGCCGAGAGCCTGCGTGATGACTCCCGACGCTGTCTTATATGTCTCAGATCCGGTGACAAGGTGCATCATCCCTAGCTCCCTCACGACAGCAGTTGCCATAACGGACATAGAAGCTCCTGTGTCAACTAATCCTTCAACAATGTAATTGTTGATTTCCACAAGTAGATGTAAGGTTTTGTTGCGATGGGTTTTGTTAACGCATACCCTCCTCAGTGTGGGGGCTGCAGACACCATCGACACTTGGTTCTCTTGCACATCTGTATCCTTCCTTCATCTGGCCAGCTTCACTAAGCTTTCCAGATGTTCCAGTTCTCCTGGGATAAGCAAAATGGTCTCCATTGGCGAGAGAGAGATTCTGCCTTTTATGAAGTGTGAGAGGATTTTGGATCTGACTGCAGCATCACGGTCAGCCCCAAGCCCATCTCCCACAATTTGAGGGGTCGGATCAGCCCCCCCGGCTGGTACTTCTACAGGTACCCTTCTTCTGGGTACTCTTGTGTGAGAGAAAACGTTATCGCTCCCACACAGTCTGTTTAATTGTTGTAGAGTCGCTGCCTCATTGCTGAGCATTACCTCCAAGAAGTTGGCTGCCCCAGGAGGCAGTTTCCCATCTTTGGGTTTCTTCCAGCATTTATCTGCAGAATGTCCCAGACTTGAGCAGTAGGTACACTTGACCCCGCAATTTTCTGTCCTATGTGGCATCCCGCACTTTGCACATTTCGACCGTGCTTCAATCAGCCTCGGACATGCGGTGGCCAAGTGATCCCCTCCCTTGCATATCTGGTATCCTCCTATGACTGTGGAAGAAGATGATGCCTCCTGATTACTCACAACTCCCTTGAAGAAATTAACAAGCGTTTCGTTCAACGCATTGACCTGCTTTTCCATGACAGTTTCTTCGATCCCTTCTTCCTGCTCCTCCTTAAGAGGTTCCAACGACGTCTCACCAAGTTCGCCCAACACTCTTTCCACCTCAACAGCAGCAGCCACTAATTCCTCTATGTCAGCAAATGTTCTCACAACGCACAACTTACAGATCTCAGGCCGTAATCTGGCCAGGAACCTTTTACGCTGCTCTGCATCCTGTATTTGCCCTTTTCGAAACAACTTGTCCAATCATTCGAAATACCTCTGAACCTTTTCCTTGGGTTCTTGCTTGATGGCATCCATCCTCATTTGGATGTCATCGACATCAATCACTCCATACCTCTGTACGATCAGATTTCGTAACTCAGTCCAGTCAGCCGGAGCTGGTTGCAATTTTCTGAACCAATCCTTTGCCCTGCCCCTCAAGTTCAATTTTGCAATCTTGAACAACTTGTCTGCGTTGAGATCCCGCACCTCCGCAGCCATTGTCAACCTCTCTGCCCAATCACTAACATCTTCGTACTCCCGCCCCCAGAATAACTCGTCCATACCCTGGGGACTTGTCATCCTTCAAGTCCCTGTTGAGACTCCTGCAATAGCTTGTTTGTCTCCTCAGAATGCTTGGCCGGCATAAAATAAATTACAGGCTCTGCAGTTGTCCGTAGAAAGGAGCAAAGGTGAGAATGATGCTCTATCCACTGAAACAGAGTAGTTCGAGTTGCTTCTCATCTGCCTGAGCTGTTCAGTGATGAGATTCCTTCTTTGCCGGAGAGCTAGCCAACTTCGATGTCATACCCTCCACAAACAAACAGACGCCGAACGCAGCCAATGCGATGCTCAGCTCTGGAGTGGCGCGTCGCAGGTTGTCGCTGATGACGAGATGTTTGCGATACGCCTCCCTGGCCGCGAAGAGAAATCCCGTGGCAACGCGTAGCTTGCTACCGCCACTGAATCTGCCCGACACAAACGATGAGAGACGCGAGGAGTCCCTTCTTCTCCTTTTCTATTTCTGCAACAGTGTCTTGTTCGTCTTCAACCCTCACAACAGCTGAGAGCAGCCGTCTCTTTCTGGGAGGCTGATCTTCTGCAATGAAAACCTCCCCCTGTCTGACGAACATACGACACTTCTACTATCATCATATCTAGACATCTACTCGTTCTACTGATGTCTCCAGGCCTGAACCCGCTCTGATACCAAAAGAAAGGGGGTGCACAACTGATCAAATACCCCGGCAACATTCCGATCTTAAACAGAACTCAAAACTCAGGGGGCCCGTCCTTTTACTCACGGTCCTTGATCTCCTCTCAGTCTTGGGTCCTGATCAGGACCCAAGTTGTGTATGCACATGGACCTTCAAACACACAGACTCTTCATTACTGTAACATTTTGCTGCTCTGATCAGGAAACTCAGAACTTTCATTTTGCATCTACGAGAGTCACTGAGGTTGAGCACCTTTCGTCCCCAGATCGATCCACTACTAACCAGACAACACACAGAACTTGGTCCTTTCAGACCCGGGACTCATGGCACACAAATGCTTGACATCGCCACAGACCAGTTTCCCTCAGCAAAACACCAATCAGACCGAACTCTTCCTGACTCGGATCTTAAGGACTGCATACATTAAAACGATAATATGTACAAGGACCTCAAAATCCACAGACAACTCGATACCAGCTTCCAAACGATCCCTCTCCAATCCTAGCTCATCATGCAAAATTGACTTCCAGCTGCCTCTTGTTCCTACTACAGCTCTACTACTTTCTCAAGATTTTGCTTACTAATCCGAGTTGCATCTGCTTCTGCTGGCTACTGGCGCAGCGGAAAAAAAAAACTCAGCAGCAAGCTAAGCAGCTGCCTCCCCAAACAAAACGCTCTCTCCAAAATTTCCTCCATACTTTGCCAATCGCCATTCCCCTCCTCCCGAATTCCAGCCGTTGCCTGCTTGGCTTCCCGCTCTAACATTTCCATCCCCGTTCCAAGGTCATGTCCCCAAAATCATAAATTGGCCACCTTCTTTCCATCCGTTTTTCCAGCACGTTTAATTTCTTAAACCCCTAAACCAAACAACCCGATTTCCAAACCCAGCAGCCGTAATTAGGTTGTTGTCCGGCCACCCCATAACCGGTCACAGAGCAACCATAGATTGCTTCCATACCCACCTTGTATTCTTGATACTTATTTACTGCACAATTTCTCAAATGGAGTTGTTCACATGTCAAATTGCACTACTTGCGTTTATGATATAAGAAAATGAGTAATTGTTTCAAACATGTGTGATTTTGTCCAATCCATCTGTATATGGAAATTACCATAGATATTTATTTTTATTATTTTTATTATTATTATTATTTAAATTGAGATTTTCAACATTAGCATCAAAACATTGAAACCCACAAAATATCAAGCTTGAAGATTGTAGTTCCACAATTTCAATTTACAATGATTTACAAACACAACATAAACAAATTAAAAAAAATTGTCATTCTTAAACATACTTATATTTTAAGCAATCAACATGGTATTTTTTTCAATAGACCATAAATGAAAAGCATGCCCCATTATCAATTCCTCCCTTTCGTAGTGGAAGTATTTGAATGTTTACATAAGCATATAAATGTGTTTTACACAATTATGCCAATGTCATTTGAAGTTGGCAATGATCATAGGGTTTTTTTCTTTTTGTCGTGGTTTTTTTTTTTCAAGGAAAAATTTCAACCACATTGCAAGGCTATAAACATTTCCATCTTAAGTCAAGTAGTAGATATAGGCTTAATTACTTTCCAACTTCCAAACCTTTCAAAACATATCTCCCATCTTCACAACTAACTTATTACAAGTGCCCGATTTTTGATATGAAAAAATACAACCCACCAACTTCAAGCAATCGATTTTTGACATGGATAAGTTTTGACATCTAGTTTGAGCTAACTTGGTTACTTGTAAATTTTATTTTTTTATTTTTTAATTCATTTGTACGTTCCTCCCCAAAGATGCCTAAGTGACACTATTCCGCCATAAAGGCCTGATCAATTCCAGCTTGAATACTAGGTTTCCTAGGTGGACCGAAAGGAGTTGATGGCCTTCCAAGTGGCCATGCCAACCTCAACGATAGCCACCTAGGCTTGCTGAAGAATTTTCCTAAAGGAATATTGATTATTGAAATGTTTCTAGCATTTCTCCGACCAAAGGAAATAGAGGATGAAGTTACAAAGGATGTCTAGTGGTTGTTTGATGTAAGAAAAACCCCCTACATGGTACCCTTGGACCCCATGAGGGTCATCTTCTCTCTCAAAGACGGCTCCACCCAACATGATGAATGGCCAAAAGAAAGTGATGTCATTGGGCATTCCCCATTTTTGCCAAACTTAATAGAAGGCCTCCCAAGCCTGTTTGGCAAGGGGATACTCAAGAAGACGATGTCGAGGGATTTGGGCACCTCCTTCATGCAAACCTTGCACGTGGGGAGGATCCCCATGCATTGCAATTAGGTGCCTACCAGGAGGCCCCAATTTAGGGCGAGCCATATGAGAGTGCCAACCTTTTGGGGTCGGGAATTATGCCAGATTCTAGCCATAACTTGCATGATGGTGGAGTTTTGAAGGTTTAACCTTTCAATGAAGGAGCAGATGTTCATGTTCTAGATGGGTTTCCTTGCATTAAGGTAGCCCTACTTTGGGAAGTAGCCAAAGAATGGAGCGTCCCCCATTTGGGAGGAGGCCTACAAGTGCCATTCCTTCGAGTCCCTGGGAAGCCCATCAATGAAACTAGATTCGAAAATCCAAAGGAAAGGGGGCTTGGTGAATGATGGGAACTCCTTGGCAACTTTAAGCGAGGTTTTGTTTCTTTCTTAAGAAAGGACCCTGATTGGGTGATAACCTTCAGGGAAAAGGGCTATCACCTTGGAGTTCGCAGTTCTGATGAGACCAGTGGGGGTGACCTTCTAGAATTCTACGCCTTGTACCGTGTTGGGGGTGACCCTGGTTACATGGTACACCCATGTTAAAATGGTGTTGTTTTCGTAGACTCTTTCACTAATCCAGTCACTTGCCTGAAAAAGGTTAGTAAAGGTTGCGGGATTCCATGGGATATTCGCTATGATGATTTCTCTACTATTGCTATTGGTGGCATGGTAGGTCATCCAAAGGGCCTAGAGGCTTTTCTATGCCTCGCCCTTTGGGTCCCAAAGATCTTTGATTTTGTTGCAATCAAAATTGGTCATGGCACGTCCGTCACTAAAACCACATATTCCCAAGGGGAGACCAATTGTGTTGAGCATGAAAATGGGCTATCTGAGAACCTCTACAGGGGATGCAGGTTCGCAATTTGCTAAACCAACTCTTACATTAAGCCAATAACCAAGGATGTTCTTTCAAAATGAGCATTTCGTTTATTTGAGCTTGGGGCCGACAAAGAGCTAGTTTATGTCCAAGATATTTGCCCCTTTGCCGTGCACTGGGAGATGGACTTGATATGTTCAGTGCCTTAGAATCTCTTCGGCAAGTAGTGCTACCAATTGTGTCTCGGGGTCTATGATTCCTAGGCCACTGCTAAACAAGGTGATGTAAGAGAATCCCGTTTGACCTTGGCCCTTGAGTTGGAGGCCTTTCCCTAGATGAAATTTCGTACCACTCCTCTGATTTAGTTGCACATCTTCGGATTGGGATTCCAACAAGCCGCCAAGTACCACATTGAGGAAAGCAATACTTGGTTGGCAACTAAAATTTTGCTTACAAGAGAAAGGTTACACTTGCCCCATGCGATCATCTTCCTTTTTAGGGCGAGCATGAGTTTTTCAAAATTGGCCTCGGTGGGTAGCCGGAAGCCTATTTGGATGCCTAAATATTGAACCCCTTGTCCTTCGAGGATCCATCTCTGCTCGACTTCTTTTCCCCATTCCCATTCCATTTGTTTCTTGCTAGCCCATATGGTCGCGGATTTACCCCAATTGACTTTTGCCCCAGAGGCAAGGCAAAATAGTTTGAGCACTCCGTACCAAACACAATATCAAATGAACAACGTGGCATGTAAGTGTTCTCTCGTGTCCGGTGATGCACAGGTTTTGCTGGCGCACTGATTGGTGTGTGTGATTTTCTCGACAACTAAACTTGAGCACATTTGGAGTTTTTTGCAAAACACATGCATTTGGAAGTCTTCTCTAAACCGAAGTCATTATCATTTTAATGCGGTCCTCTACAATCAATCACTTTTGAAATTGTCAACACATAAACCATGTTATGCTTCTTGCATGTGTTTCTGAATTGAAATGTGCTTGAACTCATGATGTGCTTCTGTTGCACATACATTGAAATGTATATGTATATGGTCTAGAAAGATATATAGAGTTTGGAGCTAATTTATAGGGGTTCTTTCTAGGTTTTTGGACATCACCACCCACCCCAATATTTCCAATTTTCAATTCACCACCAAAACCGAGATCACCAACAACAACACAGAGGTTACCACCAAAAACTGAGGTCACCCATACCAGTGTTTTTTTAAAAAAGATTTTGTGATGTAGTCTAGCCAATGTGGCCATCATCTAAAAACTAAATTACCAACAAAACTGAGGTTGCCACCAAAAACTGAGATCATCAGAACCACTCTTTTTTCTCAGGATTTTGTGATATGGCTAGCCAATCTGGCCATCATCTTTAAAACGAATTTAGTCAAATTTGGCTACATGCTATACATGAAAGTAGAAATAATTAGATTCCTATTATAATCTTGGTCACCTCATAAGATTTAGAGGTTTCAGAATTTTCTTCCTTCAAAATATGATGAATTTGTGGGATTTTCGCCATAAAAAAACACTTGTACAAAGTTGAAACCCTATGTCCAAGGTCAAATTTGACAAAATTCCACCAATAAAAAGAACATCAACACACACAAAACTGAGATCAGCCATGAAAACAGGGATCATACAATAGAGATCTTTAAACTAAAAGTGGAAATGTATTATTAATACATGTAGCATATAACCATAGGTCCCCAGTGGCAGCCCAACCTGTGTTCCTTCGGTTAACTGAATTGGGGCTTCCAACTCCCTTTCTCATTATGGCAGCTTGGTTGAGTATTTCAAGTCCCCTTGTTCGTATGTGATCAAATTTTGGGCCCAAGTTCCACAGGAAAAGAGCAAAATTTTGGCTAGGGAACAAACACATGGTTTTTGGAGAACTTGAGCCCAAAACTTATCCCCCAAGAATTATGTTCCCACGGGGAGAAAGGAACTTGCTTGTGGAATCACCCATTTGCTCTAGGAAGCACATGGTTCCTCGGAACTGGAGCCCAAAACTTGGTTGCCCTGAGAACAAAAGGGATTCAAATACACAACCAAGTTGCCCTAGGGAGACCAGGACTTGGAAAGTCTAACCAAGGTGGCCACGGAAAATGTGGTTGGGACGCCTTGGGGAGACTTGGTTAGGGAGCAGAGAAGGGGACTAAGCCCCAACCAAGTTGCCTCTTAGACCAAGGCTACATTTTTCCATCATTTGCGTTGTCTGCGAAATTTTTTTTAATAAATGAGAAAAAAATCAAACCTTATATCTTTTGGTTGAATAGGAGATTCTAAACACTGCATCATTTCTATTTCACTTTTTTTCCTTTCAAAATATTGCACCTAAGAAAGATAATTAAAACATTAATCGTAGTTTGGGTACAATAAAATAATAAACTGAAAAGAATTTTCCTGGTGAGCACTAATACACCATCCTCTAGTTGCATCAAGCCTCATGCATCATTTAATTTATTCCATTGTTGCATCTGTTTGGTGCTTCCCATGCTTTTGATTTGCCAGCTATAACGGTTGGTTGGGGGTGATCTGTTTATATAGTCTTTCACCTTATCTTACTATATTAATTCACTTGTCTGTCTGTCTGTGACATGACAGTTCTGCACATTTTTTCTATGGCAGAACCGGCGCTGTTTTTTTTTTTTTTTTCGCCCTTCTCTGGCGGGCGACGTTCTGGCAGCGTTTTCTGTGCCGGAACCGGCGCTGTTTTTTTTTTTTTTCTTTTTTTTTTTTTTTTTGCCCTTCTCTGGCGGGCGACGTTCTGGCAGCGTTTTCTGTGGCGGAACCGGCGCTGTTTTTTTTTTCCCGCCCTTTTTCGGCGGGCTGCCCAGGGTTAACACCAGGGTTTTTTTTTTTTTTTTTTTTTCGCCCTTTTCCGGCGGGCTGCCCAGGGGGTTTTTTTTTCCCGCACTTTTCCGGCGGGCTGCCCCGGGTTAATACCAGGGTTATTTATTTATTTATTTATTTTTGTCCCGTCCTTTTTCGGCGAGCTGCCCAGGGTTAATACCAGGGTTATTTAATTATTTTTTTATTTTTAAATTTTTTTCGGCCCTTTTCCGGCAGGTTGCCGTCGTCGATGCTGTAGATGCTTCATCATGTTCTGTGCTTCTGAGAATGGATCCCAGAATCGGCAGAAAAAAAGAAGAAGAGGGTATTAGGCTTCAAATTTTTAGGTTTTTTGGGGGATGGGTTTGGAGTGAAGGAAAAAAAAAAAAGGCAAGCACGGGCGGATTGTGTCCGACCGTCACGGGTACCGTCGTCGATGCTGCGGATGCTTCATCATGTTCTGTGCTTCTGAGAATGGATCCCAGAATCGGCAAAAAAAAAAGAAGAAGAGGGTATTAGGCTTCAAATATTTAGGTTTTTTGGGGGATGGGTTTGGAGTGAAGGAAAAAAAAAAAAAAAGGCAGGCACGGGCGGATTGTGTCCGACCGTCACGGGTACCCACTAGTATTGTTAATTTTTTCTGTTTACAACTTGGGAATCGAATTTGGGAAACAGTTAATAAACAATGTTGGCTGTCTAAACCTTGCTAAACACCCAAATGGCCCCCACCGTGGAGCTGCTCTTCGAAGTATGGGAAATGTGCAATTACAGACCTTAGTTTAGTGTCAGCGTACAAGACCTAGTGAGGGTAGGCTTGCAAGGTGAAACTGCAAGCTAATCAATTAGAGCAGGCACTTGGGATGTTAAAACACATCATAGGATATTTCCTAGTTTCAAAAGATTTTGTGGTAGACTTATAGCTCACTGAACAAATCGCCAACTTAAGGTTTGAAGTTGCATAGGAGTTCGTCAACACTCAAGGCCATTTAAAGAGGTAGCGTTAAGTGTAGGTGTAGGTAGAAATTACAAATGGTGTTAGAAAAAGAAATTTTGGTCTGCTAATCAGCTGTTGCAACACCCAGCCCCAAGAAACTAGGTTGTTCAAACTTCAAAGTTTCAGATTTATTTGAAAAGAATTTAAGATGCCCTTCCCACTTAATTAATAGAACCAAGAATAGATGTCCCACAAGCCGCGGTTCCATTTAATGTTGGCAGCATATTGGTCTTCCATCTTCTACAATGGATCCCTATCTTAGGGGCTCCACTAGTTTCAGACACATCTTCACAAGCCCTTTTTACAATGGACCCAACATTAAGGTGCACACTATTTTAGACCCATTACAAACCCTATAGCCTATGAGTATAGAAAACAATATCATCTGAGATGCCCTTTCACATTCTAAATGCAAAGCATTGTCTTAATATGTTCACTAAACATCAATTTAATGCGGCTATTGCAAGAAAAAAATTCTACTTTCTGCCCAGTTATGAACATGCAATCCACATCCAATCTTATATATAAAGTCACTTGTTCTGGGAGCATTTTCTATGGCAGAGCCGGCCACAGAGATAACTAGCTCCCAGAACTGGCCACACAACAGAAAAATTGGCTTCAAGTGTTGGAATACGTCAGAAAACTTGGTGCCTTGCAGGCACGGGTCCTGAAACCCAGGTCCTGAGAGCCAAATGCAGCAACACTTGCGTTGTAAAAACACGGCGTCTGTCCGTCCGTCTGTCTGTGACCATCAGTCTGCAACCGTCAGTCTGTGACCGTCAGTCGTGAGAGCCAAATATCGAGGTCCTGAAACTCAGGTCCTTAGAGCCAGGTCCTGAGAGCCAAATGCAGCAACACGGCAGCAACAGAAGAAGAGAGTCGCGGCTCCTAATAACCCATTTAACTATGGTTTGATTATATATGGGAGAAATAAAGATAATTACCCAATACAATTGAGTTACTTTGTTGCTTGAATTCTTGGAAATAATATAAAATATATGGGAGTTTTAAGACCATCCAAGTGAAGGGGAAAAAAAAGGCAGGCACGGGCGGATTGTGTCCGATCGTCACGGGTACCCACTAGTTTATTTGATTAAACAAAAGGAAAAGAATGAACCCATACAATAAAATTAAGAGCAAATTTATATATCATTGCTGTACACAGAAATCTCTGTACACTCCATGAGGGAGTAATGTGTATACAGAACTGCAAAACCTCTGGCGTTCATTTTAAGGGTACTTGCTAGAACCCCTAAAGTAAGCCCTGAACAGGGAAATTTCTGGCTGTGCACCAGCGAGAAATTGGCCCAATGGAGGCCCCTGTTGTGTACCATGGACTTTAATGAAAATTGGTGGTAAACTGCCAGGGCCCAGGGATGGGCAATGCTTGTTCTGTAGCCCTTGCAAACTGACCTCCTTTCTCTGACAAACGATAACTAATATTTTAGTTTCAGACAATCACTCACTGGCAAACATATTACAGGCTACACTATTTCAAACCCATTAGACCTGTTTGTAAAGTGCTTTTAAAAACGCGTTGAAAGAAGGCACTGTTCGCAAACTTTTTCCCCATACGGGTGGAAAAAAACAGAGCACAAAGTATGAAGTTACCTGCTAACATCAAAACAAGCCAATAAAGTGAAGATGCAGGGAAAAAACTGATGTTTCTTTATGTAGCCAAGGGTGTATGTTTAGACCCTTCCTGGATTTTCAGCAATTGGCTCACTGCCCTTGTTGTTCACGATGGGTGCCTCAATTCCAAGAAGGGTCTAAAGCAGTCTAAAATAGACCCTTTTCTTGTAGGTACAGCACGCTGAGAAATTTCTTAAACGTATTAGGACAGCACCTTATATCCAAGAGTATCCCTCTTAGATAAAAAGAAGGATATTACAATACTCCTTAAGAGTGAGAAGAGGGATCCTACACCTACATAAAAACCCACCTTAATTGTTATAATCTATTTAAACAAGAATTGTCGAGTGCAAGAACTCAAAAACGATCTTCCAAATGGAAAAAAAATGTTCTATTGTGGAAGCTCAAACCCCATGAAAATGAGGTCAAGCTCTTATGATAAAGAAGTGTAATGCCCTTAGCCCTTCCTATCACTTAGGCTACTGCCCCCATGCCTAGGCCTCTAACCCTACCGTTCAATTTATTGACTAATGAATTGAACCCCATTGACTAGATGAATTCCATGTACAAATTATGTCCAAATGCATTTGAGATGGATTTTGAATGACCCAAATAAATTACTTTTTTCCTAATGGGTGATTGAAACAATCACATGAAAGTCCATGTTATTTCAAAATGAAATAAGCTTCATACATGGAATATCACTAAGGTTTTTTCTTCATTTGTGAATAGTTCACTCACCGTTTTTCTTCTCCATTACGATTCATCTAAATCCCATGAATGAACATCATGAAATATCACCCATGAATTCTAATGAATGAAATTGCTACACTTAAGGAATAAAATTTCATGCAATTTCAATATGATATAAAGATTATATTCATGACATATTTATGGCGAATTTTACTTTCATTCACAAAAATGTATCCAAACTTCATTCTTGAAATTTCATGTATAAAATGTGAGTAGTTGTGTATATAATGTGATTACAATTTGGGGGTGGGCTGTAAAGTGTAATCTAGTTACTCATCTAAAGAGGGAACATATAATAGGTGGTAGGGATTTTGCTAGACAAAAAAAGTGCAGGCGGATAAGATTAGAGTCCTGCCTGATTCCATGTTCCGCTATTGTAAATCATGGATAAAATATCACAAATGAAATTTGTATGAATATTTTTTGAGTGGAATAAAATTTCAGATAGTAGTTCACAGATGATCTTTGAGTATAGAAAACAATATGATTTGAGATGCCCTTTCACACACTTATTGCAAAGCCTTATCTTAGTATATTCACCCAGTATCAATTTAATGGGGTATTGCAAAAACAGTTTTCTACTTCCTGCCCGGTTGTAAACATGCGTTCCACATCCAATTTAGTTGATTCAACAAAAGGAAAAAAATGAACCCATTTAATAAAATTAAGACCAAATTTATATATCATTGTTGTACACAGAAATCTCTGTACACCAATGTACACTCCATGAGTGAGTACTGTGTACACAGAACTACAAAACCTCTGGCGTTCATTTTATGGGTACTTGAGCAGGTAAAATTCTGACTATCTACTAGCAAGGATGAGGCCCAATGGAGGCTCCTGTTGTATACCATGGACTTTAATGAAAATTGGTGGCAAACGGCCAGGGCCAAGGGATGCGCAACGCTTGCTCTGTAGCCTTTGCAAACTGACCTCCCTTCTCTGACAAATAAGGTGCTATCCGCAAAGCACGAAGAATGGTGATCGGAAGAGCTCTGGGTGGTAGACCCACGATCAAAGCACTTCAAGATTGCCTCAAACTACACTTGCCCGACTCATACACATCAGTCACTTTGTTAACAAGGGGCTTCTTCGAAGTTCTTTTCACGGATGAAGAAGGAGCTAAGTTTGCCAGGAAAATAGCAACGGTGGAATGGAGTGGTTTACACCTCTCCTTCTCTCGGTACATCCCAAACTTTGACGCCAGTGTACAAGGGGCTAAGACCTTACTCTCACACACAATAAAGGTCCAATTCCCAAATCTTCATGAACAATTTAGAAACACAAAAGCTCTCACTATCATGGCCAGCAAAATTGGAGAAGTTCTCGAAATAGAACCAGAGGATTCATACATAAAAAGACCCGCCAACCCCATGATCACAATGGAAACCCATGACATCAGCAAACTTGCCGGATACATTCGTATCCCCTCCATGGCAGAAGGGGCAACCGCAAAGGATACTACACTACAAAGAATCCTATACTCGGGCCTCCCAAATCAATGCCGGAAATGCCGCCGTTTTGGGCATTTTGCTCGAACCTGCACAATGACCAAAATCCCAATTTGGAACGGGAATGCTCCCGCAAGCACTCCCCAAACATGGAGTGAAAGGGTAGCACGGGGCCCTACTGATACATCTGCCACCCAATCCACCACCCACTCTCACAAAAATGAGAGTAGACAAGGGAATTGGAGCAAGCAATCAACTAGGGAATCTGGACCACCTTCTCAAACGGAAGGGGCTCAAACAAGACAAAATGCTCCCACTAAAATCGGAAAAAACCAGGGAATGGGGCTTTGTTAGCCTCACTAACTCACCAGATAGAGTGTAACCTCAACGAGAACCCTTCAAAAGTCACGACTCTAGTGGAGGGCACGGATGGGAATAACACCTCCAAAGCTAAATTAAGTTTCAATCTTTCGGGGAAGAAGAATGATTCAACGCAAGGAAAATGGGCTGACCTAAATCCTTTTGAAGTTTTAAACGGGGAAAACGAGCGCTCCGATTTTCTTAGGAAAATCCCGGAAGAGCTAGAGGGTGGATGGACATTCCAGGGGAAAAAAAAGAATAAGGTAAGGATAGACACAATACACCCGGAGAGCAACCAATCTCCTCACTCTTCCACAAAAGCAAGCATAGCCCCAGGGGGGAAAAGAGGTCAGACCTATTCAGAACTCCATCCATCCTTCTTTACCTCCTTAGGAATCCCTCTCCCAACCAATGCGGATGTCTGCAGAGCCCGAGTCTGGCTAATACTCACAAGAAAAAAAGGCCCCCAAAAGGAGGTAAAAATACATTCCAGAAACCAAGCTCTCCCCTGATGCCAATTGGCATCAGAATCACAGGGGACGAGAGAGAGGACTGGTCCTCCAAACCGGCCATGGACGAACTGATCCAACACATAGCAATCGGGCTAGAGGAGAATGTTCTGAGACACAAACTCCTGCTGAAGGACCAACTCAGCCTCGAATGGAGCTGGCAAGAGGAGCCAAGCAGGGGCGGATTTGAATGTACCATTCTTGCACACATCCCCACCGGCTCCAATCCTGTCAGCATACAAAACATAAAACACTTACACTGGAAAGCTCTCAAATCAATCTCAAGCATGAACAACGAGATAGAATTTGTTGCCCCAGTTCACAGCCTTCTTCTAAAGCAGGGAGTGGGCGAGGCAAAATGCCAAGTTCACAAGACCAAGGTCGTCAGCCGCCATACCTCACCCCAAGCGGCTCGGAAGAAGCGTTTCATCCCGCTAAATCGGGGGCATTCTCAGACTCCCAATGTGGTCATACATAACACCACCACTATCACCAACTCGCAAGAGCTCGAATGGGAACGGAACGAAGATAGCTTTCGGAGGAGCCTCCTACCACAGGGATCGATCGGCATTCAAGCCGCCCCAGACCAGCCATCTCATGAATAAGAGGCCCCTTACGGTAGCCTCCTTAAATGTAAGGGGCTTAGGGAAGAACTCTTCCAAGCAAAAAAAAATCCGCTCCTAGATTTCCTCCCTGGTTCCCATCCCTCAAATACTGATTTTAAAAGAACATCACCTGGGGGAAATAGACTGCTCCAACTCCACAAAAGGGATCCAATTCTGGAATGGCGCTTCTTTTTGGAACTATGGCCTACCAATGGGGCGCTCACAGCGAATGAGCGCGGGCACTTCCATTCTCATTGACAGGTCCCTTGCCCCCCTCATTAGTGCCAATGGCATTCTTTTAGAAGGCAGGGCACAGTTCATTACCCTTCACATCTTGGGTACTGGTACCTTGACAATCATCAACGTTTATGCTTCATGTTCCTCAAACGAGAGAGTGTCGATGTGGAAACGGTTGAGTGAAGCGAATCTAGTTGCTGACCACTTCATTCTAGGTGGCAACTTCAACCACTGGGAAGAAACTCAGCGAGGAGGGGTGGCTGGCAAGCATCGGATGCATAGAAGGGAGGCGGCTGCATGGCACCACCTAACCCTCCAATATGGTTTAATGGACGCATGGCTGCTTGATAGCTTTCGGAAAATGTCCGCCAAGGAATTCACCTTCGACAATGGAAGATCCGGCGCACACTCGGCGGTCTCACGCATAGACAAGTTCCTCATTTCCTAAGACCTGGATTCGAGAGGCGGGATAATTGAGGCGGCTGCTTCGATCCAAAAATTCTCCGACCACCCTCCTTTAGTCCTATCCATATGGGGTCAGCCTGACATACCTGACAAACTGTCTCATTATTTTGACTCTTCCCTACTCAAAGATGAAAAAGGGAGAGCTGAAATGCTTCAAGCTTGGGAAGGGGAGCTGCCCAAGCCCTTAAACGACTCAGAGTGGGCCCCCTGGTTGGAGGCTGCCACCAGAAGAGTATTGGCATGCAACACAATATTAGCAAAGGAAAGGCGCCACCTGAGAGGGGCGCAGGTCAAAGTGCACGTAAAGAAAATTCAGCTGGCTGAGGAGCAGTTCCAACGGGACCCAACTAATGAACAAGTGCAGGACATCTTGTCCGAATCGCAAGGAAAGCTGGCTGAGGTTTTCCAAGCCTCAATTGAGCGCAATAGTCACCTCTCAGCGGCCAAATGGTTCAGGTATGGGGACACCTGCTCCAAAACTTTCTTTGATTTTCATCGAATCGGAAAGAAAAAGGCACTCCTGAAGGAGTTAGAGGTTGATGGAGGGACAATTTCTGACCAGTAAGAGCTTTCTCATTACATCACAAGATTTTATGCCAACCTCTATGAGTCAGAGACACACGCCCCGGGCACCTCTGAGGCACAAGAGAGATGTTGGGAGAGTGTCCCCACTCGGGTCACGGAGGCCATGAATGCCAACATGACCCGATCCTTATCCCTAGCAAAAATCACGGAAGCCATCACCTTGCTTCCCAAAGGCAAGGCCCCAGGGCACGATGGAATACCAACAAAATTCTTTCAAGAATATGTGGATGAGGTAGCCCCCACGCTACTACTAGCCTTCAAGGCCATGTTAGCACAAGGATTGACCTCGGAATACATTAACAAGGGCATGATCACCCTGATTCCGAAATCAGGGGATCATTCAAAACTGGGGAATTGGCGCCCAATCACACTTTTGGGAAGCATATACAAGATCCTTGCCAAAACTTTAGCTAGAAGAATTCAAGAATTCCTTCCTCTTGTGATCAGACCAAACCAAACCGGTTTCGTAGAAGGAAGAAACATTCTAGACAATAACTTCCTGGCTCAGGAGGCTCTGGTCTGGGCACCAGAGAGCGGTTAGGACCTTGTCCTCCTACTTCTCGATTTTGAAAAAGCATTTGACAGGATTGAATGGGATTTCCTCTTCACAACCTTGTCCAAACTAGGTTTTTGCCCCACCTGGATTCAATGGATCTCATCCCTTTACTGGCTCGCATCTTCATCAGTTAAAGTAAACGGGAAATCTGGAAAGGATTCCAGACTCGCTAGGTCAGTCAGACAAGGATGTCCACTAGCTCCATACCTGTTCATTCTAGCTATGGATGTTTTGGGCCATATGCTAGATGACCCAAAACACGAAATAGAAGGGTTACACCTCCCCAAAGGGGGATGCGTCCGGGATCAAACTTTCGCAGATGACACCGCACTTTACCTCAAAGGCTCCCTGAGTAACTTAAGCAAAGTTCGGGCAGTCCTCGATCTATTTTGTCTTGCCTCTGGGGCAAAAATCAATTGGGGAAAATTTGCGGCCATATGGGCAAGCAAGGATAAAAAGGAATGGGAATGGGGATAAGAAGTTGGGCTGAAATGGATCCCCGAGGGTCAAGGGGTTCGATACTTAGGCATACAAATAGGCTTCCGATTACCCATCGAGGCCAATTTTGAAAAACTCATGCTCACCCTAAAAGGGAAGATGATCGCTTGGGGCAAGTGCAACCTCTCTCTTGCCGGCAGAATTTTGGTTGCCAACCAAGTATTGCTCTCCTCAATGTGGTATCTGGCAGCCTGTTGGAACCCCAATCCCAGGATGTGCAACCAGATCAGAGGAGTGGTTCGAAACTTCATTTGGGGAGGAAAAGCTTCCAACACACGGGCCAAGGACAAATGGGATTCTCTTACACTTCCCTTGTCTAGCGGTGGCCTAGGGATCATAGACCCCAAGGCACAATTCGAAGCACTACTTGCCAAACTTCTGGTGAGAGGTCTTGCCCCAAGAGGAGAACCCTGGAAAGAGATTCTAAGGCACCGAGCAGATCAGGTCCATCTTCCGGTGCACGGCAAAGGGCCAAGCATACCGGATATAAATTGGCTTTTTGTCGCCCCCAAGCTCAAAAAATTGAAATGCTCATTTTGGAAGAGCATCCTTGGTTATTGGCTCAATGTAAGAGTTAGTCTAACAAAGTCCGAACCCACATCCCGTGCGGAGGTTCTTAGACAGCCCATTTTCAGCAACCCTCTCATCCTCAGCACAACTGGTCACCCTTTGGAAGTGAGTGGTCGCAATGAAGGACGAGCCATTGCCAATTCTAGCTGCACCCGAATCAAAGATCTTTGGGATCAGGAGGGAAGGGCATGGAAAAGCCTCCAAGACCTCCGGATGACCTACCACACCACCAACAGGAACAACAGAGAAATCATCATAGCGAGCATCCCATGAAATCCTGCAATTTACACTAACCGCTTTCAAGCAGGGGACTGGATCAGCAAAAGAAACTCTGGAAATAACACCACTCTAGAATGGATATACCATGTAACCGGGGTCACCCCCAACACTGTGCAAGCCATTGAATTCCAAAGGGTAACCCCCACTGGTCTCATCAGAGCTGCGAACTCCCAAATGATAACCCTCTCCCCTGAAGGTTATCACCCAATCAGGGTCCTCTTTCAAGAAAGACATGGAGCTCCATATAAAGTTGCCAGGGAGCTCCCATCACTCACTAAGCTCCCCTTACTCTGGATTTTCGAATCCGGTTTCATTGATGGGCTTCCCTGGGACCCGGGAGATTGGCATTGGCAAGCCTCTTCCCAAATGGGTGACTCTCCTTTTTTTTGGATATTCCACAAAGCGGGGTTACCGAAACGTAAGGAACCCCACCCAGAGCGCTTACATTTGCTCCTTCATTCAAAGGTTAAATCTGCAGAACTCCACCGTCAGGCAAGTTATAGCCAGAATCTGGCATAACGCCCGACCCCGGAAGGTCGGTACTCTCATATGGCTCACTTTAAATCGAGGCCTCCCGGTTGGCACCTGGCTACAATGCATGGGGATCCTCCCCACTTGCAAGGTTTGCACAGAGGAGGTCCCTGAATCCCCTCAACACTGTCTTTTCGAGTGCCCCCTTGCAAAACGGGCTTGGGAGGCCTTCTTTCACATCTGGCAAAAATGGGGAGCGCCCAATGACATCACTCTTTCCTGGTCATTCATCATGCTGGGTGAAGCTATTTTTGAGAGAGAAGATGACCCCCCTGGGATCCAAGGGTACCATGTAGGAGGCTTCTCCTATATCAGACAACCGCTTGACATCCTTCGTAGTTTTATTCTCTACTTCCTCTGGACGGAGAGATGCCGGAAGCATTTCGATAACCAGTATTCCTCTAGGAAAATCCTTCAGCAAGCCTGGGTTGCTACCGTTGAGGTTGGAATGGCCACATGGAAGGCCATTAATTCTCTTCGGGCCACCCGGGACCCTAGTATTCAAGCTACGCTTGATCAAGCCTTTAAGGCGGAATGGTGCCACTTAAGCATCTTTGGGGCTGACTGCGTCACCATTGTGTGGTGCTTCTTGCCCCCCTTGTATTTCTTGAACTTCTTTAATGTTTGCTGGGGCTGCTGCCTCCCTCCCCTGCTGGGGGTCTTTCTGACAAATGATAACTAATATTTTAGTTTCAGACAATCACTCACTGGCAAACATGAGTGTATTACATGAGATGCATGTGATCTGGTGAACTGTACCAGAAGGAATGCAGGTCCTAGTTATGTAGCCTTCACATTCAGGAAGTTGGTGAAGTGTTAGAGATGATTGTAAGTCGTTTACCAGCACTTGGAAATGAGACAATTTGGAGCCCTGCATGAAATCTACAAATGAGTAATCTCCTTAAAACTATTTTTGAGTCCAAGTTTGCACCAGTTCGCCAGCAAAAAAGAAAGGCCGATGCTGAACTGGAGAACTTAACCCCTGTAGCTCTATAGTTTCTTGGAAGGTGTCATCCAAACAGGGTACCATGTTATCTTACTTGGATCATGTCCAAGTCATCTGACTAGATTATTAAAATTTTAAAATTCAAGGCCAAGTGGGTCAACTATTATCAATTTATTTAATAATCAAGAACCAGTTGGTACGTTATCAAGAACTTGATTGATAACTGAGTGTTTCATCAAAACTATCCAAGGACCAGTGTTGTGTGAGTACCTTGGAAGAAAGTTGGAAAACAAAAGAGAAACTCACCTACATTTGCAAACATTCAAATCTCCCTGCCCATGGCACTCAAGAAACAACCTTTTGAAAAGTCCCTTCCCCCCTGTCCAAAACACCTCTTCCATCCCCCTTTCCAAAGGCAAAGGAAAAGAAAAAATATCCCATCTCACTCCAGAAGTCACAATGTTGGAAAGGGGGTGAGGAAAATTGTTTTGGGGAGGGGAAGTTCCTCTGGAAGGGAAGAAATTAAATGCCTAATATTCAACCCTCTTCTCAAATTTTCACTTATAACATTATCCCATCCCACTTCACCCAACCCCATTCAACTTTAGAAAGGAAAAAACTTAGACCTAGAGCCTTAACCTTATTCATTCGCAGAAGGTTTATATATTGTGTGCTTTTATGTTGATCCTGACAATGGTTCATTATTATCAACACACATACAATACAATACAATAATATTTTGAATGGTATGACACATCCAAATCAAAATATGACTCACATGTAACAATATAAGAATCAAAAAGCACAATGCAAATCACACAAATTCAATGTTAAAGAAACTTGCATAAACATAGAAAACAAGTAACAACTAAGTATGTGTGTTTTGAAATCTCAAAATACTAAAAGTGATTTGAAATCTCATAACTTGAAATTATGTCCCATACGTTAAATATCCAATATTGTGTTCACACTAGAACAAGTTTCAAAGCTTACTTTACCCAATTTATTTATAATAATTAGGATGTAAACATGTAACCAACAAAAAAAAAAATTACAAATAGTCATGTGCTCTTATGTTGTCACATACAACCATCATTGTCAACACACATATAACCAATAATAAAAAAATAGCTTGAATATTACAACACATCCAAACCGCCCCTTCATTCGGGGTTCAAATCCTCCTAAGCCATATAGCAATGCAATAACACCATATCGAAATCCAACATAAATGAAAATTATAGTTCAAAGGCGAAAGGACCAATAGGCTTGATACAAATATGAACCCCATTGTTAATTGCCTATGTGCATTCCTTCCATTATTCAACCACATGTGAATTGTTTTAGAAAATAATTTAGATGTTAATATCTAACTACATGCATAGGCATGTAGGACTATCATGTGCACTATGGGCAAAAACATTTTTGATTAAAATTTCTTCCCATGACAACATGAAACATCCCATATGCCAACCTCTAGAACATTCATTACAAATCAACATAATAGCAACTCCCATAAATTGTTCACACAACATACAAAAAAATCGTGTAACGGCAACCACCAAGGATGGCTCATTTTGGCCATCCATGGTAGGAAAATGATATGATGCACAATTATGCAAGTGATCCTTCCATGTTTGACAATCTTGAACCTCGAACAATGGCACACTAGAAGGTAGCACCTTGTACACATTCAAAATGACTCATAGTGACATCCAACGTAATTGATGTTGTTTACTTCAAATGAACATAATCCCTTGGTTCAAATCTACACACTCGAGGCCAATACCCACCTCGTTGAATAAAGGTGTACCAAAGTGTATATCAATGTTTATGAGATGCTAAATTTTCCATGGTTGTTGGCATTACATCTTGGAACAACGCTATTCATTGTTCACATGCCTCAAGCCACATGTTTGGATCACCCAAATTAATTGTACTACCATAAAATTGCATTGATTGAAACTAGTAGCTTGAACTCATGGCCAAACAATAGGATATATGGTGAAAATGATGCAAAAAAGGCTTACTAACTGAACCTATACCCCATACCTAACCATGATAGTTGTAGTTCTTCATCTTTAATTTGGCCTTTTTGGTGCCCATATTTTTGCAAAGTTCCTCACTTAACGATATGCACCATTTTTTCAACTAACTTGTATGCCTTAAGGTAATCTCATGAAGTCATATAATGATTAATTAAGGTTTTTTCATGCAATTATTGAAATTTTTCATGGAACTCCATACTTTGATTAATGAATATTTCAACTACAATGCCAAACCTATTGAGCATGTTATCCATAAATGCATATGTTGATTTTTCAATATTATGATTTAGTAATGGCACCAACACCAACCATTTAAACAAATGTTCAATCATAACCAAAACATACCAATTATATTCTATTGTTAAACTTAGTGGGCTAGCAAAATCCAAACTCCATAAATACTTTAGCCCCATCATGGGCAATATATGGTTGTAAATTAAATGTATGTGCATTGAATGATATCTAAACTCAATCACACGCCATACACCATGAAACACATTATTGAACATGTAGTTGCATCCTCCATCATGAATATTATGTCTAAAACAAACTATAGGTTCATTGCACGCCAAAATGGCCCAATTATTAATGAACGTGCCACCCAAGCCCTTCATGTTACTATGGGCAAAGCACAACTTACATTTGTCCATTTGGCCACACCCATGGGAGGGAATTTCTTTCCCATTTGACTCAACCTTCCATACAACTTGGTCATGTTCTTTGGATGTCATTACATGTGTACAATAAATAATGAAAGATTTACCATACCTTTACCTTAAGGACATAATAGATGTTCATCACTTAATTTTACCCAAATTACTCAAATTGAAATTTTTGCACAACCTAAATATTATTGTTGAGGGATTCTTTGAATTTTAAAAACCATTGGTTTTAGTTCCTTTAAATATTTTAGAATTAACAAACCATCAATCTGATTAATTTAAAAATTGTAAGCAATCAATAATTTCAAGAAAGAATTGAAAAAGATTCAATGATTTTCTAGACAATTCTTTGACTTTTTCATATATTTAAAGACAAAGATTATATAACAAACCCGTTGTTTTCAATTATTTTCAACTCCCATGTAAGTGGATGTATATCCAAGTCATAATTGGTGTGTATATATCACTCATTTTAAGAATGGCCAAACACTATTATGTACCCTTACATGGTTCAGGAAAAATAAATTCCTATATACCTTTACCCTATTGATATATTTCAAATTGTTTATATTTACATTTACCCTAACTAATTTATTTAAATCAATATATTTACCTTACAATAGTTTTTCGTTCTTAGCAACATTGGTGTAATATTGAGCTTTGAACATACCAATTAATCCCAACATGGGGCGTCTTTTTTTCCACACCAAGTTGGTACTCCTATTATGTACTTCAAAAAAGTTCCACACCAATTTGAACCCAGATTAACTTTATAGGAGATTTCAACCTTTTGTTGGTGTTCTATGTCATCAAATGTATTCCTTTTGCAAGAACCTTGTGGCGAAATATAATACTTGGTAATGCACATATTGTTTATTTTCTCAATCACGTTTGTTGTCATTATAATCACTTTGCAAACAATTACAAATGACAACACACCATCATAACCACTTTTCAATTGAGAGAGTTGCCAAATCACCTCCACTTCATACAAATATATTGCCACTTTTGCTAATTGAAGCTCGATTTGTGGAGCCACATTAACTACTTACAATTGAAAAAAAATTGGTTGAAAATGGCATTAGACACCAAAAAAACTACTAGATTGATTGGTCAATTATAATGTTTGGCTTAAGGTGTTGCATTTATAGAGTTTTTCACCTTATATTATCCATGTTTTCATGTTTACAAGTGAAGAACTAGGACATGGATCAAAATGAATTCCAAAAATAAGCACCCATAAGTTCTTTAGGTAAAAAATTTCAAAGTTTCAAGCTTAAAAATCAACATGATTTTTCTACCCTTAACACCTAGTTGGTAATTACATGTTCATGTCGAGAAGGTCAATCAAATAGCTATTCATTACTCGAGTTGGAATTCATAAAAGAAATATTCAAACTTTTTTGATTTAATAAATCTCTACACTATCGAGTAGTCTTATCTCCTTCAAATGATCTATTCCCTTATGTATGTTTAAATACCCTTAAGGTATATTGGAAAAATAAATGACACAAGCATTTCAAAAAATGAAATGCCCATGTTTATGATGGATTTTTTTCATAATGTTTGATAAGATTTTACATTATGTAAGTGTACCTCCAAATACATCAAGAAAAACCTTTCAAGGGTGTAATTTTGTAAACATGTACCAAAACAATTGAAACCATGGCTTAAGGTTTTCTATTTAAGATTTTTTTTAAAAAAAACTACAAGGGAGTTGTTTTTATATGAATAAAAAAAAAATGTTGAAACAAAATTTATTCATGTTTCAAATGAAAGAAATCACAAAATCAAATTAACATCTAAAAATTCTCATTAAATAAGTCTATCCTTTTAATCTTTATACTAACTAATTCAAAATTTAAATAGTCATAATAGACCATTTAAACAGTCATTAGCCAATATTTCATTAATAGTCCCAAAAATTTAAAACCTACCTTGTTTAACCACTTGTTTCATTACCTATTCTTGCAACTATCAATTTATAAACTATTGGTTGATTATCAACTTACCAACCTATTTACTAACCTAGTGTATTGTTCCCCATCACTTTATGTAACCAGTTAGGTTAGTGGCATAGGTTAAATTAATATAACAAACTAATTAAATCACATGTTAAATATAACAACTTGCTTAAACCTATAACCTTTTAAGTCACTTGTTACTAAATCTAGGTAACACTAATTTTCAAAAGGAATGGTGCACATTTGGTAGAAAAAAAAAAAAAAAAGTTTGAAAAAAACGAAAATTGTCCACTTTCAAAGTTTGAATGCTTTGAACATTTAAAAAAAATTTAAATTTGTGTTCAACTTTGAACATGTAAACTTTGCAATTAATGAAAAATATTCGAAAAGAAATTATCACAATTCAAATTATTATGTTCCCCTTGTGAGTTTTCAAACATACAAAAATACAATTTTAGGAAATGTCCACTCACTTTGGTGGCTCCTTTTACTATGATTTTACCCATTGGCTTTATAATTTTAAAATACTCATACTTTTTTGGGCAAA
Organism: Sphagnum contortum; assembly: GCA_963920785.1. Lineage (NCBI taxonomy): Eukaryota > Viridiplantae > Streptophyta > Sphagnopsida > Sphagnales > Sphagnaceae > Sphagnum > Sphagnum contortum. The sequence goes on from OY987289.1 coordinate 450,166, forward strand.
ATTTTAACATAATTATATATATAGTATTATAAATAATTTTGTTGTAAAACTTTAAAATTTAAAGAATATAAAAAAAAAGATGTTCAAAGCATTCATTAAAAAACAGTGGCATAATGGGGTGGGTGTGACTCATGATTGAGTGCTTACACCTTAAGACTTATATGAATATATTAATTCACTTTAAAGTGAACCTTGCATTTGATACACTATTGCAATTCATGGTTAATTTGTTCATTGTTCATTTCAAGTTCAGAGTTTAATTTTGCATAAGTCTCTTTGATTTGCCCATGGCAGACAATTGAGCAAACTTTGGAAACTGCCCCAATATAGAAGTATTCACTTCACACATATAACTCCAACGTTTGCCCCCAGTTCCAAAAGGATGAAGTTGGAGAAAAGCCAAAAGGCCAGGGGCACACAGGCCCATCAAAAAGGATGAAGTTGGCCCAAGCATATAGGATAAAGTGAGATCCGACTTGGAACACGTTGGGGAACCCATTGCGAACTTGATGAGCACAAAGTGAAAACTTAATGGAACAACAAAAATCCACAAACCCTACACCTCCTAACTAGCCTGTCCACCACTCCCCAGTTGGAAAAAAATTGGGTCTAAGCGGTATGGGGTGCCCTGGAGAAAATGGGTGAAGTACCGTGTCCCGGGGCTGAAAGATGTGCAAGGCAAGTTGCTTGCCCTTTGAAACTGACCTCCTTCCTCTGACAAACTCTGATAAATATATTAGTTCAGACAATTACTCATTCACACACACTAGTAGATGGGAACGCTCCATGTTCTGAATTGTAGCAGAGGGGGACAGTTCATTACCATGCACATTAATGAAGTTGGTGAAGTTGGAGACAAGGGTAGTGGCACTCAAAAGGTGCTCTTCTTTTGGGGAGCGTGTTGGAATTTTTGAAGTTTTTGGTTCTCAATGTGTTCCCAGAAAAGTCCCAATGGGTTCTCAACATATTCCAAAAACAATTGGCACCTAGGATGCATGCTGGCTCACCTCATTGACTGCTAAGAATCCGTACGCCTACCTATGGCCTCTACCATTTTTGAGCTAGGCCTATCTGGAGGGCCACAAACTGTGGGACACAGTTTTGTTTTCAGGCCTAAAGTGGCACTGGACCTTTAAGTTAGTGCCGGCATGTGGGTGTGGGTGGGTAGGTATTATTTTTTTTTCAAAGGCGCTCCCAAATTGAATGGTATTAGTGCGAGGTGGTAAGTTTTCAACTGGTTGTACAACACTGAGACGTGTGGAATTTCAATGGACTTAAATGAAATTTAGTAGTAAACTGCCAGGGCCCAGGATTGGGCAACGCTAGCTATGTAGCCTTTCGCTCTCAAATTGAATGGTATTAGTGCGAGGTGGTCAGTTTGCAACTGGTTGTACAACACGTAGACGTATGGAATTTCCATGGACTTAAAATGAAAATTGGTGGTAAACTGCCCGGGCCCAGGTATGGGCAACGCTAGCGGTGAAGCCTTTGCAATGAACCTCCTTTCTCTGACAAATGATAACTAATGCCCACTTTTAGACGAGGGTCCAGGGTCCAATCTCCTAGGAACCCATTTGGACTGATTTGAAGCAAATTGATTCCTCGAGTTGGACTGTATCTTCGTCGCTAGCCTGATTATTGGTTCTCCAAATCAGATCTGATTTAATTGTATTAGAATCAATGCAGGTACATCCCAGTTACGTACTGTGCACATTCAGGAAGTTGGTCAAGTGTGTGAGGCGATTGCAAGTCGTTTACCAGCACTTGGAAACAAGCCAGTTTGCAGTCCTGTATGAAAACCCAAATCCTTGTCAGTGTCCAGGGCTTCTAAGTTCTTGGGCAATCCTGCTCAAATTTCTCAGAGTCCATGATTGGTAGGATCTAGAATCCTCGCCAGCCTTTTTTTTTTTCCCCTCATTTTGGTGATGGAGCACTAGTGGCGATCATCCGAAAGATATTTGGCATCATCAGTAGAACCTGATTTAAAACTAGGAACCTGGCTACATATGGTGAACTCTTTTATGGCGCGTAATCAAATTTGGTGAAAATTTCAAGAATCTACAAAACAATATTATTTTCTTCTAACTTTTTTGGGTGCAATTTTGCACCAGTTCGCTAGAAAAGATAAAAAAGGCTAATCCTAAAGCATGTAGCCTTATGGGTTCTTATTTAGACCCAACCTTGAAAATAGTATAAGCAAGTTGGTAGCCAGGGATAACTCTTTTTGGAAATGTTGCAATTGAGTTGTATTTATTTATGTGGTGGTCATAATCAGTGTTGGCTGATGATTGTTTCTATTAAATAACTGGCTGGTTAGGTTGGTAAGAAATTCAAAAATATATACTTGTCAATTATCAATTTCATTAGTGAATACCCTCCATTATCAATATTACCTAGTTATTTTTTGGGTAATAACTATCGATTATGCACAAAAGTCAGTTCTCAAATATCCAGTTGAGAACTAACAATTATATTGTTCAGTTGTGAGCTGATATAGAGTTTTTTAAAATATGTTTTTTGTTTTCTGTGATAAACATGTTCAATCTTTTTAGACTGATATCCTACTGGAATGATAACCAAATCATATGGATAGATTATTAAAATTTTAAATTTCAATGCCAAGTGGGTCAATTATCTATCATTTCTTTTAAAAATTAAGAACCAGCTGGTAGGTTATCAATAGCTGGAGGGATAACAAGGTGTTTTACCAATAACTAGCCAATGACCAGTGTTGTGTGAGTATGTTGGAGGAATGGAGGAAAAAAAAGGAGGAAAGCAAACTCCCCAACCTTTGAAAACAACCAAACCTCCCTTCCCATGCAACTCAAGAAACAACCTTTTGAAAAGTTTGGGGTTTAGTTTTGAAAACTTTGGAAACGAAAAAACTTACACTAGACCTTATAACCTTATCCATTAAGCTTCCTTTCATTGAATTAGGTCCATACTTTTAAAGATTTCCATATCAATTTGGTCATAATCTTAGTTTGAAGACTGATTTTTGCCTGGTATGACATAGGTATATACTTGACATTGAGACTGGTATAAAATTGGTACAAGGCTGGTATTGCCGTACCAGGCCTCAACTAATACTAACCCGATAGGGTCCTTGCCATGAATGGTGCTTCCAGATGCAATCCTATCTCCCAGACCAACCTCATGCTTACACCTACTCCTTATATGAGTGAGAGGGTTGAATTTAACTGCCTATGAGTACCTATATAAAATACCGCCCGCTCTCAAAGAGTAATTGTAAGATCCCTCCTTTTCTCTAGGAGGATTATTCAGGGATGTAGAGTGTCTGTGATATAGAAATCTCTCCAAGCTGATTTACAATGTATGTTCTTCAGGCAGGAGAAGTGTCCATCAAGAAATCATTCCTTGTTTTTCTGTGCATAGAAGCAGACCACTTGTTTAAGGTCAACAAACTGAACAGAAATTTTGACAATTTCTTATACATTCATGAAAAAATTATCCTTCATATGTTTCGCATTGTTGAGAACACTTATTTCTGATACAGACGAAACTTAGTTGAGCAACCATAGATTGCTTCCATACCCACCTTGTATTCTTGATACTTATTTACTGCACAATTTCTCAAATGGAGTTGCTCACATGTCAAATTGCACTACTTGCGTTTATGATATAAGAAAATGAGTAATTGTTTCAAACATGTGTGATTTTGTCCAATCCACCTATATAAGGAAATTAACATAGAAATTTATTTATTTATTACTATTATTATTATTTAAATTGACAATTTTGACATTAGCAGCAAAACATTGAAAACCACAAATATCAAGCTTGAAGATTGTAGTTCCACAATTTCAATTTACAATGATTTACAAACACAACATAAACAAATTAAACAAATTTGTCATTCATAAGCCAACTTATATTTAAGCAGTCAACATGGTATTCTTTTCAGTAAACCATAAATGAAAAGCACACCCCGTTGATCAATTCCTCCCCTTCGTAGTGGAAGTATTTGGATGTTTACATAAGCAGAGAAATGTATTGTACACAATTGTGCCAATGTCATCAATGAACATCATGAAATATCACCCATGAATTCTAATGAATGAAATTGCTACACTTAAGCAATAAAATTTCATGCAATTTCAATATGATATAAAGATTATATTCATGACATATTTATGGCGAATTTTACTTTCATTCACAAAAATGTATCCAAACTTCATTCTTGAAATTTCATGTATAAAATGTCAGTAGTTGTGTATATAATGTGATTGCAATTTGGGGGTGGGGTGTAAAGTGTAATCTAGTTACTCATCTAAAGAGGGAACATATAATAGGTGGTAGGGATTTTGCTAGACAAAAAAATTGCAGGGGGATAAGATTAGAGTCCTGCCTGATTCCATGTTCCGCTATTGTAAATCATGGATAAAATATCACAAATGAAATTTGTATGAATATTTTTTGAGTGGAATAAAATTTCCGATAGTAGTTCACAGATGATCTTTGAGTATAGAAAACAATATGATTTGAGATGCCCTGTCACGCACTTATTGCAAAGCCTTATCTTAATATATTCACCCAGTATCAATTTAATGGGGATATTGCAAGAAAAGTTTTCTACTTCCTGCCCGGTTATGAACATGCGTTCCACATCCAATTTAGTTGATTCAACAAAAGGAAAAAAATGAACCCATTCAATAAAATTAAGACCAAATTTATATATCATTGCTGTACACAGAAATCTCTGTACACCAATGTACACTCCATGAGTGAGTACTGTGTACACAGAACTGCAAAACCTCTGGCGTTCATTTTATGAGTACTTGAACAGGGAAAATTCTGACTATCTACCAGCGAGGATGTGGCCCAATGGAGGCTCCTGTTGTGTACCATGGACTTTAATGAAAATTGGTGGTAAACTGCCAGGGCCCAGGGATGGGCAATGCTTGCTCTGTAGCCTTTGCAAACTGACCTCCCTTCTCTGACAAATGATAACTAATATTTTAGTTTCAGACAATCACTCACTGGCAAACATGAGTGTATTAAATGAGATGCATGTGATCTGATGAACTGTACCAGAAAGAATGCAGGTCCGAGTTATGTAGCGTTCACATTCAGGAAGTTGGTGAAGTGTTAGAGATGATTGTAAGTGGTTTACCAGCACTTGGAAATGAGACAATTTGGAGCCCTGCATGAAATCTACAAATGAGTAATCTCCTTAAAACTATTTTTGAGTGCAATTTTGCACCAGTTTGCCAGCAAAAAAGAAAGGCCGATCCTGAACTGGAGAACTTAACCCCTGTAGCTCTATAGTTTCTTGGAAGGTGTCATCCAAACAGGGTACCATGTTATCTTACTTGGATCATGTCCAAGTCATCTGACTAGATTATTAAAATTTTAAAATTCAGGGCCAAGTGGGTCAATTATTATCAATTTATTTTAAAATCAAGAACCAGTTGGTGGGTTATCAAGAACTTGATTGATAACTGAGTGTTTCATCAAAACTAGCCAATGACCAGTGTTGTGTTCCGGGCAGAAATGGCAGCTTAATAAAACATGAGCAAATTGCGATGCAAGCACTGTGTTCTCATGTGTCTATTGGTGCCAGTGTTTCTTTTAACGATTTTGTGATGTAGCCAAAGTGATGATAGTCAAAAAAGTATTTTAGCCAAATCTAGTTACATAATAATGTGAAAGTACAAGAAAAGGAATCCTTCTCTACTCATGGCTAGCTGCTGGAACTAACCATAAAAAATTGGTGATTGGGATTTTTTTCCTTTGAAAATCTGGCGAATGTGGGTCAGTGGTGTTTCATGAAGAATCCTTTGTTAGGTCGAACACATATTTTTTCATGTTGAAATTTATTGAAAATTCCCAAAGATTAAGAACACTGATCTGTGTGTGTGATTTTCCTGGCGAACAAAATTGAGCACATTTGGTGTTTTCTGCAAAACCCATGCATTTGGAAGTGTTCTCTAAACCCAAGTCTCATGCTATCCTTTTAACTGGGTCCTGTACAATCAATAACTTTTGAGATTGTCATAAACTCACATTATGCTTCTTGCATGCGTTTTCTCAATCAAAATGTGCCTGAACTCGTGATGTGCTTCTCTCACATGTATATTGAAATTTATTCATGTATGGTCCAGAATTAAAAGCTGTGGAGCTAAATTGGGTTCTTTGTAGGTTCTTGGACATCACCACCCACCCCAATATTTCCAATTTTCAATTTACCACCAAAACCGAGATCACCAACAACAACACAGAGGTTACCACCAAAAACTGAGGTCACCCATACCAGTGTTTTTTTAAAAATATTTTGTGATGTCGCTAGCCGATGTGGCCATCATCTTAAAACTAATTTTGCCAAATTCAGCTACATACTATACACAAAACTAGAAATAATTAGAATCCTTCTATAATCTTGGCCACCTCATGAAATTTAGGCGTTTCAGAATTTTTCTTCCTTCAAAATTTGATGAATTGGTGGGATTTTTTCCGAAAAAACCTCTTGTACTGGTCGAAACCACATGTCCCAGGTCAAAATTTGACCAATAGGAAGAACATTGACCCCCACAGAAAACTGAGATCACCCACGAAAACCCGGATCATAAACAAGAGATCTTTAAATGAGAATTTTGCAAAAGGTGACAGTGTATTCATACATGTAGCATATAACATTAGGCCCTTGGTGGCAGCCCAACCCTTGTTCCTTGGGTTAACTTACTTGGGGGCTTCCAAGTCCCTTTCTCCTCATACAAAGTTGGTTGAGTATTTCAAGTCCCCTTGTTCCTATGTGATCAAATTTTGGCTAGGAAAACACATGGTTTTTGGAGAACTTGAGCCCAAAACTTATCCCCCAAGAACAAAGGGACTAGAAATACTCAACTAAGCTCCCATGGGGAGAAAGGAACTTGGAAGTCCTAACCAAGGTGGCCCAGGGATCGAAAAGGGGGTGGGGATGAATTGGGGAGACTTGGGTTTCCATGAAGAGAAGGGGTTGGGTTGCCCTGTGATACTTGGTTGGGCGGCAGAGAAGGGACTAAGCCTCAATCAAGTTGCCACTTAGAACAAGGGGCTACATTTTCTTCATCATTTTGCCTTCCTTGTCCATGAAAAAAAGAGATAATTTGAGAAAATGATCAAACCCTATACCTTTGGGTTGAATAGCAGATTCTAAACATTGCATTATCTTTTTTCCATTTTTTTTCTTTGATTATATTGCACACAAGAAAGACAGTTAAGCTTGATGCTTTCCATGCTTTTGATTTCCTAGCTATAATGGTTGGCTTTACAAGTTGGGAATTGAATTTGGGAAACAATTAATTAACAATATTGGATGTGATCAACTTTGCTAAACACCCAAATGGCCCCCACTGTGGAGCTGCTCTTAGAAGCATGGGAAATGCGCAATTAGAGACCCTAATTTAGTGTCAGGGTTAGATATGTAGTGGGGGTGGGCTTTGAAAGGTGAAAATGCAAGCTTATCAATTAGAGCAGGCACTTCGATATTAAAACACATTATACGATATTTCCTGGTTTCAACAGATTTTTATGATAGCCTTACAGCTCATGGAACAAATGGCCAACTCAAGCTTTGAAGTTGTATAGGAGTTGGTCGACACTAAAGGCCATTCAAAGAGGTAGCATTAAGTGTAGGGAAAAATGACCAATGCTGTTAGAAAAAGAAATTTTGGTCTGCCAATGAGCTGATGCAACATACACTTGGAAACCAGGTTGTTCCAATTTCAAAGTTTCAGGTTTTTTAAAAAATAATTTGGGATGACCCATCACAACTAATTAATAACTAAGAATAGGTGTCCCAGAAGTTGTGCTTCCAATGAATGTTGGCAGGATATTGGTCTTTCATTTTTCTACAATGGATCCCTATATTATGGGGTACTTTAATTTCTGACACACCACAGACCCTTTTTATAATGGACCCCGACAGTAAGTGGCACACTATTTCAGACTCATTAGAAGCCCTACAGGCTTTGAGTATAGAAAACAATACAATTGGAGATCCCCTTTCACTCACTAAATGCAAAGCATTATCTAACCTCTTTACCAAGCATCAATTTAATGGGGTATTACAAGGAAATTTTGCTACTTGCTGCCCGGTTATGAACATGCATACGACATCCAATTTATTTGATTGAACGAAAGAGAAAAACATGAACCCATACAATAAAAGTAAGACCAAATTTATATATCTTTGATGTATACACAACTCTCTGTACACTCCATGAGGGAGTAATATGTATATAGAACTTCAAAATGTTATGGCGTGCCTTTGAAGGATCTTGCTAGAATCCTTACAGCAACCCCATAAAAGGGAAATTACTCGGTCTATACCAGCAAGGATGTGGGCAAATGGAGGCCCCTGTTCTGTACCATGGATTTTAAAGAACATTACCCAGGGCCCAGCAATGCTAGGTGTGTAGCCATTGCCACTGACCGCCTTTCCCCTACAAATATTAACTAATAAAAGAATTGGTGGCGATCCTTTAGGGGTCGAAGTGCAGTGACGCCTTTAGGTGACAAAACCAGTTTTGGTCCCCCTTTTGTTTTCTGTGTACTGGAGTTATCCAGAAAGTCACCCTGTCTTTGGGCCTGCTTCCACTCCCTATCCCCTCTTTCAGTGGTATCCACAGAGAAGGGAAATTTTAATACATCTCAGTATGAAATGCTGAAACTCTGCCAAACAGCAGTCCTTTCCCAGCCAAATCCTATTGGCTAAAACCTCAGTGTAATGGGTGAACTCTTGGGTGGGTTTTGAGAACTCGGGGTATGGGTATCACTCGGTGTAATGGGTATCCTCTTGGGTGTGTCCGTAATGGGTATCCCTCACTGTCAGGGTATCCTCTTGGGTGTGTTCGGGTTTAGGGTTTAGGGTTTCTGCACTAAATCGTGTGTGTCCGTCTGTCCGTCCGTCTAGTATCCTATTGACTAGAAGATTGTTCGAAATGTGATTGGACGGAAGGGCGGAAGGGAGGTGAGGTCTCTCTCTCACTCATAAACACAAATGAGGAGGTGAGTTCTCTCTCACTCACACACAAACACACTCAAGACACACAGTCACTCACTCACCCACGTTCATTTACATGTGTAAATGGGTTTACTCACTCGTATTAACTAATATTTTAGTTCCAGACAATCACTCACTGGCAAATATGAGTGTATTCTTTCAATCCATTGGATTTGATGAATTGTATCAGAAACAATGCAGGTACATCCAAGCTATGTACGTTGCACATTTAGGAAGTTGGTAAAGTCTGAGAGGCTAATCCAAGTGGTTTACCAGCATTTGGAAATGAGCCAATTTGGAGTCCTGTATGAAATCTACAAAACAATATTCTCCTAAAAACTTTTTTGCATGTGATTTTGCACCAGTTTGCCTGTGACAAAAAAATTGTGTCTGTGTTTCTCACTGTGAACAAAGGCCAAAGGAGTATCTGGATGATGAAATAACCTAGTGCATGAAGAGCTGCGAGGATTTGGACTAGTAGAAAGTGTCAAGACACTGGACAATTGGTCAACGTGAAGCTTTGAGGGCGCCTGTATCTTTGTGTTGTTTGCTTTCTATTTATTTTTGTTGTTTGTTGCTTGTAGGTGATGAGCTTTGGTTTGCATTTTTCATGGATTGGGCGGCACTCAGCATTGATCAACTTGGAGTGTTGTGCTGTCTTTGGATGTCATGCATTATGAAGGATGGTGGATGGCAAGTACAAGGAAGAGTTTCCAATTTTCAGTAGTTAAGTCTCTTCTAGCTATGTTTTTGAGTTTTTGAAGTAAGGGATTTTTTGAAATTTGCCACTAGGGTGTATGTGTGTGATTGTGTGTTTTAATTTGGAGAAAGCAATTTGTCAATGGTTGTGGTGAGGGATGAATGCCTCGACTATTGTTGAAGCCTCTTGGTGGAGGATTGTTTTTAATTTGATGTCCCATAGCCCTTTCTCGGAGGTTAGATGGGTTAGATAGACAATGTAGGGACCAAATGAAGAAAGTGATGAAGGTCTTAGGGGTTTCAAGAGCAATCTACATGGCAATTAGGTCTATGGTGGAGTGGGTTGTCATTTAGTTTGGGATACAATGAACTCTAGTGTTCCTAGAAAGGAGTAACCAAAACTATGGGAACTTTGAAGAGAATTAATGAAACAATAGATAGCTTTGGGACTTATTAAGTCTTTTTGGCAGTGGGATGTCTACATTTTTGTTTTCTTTTTGTCCAACCTTTTAGAAATTATATTCAAAGACTTTTCGAAATGGTGGGTTTCATTCTAAGAGATTATGAGTTGTGGGTGGAATTGCCATGTTAAACTAGTTGGGTTCAAAAGAATAAAGTTGAAGTGACCTGATTCCTCATGGTCCATAGATCAATTTGATTAAGGTAGACTTGTGCCTTGTGTTGTTGCCATTTATTCTTCCCCCTACATTCCTATTGCTTGTTTTTCGCCTTGGATTATTGGTTGTTGCTCACCTTGCTACTAGTTGTTCCTCGTGTTGTTGATGGTCGTTTTGCATCATTGGTCGTTATTCGCTTTGCTTTGCTACTTGCTTTGCATTATTAGAGGTCCTTATTTGCCCGGGTTGTTTCTTGTTGCTCACCTACATTGCCACTATTTAATGTGTGCCCATGTTGTTATTATTTGTTGCACACCTTGTGTTGTCCCTACTTGCCTTTTATTGTTATTGTTTGCCTTGTGTTGTCTTGTGTTGTTGATGTTCACCTTGTGTTGTTGGTTGTTCCCTTTTTATTGTTGTTGCTTGCTTTGTGTTGTTCCTCCTCACCTTGTGTTGCTATTGTTTGCCTTGTATTGCCATTGCTCGCCTTGTCTTGCTATTCCTCATCTTGGTTGCTATTGTTTCCTTTGGTTGTTGCACTATGCCAAAACATGGCAAATATGACTAGGTTTGTAGTCATAAATGTCATCAAATATTCTATATATTATTTTCAATTTAATTCAACCATTTGGTAGGTAGGTAAATACAATCCTATTTATTTTTTAGTGACAAGCCTTTTTTATTGGCTCGTCACAAGTATTATTTGCACTTTGAATATATTCGGTGCATATATTGTGTATAAACCAATACTTTTTCACCTAGTTATGTAGTTTCCAAAGTTGAACTTGTTGACAAAGGATATGGGATAAATTTACAACATTATCTCACATCATCTTTTGTCGCATACAAAAGTATCCAACTTTGACTATTATATTTTTTTTCATACTTTGTCCAAATGAAAAGAAATAAGTTTCATTTTCAAATATTTTTCTAAGATCTACACATCTATAAAATAAGTTTAACAAAAATACCAAGTAATTTGACTAAAAATGAATTCAAATCTTCACTATTTCACAAATTTGAACAAGAATGATATTTTGAAGGTTTTTTTTTTTTTTTTCATAAAACAACTTGTAAATAAACACATTTAAAATCAACATGTTTTTCTGGTATGTATATATATGAGTCCTACTTACGTACGTACGTACGTACCTACCTACCTATAGGTAAGGTTATGAGTAGGGTATGAGTATATATATAATATTTTTTCACCTTTTAAAAATATAATGAATAAATAAATATGGTATAAATGTTGTACTTACTATCATGTGTTATATTTATTAATAATTATAAAAAATACCTAAAACTAAAATACATTATCTATGAAACAAATGATATTATTTTAAAATTTGAATTTTTTTATACAAACTATTAAAATTACTTAAATTTCATAATTAATAATTTATACACATATATTTTTTTATTTGATAATTTTTTATTAAATGTTATTATGAATGGTAAATTTTAATCTTATTTTTTTTGAATTAAAATTCACTAAATGTGATTAATATATATAATATTTAAAAATTCCAATTTGTATGACCAAATATTTTGATAAATTATGAATTTAGATTGAATTTTCTATTATTTGTTATCCATCACATGGAAACATGAAAAACAATGCCATTTTGGGGCATGTGGATTTCTTTTGAAATTCATTGGATATCACTAATATGAATATATTTAATTATTTAATGTCCAAAAATCCCCCAAAAAATCATTCAAATAAAGCTTTAAGGAAGAGTTTCAATTTAAATGGGAAAGAGATCAAATGTTCCCTTCAATGATGGGAAAAACATGAAGCCATATTTGCCATAGTTGGTTTTCTCGCTTGTTAGATTTTAGGGATTGTTGGTTCCTACATAGAGATTGAAATGATATTTTCCTTGGCCAGAATCCTTTAATTTGAGAAGATATCATTTACAATTGAAAGCTTAGAGAAATTTATTTTTGTGAACAAAAATTGGCCCAATGATTGTAGAGTTAGTTGTAAATCCCATTCTAACCTTTTAGAATTATTGGGATATATGCAAACCTATAAGAAAAGTTAGAACAATTTGAAGGAGGTTTGGAAGAAAATGAAATTGTGGATTTATAAATTGTTGGAAATATATTCAAAGTCTATGTTTTTGTCAAAAAAATGTAAAAGAATAATTTTCCAAAAAAAAAGTTCAAAATTTTGAGATCTTGTAATATATTACACTTAATATATATTTTATCTATTTATTAAATCTATTAATTAATGAATTTGACTACCTACAATTACTTAATAATAAATGTAAAAAATAGAATAAAATTATTTATTTACCTACCTTATTTAAATCAGGCCCCCTTAAACTAAATAGCCTAGGGTAGGTAGCCAACCTTAGACCTAGACCTATTTGCCTAGGTAGCCTAGGTTAACTATTTAAACCACATAAAACCAAGGTAGCCTAAATAGCCAATGTTGTATGCAAGAGGACTTAAACTCCTCACCTCCATTTGAAGGAATCAAGTCTTTACCATTGGAGTACCATTTCAAAAGTTAGAATTTTTTGTCATCATACTGTAACAAATTTGGTTGCATTTTTTGTTTTGATTTACATATTGTAGCATCCATCAATGAATTTCAATATTTTTGTATTACTTTCTAAAGTAGGAATTTATACCATGTCCTAAACATCTACCTAGATAATATGTAGGTACCTATGAGAGTTAGGTTACTATGTGCTATTAATTCAATTAATAGATGAGTAATGAAAACAAATAGCAATGATTGATAATTGATTATTTCCTATCAATTATTAAATACTATATAATAATTATTGAATTCAACTATTATTCAATATAAATATCTAGTTATTGAATATTTCCTATGAAATATTAAATATTCAACATTAAATAATAATAATTTACTTTTATTTACTGATTTTTATTTGTAATTACTAGTTATTGATTATTTATTAGTTTTTTACTATTGATAATTGATAAATAATTATCTAATAATTATCATTATTCATTGAGTATTTATTATAAATTATTATCAAATATTTGCTAAAACATTAGATAAAATTGAAAATTAAATGATAATAATTACTCAATTAACAAAATGATGAATAAATTAGTTATTGGTTATTAATTAATATTTATTTGTTGACTAATTAATTATATAAAATATTAATCTTAAATTAATGAGTATTAACTATCAATTCTTAAATATCAGCTAATTAATGTACTAAGTTTAAATATGTACACGTGCTTAAAAGTTAGCATGTCGGTAGCCTAATTTAAACTTTATGAATATTTACTAGGTGTAATATGCCTAACCTGAGGCCTATGAGCTATGAATTTAAGTTTGGTATGTACTCTAGGCCAAATAAACTTGTAAATTAAGTAGCCAAATTAGTGTGATTGATTTGAATAGATGTCAAATCAAAATCACCAATTTGAGTAAATATAAATGATAATTGTAAATTAAGATGTTTGATTTTTCATGTTTCCAATGCCAATTGCACAAGTAAATTTTCTTTGCTTCAAAATGTGCCATAATTGTGTAACTATTTTATTGAACCACATTTACCTTTCATGTAAGCATTGTATATGTATGGTAAATGATGAAACAATTACCTTACCCTTTTGTTATGATCATAGTAGATGCTCATCACTTACCTTTACCTGTACTCGAATTCAAATTTTTGCACAACCTATATACTAACTAGTTTGGGCAGCTCTGTGAATCCGAAAAAACCACCAATTATTGTTCTTTTTAATGTTTGAGATTCCAAGAACCACTTAGGTGGAGGGGTGGAGGGGTACAAATGTTCTTTGAGCTTCAGAACCAAAGTAACAATTCCTGAGGATTTGAGCTCCTGTGAGTTCTTGGGTGTTTGCTCACCAGCCTGTCTACCCTAATAGAAGGTTATATACTGAACCCAGATCTTCGAATTTTGGACAACTGGTGAGTAAGTGAATACATACCCAAGTTTGACAATTGGTCGGCTCATTCAAAGAATTGCCCCCTGCCTACTCTATACCCTTACATTTTAAAAAAAAAAAACCTTTAAGCCTATAAACCTTTAACCATCTGATATATTTTCGAAATGGCACCCGCTGCCAAGTTGCTCTTAGGGTATGCTTCCAGGGCTTACACTTAAAAGAACTCAAACTAGTATTTTTCTTCCATTTTTCAATTTGACAAAAGTGGCTGATAAAAATGACTTTTAAATCACTTATAACCATTGCTGTTATAGTGTAAAAGGATTCACACTTAATTATCCTTGGCTAATTTTAATATCTGCTTACTAATGATAATTTCTACTATAATAGTATAAGGAACATTTTTTAGAAATTAATTTTTTAAAAATTTAAAAAGATGTCAAAAATATTATTGAAATAAAAAGTGGCATGTGAAAGGTGAGTTTGGAAAATTTGTGTAAAAAACATATCAATGTTTTGAAAGATATGGTGAAATGCAAAAAACTTTTAGAAGATGAAAATTTTGAATGGAACTAGAAAATGTTTTACAAAAATATGATATGATATTGGTGTATTATTATTTTTCCTTTTTGGGGTGTGTGGGCAGTCAAAAACTTTTCAATCCAATGAAAAAAACATTCATCTATAAAAGTTTTCCTTCAAACCAAAGGGCCCACCAAAACAAAAAAATTGTCACAATAAAATGAAGTACAGTAGCCTCCTGCCTAAATACGCACCCGTTTAAGTACGCATTATTTTCTTGAAAAAATAGGGTTCAGATTTATTTAGTTCAACATGTCATGGATTGTCATTTGGCGCAAGTTTTGAAGATTCTTGCGTTTAGCTTTCAAGGTGACAGCCCGGACCTTACTTTGAAACGATTCAAACAACTTTCTAAAATCATCAAATGTTTCCTCAGCCTCTTCTCGAACTTCGAAGCAGAGCAATTGATCCTCTATATCAACAACTTGTTTATAAAGTGACTCGAATCCCTTAAATACAACGGTGTTTCCTAAACTCGAAACTGATGCAATGTAATATGGCGCTGCAAGGTCGCAAATGGAGCGAGAGCGGGATAACATGAACCGAATCTTTGGAACACAAGTTGCAGGTCCGCTTCGAGCCATGGTGATTGGAGCACCGTTAGAAGATGCTCAACAGGTGACAAACAGGTACAAAGCCCTCCGCCAAGACGCAGAGGTTCAAGCTACGGAAGTCGGCAAGAGAATGGCACGGAACAAGGAGACAGCAGGATTTAACCCTGATAACACACTCAAACTCCAAATCGCGGAGCAAAAGCTGGGTGAGCTTTCGGCATCCATGGCAGTTCTTGGCAATGAAGGCGTAGTTGTAATGACAACGTTAAAGACACAACAGCAACGGCTGACTCTTCAGCAACTTACTGCTATGGTTGAAGCTGAGCATTCCTATCACCAACACGTCGTTGAGATTCTCAATGAGCTTCTCGCACAAATGATTTCTGAACGACAACACACTGAATCGGCGATACCGAACTCAAACCCCACCCCTGCCTTCGTTGCAATCCCCTCGTATGAGAAAAACTTGAAACCCTCAAATGGTCATCATACTGATGAGGATGCTGCGAAAGTTGCTGCTGTGGCTACAAAGAAAAGTGATTGGTCTAAAGTGCGCACCTACTGGCTAAGTACGCACACTCCTCCCAGGTTCAAGTTGCGTACTTAGGCGGGAGGCTACTGTAGAGCACATACCCATAGAAACCTCAAATAACATTTATAGCATATTCGGATTATTGCCGTTCTGGCGCTGTGTTTTCATTACTTTACCGATACCTTTAATGCATTCTGACACTGTCCAAGTTCCATACACCCCATGGATGAGTGCTTCTTTAATGAAATGCCTTGTGCAGCCAAAGTAGCTAACACCCATAGAAAGATGTTAAAAAAAAGTGGAAGTCGTCCCTAGGAAGATTTAACTAAATCTTGCTACAAGGAAGATATGAAGTATAAACATTTAATCATCTTTTTAAAATTCTTGTTGCATCCTCAAAACTAAACATAAAAATCTAGCAATTTCAGATTTTTTTTATTTCCAAAAAATAAAACCAAATTTCCAGATATTAATTTTTGATGCAACGAAACTTAATTTTCATAAATTTCAAAAATAATTGATATGTTTTTCAACATGAATGACCATGGTATGTGGGTATGGGAATTAGGGGGGCATTGCGTATGGATGCCTTTCAAGTTCAAGTTTTTTTTCTTTTTTTTTGGGGGAACTGAGCCATTATGATTGGCTGAACCCAAAAGAGAAAACCCATCACACTTTGAAAGTTACCCAATATAAAAATTTCTGTCCTAGATGGGTTGTAGATTTTTTTTCAAAATCTTGCTTTTATTGATAACTTTTATGAACCTCATATGTAAATGTGACAACTTTTGACAATTATGCCTGAAAATATGGCAAAACTTGCAAATGTATCCCCAAATAACCATTGCAGCATTTGCATGTGATTTGTTTTTTCTTTTGTTGCCACAATGCAAAAGTTCACCCAAGAGAAACCATTGTCAACCATGACCCTCCCAAACTCTCCAGTACCCAACTTCACTTTTGGTACAACCAACAATGCCTTGATGAGACGGGGTACGAATTTGTCATTTCACAATTTTTGAATCAATAGAACAAAAAGTTATTCAATTTAGAATGGATTTTTGTCTTTAAATTTTTTCAAAATTTAAAAATGATTTTTTCACGATTAACTTAACAAAGTTCCATATGAACTTAGGAGATAAGCCCCCTGATAGTATTAAAATGGAAGGTTGAACAATATACTGGGGTCAATGGTCGACTATCTGGGTTTGTTCACTGTTGCACTTAAATTTTGGGGACCTGTTTTTATATGGCCTTGCATGGTTCTACATGTTTCTTTTTATTCTGCAAGAGAACTTAAGAGTGTAAGGTTTGCTTAAGAATGAAGGACGGTGAACCCAAGGCTGAATATATTTACAATCCAGAATTAAAAGCTTGGGAGCTATATTGGGTTCTTTGCAATTCTTCGACATCACCATCTACCGCAATATTTCCAATTTCCAACACCACCAAAGCCAAGATCACCAACAAAACTGATCTTACGACCTAAAATGGGGATCATTCACACCGGTGTTTTATTAAAGGATTTTGTGATGTAGCCAAGGTGGCCATAATCTAAAACACAAGTTAGCCAAAATTGGCTACATACTAACTGTAAACAAAATAATGTTCTTGACTACCTACTGAAACTTATCAGAAACTTCAGTGTTTATCACTTTTTTCCTTTGAAAAATTGCAAATTTGGGTCATTTTTCAATGAAAAGTCCCTTGTTTAAGTAGAAATAGTATGTTCCAAGTCCAAATTTGACACTAATTCGCCAATTAAAAGAAAAAAAAAAGGACCCACAGACAAAAGTAGCATCACCTGCCAAAACTGGGATCATACACAAGAGAGCTAAAAATTTAAATTTTGCAAAAGTGGCCATGCATTAATACATGTAGCAAATAACATGATGGGTTTGAATCTTTCAACAAGGCATGACTACATGGATTAGAACTAGAGAGGAGACTAATTCGGAATTCGTGGAGGGTTTTCATTCTTCTTCTTTTTCCTTGTTTTTATTTTGGCTTCATGAACAAGTTTTTTCTTTTCAATTTTGTGATATCAAAAAATTGGGCAAACCTTACAGATGGACTCAGAATCCTTTGCTACAATGCAAAAAAAAGTTTTTTTCATCCCATACCTAGTTGTTACTAATGAAAAAAATGAATTTGCTTATATGCTTTAACTTGGAATGCTTAATGTGATTTCACATTGACTATGTTCATGGCTAGTTACCGAAACTTATCAGAAATTTTTGTGTTTAGGAAATTTTCCCTTTGGAATTTGGCAAAATATTAGGATCAATGTTTTCTACTAATATAGGTAGAAATCATATTTTCCTGGTTCATTTTTTATGTTAATTCATCAATGAAAAAACAATGATCCACACAATTAAGATCACCCACAAAAACTGAAATCATACACAAGAGACCTTAAAGTTAAAATTTTGCAAAAGTGGCCAGGCATTAATACTTGTAGTAGATAACATGATGGGATTCAATCTTTTGAGAAGGCATGCCTGCATGGTTCAGAATTAGAGAGGAGACTACTTCAGAATTTGTGAAGGTTTGCATTCTTCTTCTTTTTCCTTCTTTTTATTTTGGGTTCAAGCTACCACAGTTGACGCGCTCCTTGGTCCCGGGGTGAACCCACTTGAGGGTTCACCAATGTGAAGTTGCGGAAAGTTGGGACCGACGGGCACACTCCCGACTTCCAACTCTAAAAAGGGGTAGAGGGTCGAGTTGGGAGCCCAGGGATTAGACTAGGAAGAGTGACTAACTTAGCTTGTGTGATTCTGCATCCAAAAACCAACCACGGGAGGTTAGTTTAGCATTCGGGACACCTTTGGGTGTTGGGACTTGCCATGGGCACTTGGACACACAAGACTCACCACGGCCCGGACTCGGGAGTAAGCCAGCACCTTATTCCCTATAGTATTCTCTGCGCCTCTCCGTGGAAGCCACATCCAAATGGCACAAATTCCTGGGATTCCCGAAATGGAGTCTCGAAATTGTCCCGGTGGGATTCCCGAAACTTTGAACCACCATAACTCCCAACTGCAGAGTTGGATCGCGACGAGGTCTCAACCAAAGTTGTAGCCCTCGTCGAGATCTTTTCCAACGCCATGTCGCACTCCCAAATCGGACATCGGGAAGAGGTCGATTCCCGACTTTTAGTGGTCGGGAGTCAAACTGTCAGTTTGACTCTCGGCCCTTCTTTTGCCCATAACTTGGGCTGCAGATGTCCGAATTGCCAATGCGAGGGCATTTTCAATATCTACGTTTCAAGACCTTTTCAATGACACCAAGAACACCCCAATGCGAGGTGTTGTTGCCCTTGCTGTTGAGCTCTGAACATTCGGGAATCCCGGAGGACTCCAAATCCCAACTTTTTCCAAGTGTTGGGCTTCACCCCCACACTTGGCCAAAGTAGGGTTGCGACACCAGTTGAGTAGAGCCTATGTTCTAGTGATGTATAGATATATTGTACTTCATAATTTAATTTTTTGGACTCATTCCTCACTCAGTTCTCATAGTATGGTTGATAGATCAAACATTCACTAAATTTGAGTTGATTCAACTTTCCATTCAATAGGTGTTTTGGAAACTTTTTCCTTCAAAATTTGATGAATTTTTGGCATATTCTCCATGAAAAAACATAAGACCACATCAAATCATATTCTCCACATCAAAATTTGATGAACTTTCACAAATAAAAAAAAATCACCCACATAAAACAAAAACCACTCACCAAAACCGGGATCATACACAAGAGATCTGTAAATTAAAAATTCTGCAAAAGTGGCAATGGATGAATACCTGTAGCTGATAACATGGGGTCTGGTGTAGCACCTCAACATCAACTGCTTATCCTTGGGGCAACTTGGTTGGGATTTCAAAGTGCCTTTCTTTCTAGGGCAACTTCCAACCAAGGTTGGGATTTGAAAGTTCCAACCAAGGTGCCCCATAAAGGTGGATATGCCTCAAGGAGACGTGGGTTTTCCACAGGGGAGAAGGGGTTCGAATGCCTTGGGTTTTCCACAGAGGAGAAGGGGTTCGAATGCCTTGGGAGACTTGGTTGGGGCAGTGAAGGGGAGTAAGTGACAACCCTAACCGAGGTTCCAGTTAGAGCGTTTATCCTTGCGGAAGTTGCAACTCCCAAGACAACTAGCTCATAGAAATTGCGTAGGGATTACATGATTTTTCCTGCTTTCAACAGATTCTATGACAAACTTATTAGGAGCATTAAGTGTAGGCAAAAATGGTGGACAAATGTTGTTAGGAAAAGGAATTTTGGTTTTGCAGATGAGGCGAGATATGGGCTCTCATATAGAAATTTTTCCTGGCTGATTTACAATGTATGTTCTTCAGGCAGGAGGAGCGCACATCAAAAGATCATTTACTGTTTCTTTATGCTTTGAAACTTACAACTTGTTTAAGCTGAAGAAACTGAACAAAAATTCTGACAATTTCTTAGAAATTCATGAAGAAATCATGCTTCTTATGTTCCACATTCTTCAGAACACTTATTTATGAGACAGACTAAACTTAGTTGAAGACACCACAAATTGCTTCCATACCCCCCTTGTATTCTTCATGATAATTCAATGCACAGTTTTTTAATTGGAATTGCTGACATTTCAAATTTAATTACTTGAGTTTAAAATGTAAGAAAAATGACTAATTGTTTCAAACATTGGTGATTTCGTCCCATCCAACTCGATATAGAATTTAGCATAGAATTGACATTTTTGACAGTAACATCCAAATATTGAAGACCCACAAAAATCCAAGTTAGAAGACTATAGTTCCACAATTTCAATTTATAATGATTTACGAACAGACCACAAAGAAATTAAACAAACTGTCATTCTTACGCAGACTAACCTATTAAACACCCAACATGGTAGTTACTTCCACAAAACATAAAATGAAAGCAATGGTCTATGGTTCCTTATGGATCCAACAAACCTTTTTGCAAATCAGGTTGCCCTTACTTGACTCTTCAATGTGTCTGTGCGCAGTTTGAGTCATATATCTCGTGGTGATGGGGTTTGAATTGCAATGACTTTTTGACAAGCTCTTACAGCGTTGGGGGCGCCCATTAGCATGATGGCCGTCAATGGTCTTTTCATTCTCATTACCACCTAGTACCCAATCTTCTCCAACACTTATGGAGTCATCCGTATTTGTTTCCAAGCACCATGTCCAGTTCTTTGAGGTGACCTTCCTTGTTGCCTCTTCTTTGAAAAGACGAAACATTGTTTTAATTTTTTTAAACATCACCTATTACTTCAGCATTAGCCTCGTATTACATAATAAATTGTGGGATGCCCATATTGATGTTATTACATAATGTACCTAAACTTCTGGTTTGCTTCCCTTGCAAATATATTGAAATGTATACAGATGGTCAGGAATTAGAAGCTTCAGTGCTAAATTGGGTTCTCTGCAGCTTCTTGGACGTCACAACTCACCACCCGCCCCAATATTTCCAATTTCCAACACCACTGAAAATCCATATTGCCAACAAAACTGAGATTACCACCAGGATTGACATCGCCCACCATGGCTGAATATTTTTTTTGTCCAGAATTAGAAGCTTGGGAGCTATATTGGGTTCTTTGAATATTCTTGGACATCACCATCCACCACAATATTTTTCAATTTCCAACACCACCAAAACCTAGACCACCAACAAAACTGGGATTACCACCAAAACTGTGTTTTTTAAAGGATTTTGTGATGTTACAAAGGTAGCCATCATCTAAAGCACAAGTTTGGCTACATACTTTATATGAAAGTAGAAAAGTAATGATGTTATTGGCTACCTACTCAAACTTATCAGAAATTTCACACCCTAAAGCTCAAGCAAATTTTCATCCACCTTACCTTGGGATTTCCAAATTGTTCTTGGTTATGGGCTAATATGATTTCAAATTGAGGATTATCACCAGCCTTTTTATATTGCAAAAATAAACAAATTTAACAAATTTATAAGATCAAACTTAATGAATGTTTCCTAATAAAATAAATTAAAATTAATGAACACAAAAATTAAGTGATTTTGGAGGGTTTAAGTTGTCAAAAATGAGGTCAAATATATCTTAATACGAGTTCTACAAGTTTTCAGGTGCTATCTTGTTCTTCACCATGAGATTTCTGAATATTATTGAGACTCGTCCAGGAGTTGGAGGTTTGTTCATTGTTCCCAATATCACCACCTACGATCGATCACACACCTAACTCAAGAGGACTCTTGATAACTATCATAACTATGTACATTTTGGCAAACGTTAAGAGTTTTGTTGACTAAAATAATTGAAAACACAATTTTTTGTTTTGTTGAATTGTCTCCAAAATGTGTTGTAATCAAATTAAGGTGGTCTCAAGCATCACTATTTGTGGAACTATAAGACCCCAAATCATGAACAGTGAATAGAAGTGAATGGGTTCTATGAAAAATAATCAAGATGGGTCTATGTAAAATCCACGCAAGGTTTTTAGTATCTCTTTGGCAATCTCAGCTAGTGGTGGAATGGATTATGGTATTGTAATCATTCCTACCATCTTAAACATTGCAATTTCACAAAAATGAACCCATCTATCAAAAACAGGTGTGTAACATGAATGTAATACCAAACCTTTTAATTTTTCTTACATAATAATTCTAGTTTGTAAAAGAGTCGCAATATAACATGCCAGATCAACCCACACCATTTCAAACATCTATGCTAGTTTCACATCCGATTAACTGAAGAAATTACCTTGAACTCCAAAATCTAAGGGTGCCTTCTCCCATACTAAATGTTGGAAACAACATTGCTACATACTATGCTCCTGTTATGCAACAATTCCCCAAAGCATTGCCATCACATGTGCAATTCATGGTGGATGTCAAACCCAATAGATGTCCATTTGAAAAGTAAATCCCAAAAACACTAGCTCCCACCTAGAGCTTCCAAGTCGCAATTAAAGCAAAGGAATCAACATCACCTAGGAGGATAATATTGGTTAACATAGTAAGCTTGCAAGACAAAACCCAACAACTTCTAATGTTCAATAATCAATTTTCCTCCATTTTTGTTCATAACATCTAAACCATTCCAACAAACCATTACACTTTGTTTTGAATTCACACATGCATTTGCACCTCCCTTATGAAGTGCACTAAATCTTGGCAAAAGAGTAAACTTGTTGTAAATGAAAGTTTAGTTCAATCATGAGCCAAGGATTATGTAGGGTGAAACACGTGTTTAAAGTCAAACTCTAAAAGTTATTCGTGTAGATCAATCCCAAGTTAAAGAGGTTGAGGCTCAAGGACAAAGTCCAAGAGAGCTATGTAGTGTACTATATGCAACCCATACTTGATTATAGCTCATTTTGCTTTGGTAACTCAAGCTGCTTATTGTCAACATTTATTGAAGTGTTGTATGGGGGAGGATGCATCTTGGATTGCAAAAAGATTCACTAATGAACCCATGAAACATGTGGGCATGAAATTTGAAAGTTTTTGTCCCAAGAATTTTCTTTTGGATGTTGCATAACTTGGTTGATCATGATGCTATGAATTTTATATTATTTTTATTAAAATGTGCATGCCAAACCTTGTATAATATCATCAAAAATTTGATTTCAACTATAAATTGTGGTTTTTAAAATTTTAAAAAACCCTTCAAAAAGCCTACCTTCAATCACTAGTTCTTTGGAATTCAAAAACCTAAAACATGTGGATGTCTTATTTTGAACATAAAAAAATGATGGAAAAAGGGGTTCTTTAACTTTTGAACTTTCCAAAAGTTTAGAACCAACCTTTAAAAGAAAATAAAAGAGAATTCTTGTTTGACCACAACTAATTGGGAGAAGAAAACTTGTCATTCAAACCCCATAAGGTGCAAGAATTATGCTATCTAATTAATGTGAGTCCTCCAACGGGCAAAAGTAATAGAAAGGTTTTAGAAGTGAAAATTGTGAAAATCTTGATTGTGTTTCCAAAATTTATTGGAGATTTTATTTTGGAAAGAGATTTCTTTGTCACATCCTTTGGTTTTTGAAGAGCAGGGTTTGACAATCGCCAAGCTTCACTACAAAGTGCAATCCTAGATTTTAAATTAAATTCAAGCCTACACCTCTAAGCATATTAAAATTTCACCTACTCCTGGCTTGATAATGTAATTGAATGGAATTGCAACCCATCGTTCTTCATTACAATTATCATGTAATAGGAGAAATAATTATACTTAAGAATAATATCCTTTCGACAAATGATATGCATTATATTTTGATGTTGTAACATGAATGTTAATGATCATCAGAAAGTTCATTGTTTAGACAATTAGAATTTATTCATTAATTATTGATGAAAAATATTCATTGTTAATATGAACAAAAGCTTTTCATTATACGGGATTTAGTCAGGACACAAAAACCTTGACATATTTGAATTATTTTCTTGTTGTGCATATTATAAACAAAAAACAAATTTAACAACAATTTCATTATAAATGATTTTTTTTTGACATTTCACATAAGAATTATTTTTCAATAATTAGCACTTGATGACATCATTATATTGACATCAATCCTTGCCTATAAATACCCAAATATATATTTTTGAAATGTTGCATGGAAATACACATGTGAAATTAGATTGGATCAAAAATTCGAATCAAAACATGTTAAATTTTCCATAGACTCATGGAATGACTTTGCCTTTTCTCTTTGCGAAACTTCATAATTCATAAACCTAAAACCTTTATACAATTCATTCACATATTTGACATTTGGACAATTGAATCTAAATTCACACCGGGAAATCTTCCAACATTTGCTTTCGAAAGCCATCATCCCTACACTTATGACAAACCCATCGAATAAGAGGACCCTTGTTGTTCTTCTTATGGTATTTAACCCTAGTTAGACTAAATGACTTCGAAATACTCTTCTTCCTCTCCTTCAAAAAGTCGACAAGCCACTGTTCAACTGAATTTTTCTCTTGAGCTTTGTTCAATGCAATTCCTTCTTGAATCAAGTTTCTTTTCCCTTCAAATGATTCATGTTCCAAAATTTTTTGTATTCCATCAGTAGGGAAGTAATCTTGAAGGGCGTTTGTGTCAAGTGCTAATGACAAAGTCTTTCCAAAATTGGGTATCATGTCACCAACTCCTGAAGCAACATGGGCCCCCACTTTCAACAAAAGGGAAAAAATGGTAAGACCAGTGACAAGGTAAGGTACTCATTTTTGCACTTTTGGGTCAGTCAAGGTGATTTCTTCACCTTTTTGATTTTTCACAACATGAATCCTTTCAATGTGCTCACACAAAAGATGGAGACGGATTAGTTGAATCCCGGGCAACATCTTGACGAGAAGTTTGTGTTGGCCACTAGAACCTGTTGTGGTGAAATACACATTGCATGGAACTTGTCGTTGTTGCAATTGCAATGACAAGTTGATGCTATTATCCAATCCCATCTTGATCACATTGTGCAACCTATTTTCCGTGGATTGGATACCTTGCTTTATTTCTTCCATCGATGTTTGCAACCTCTTCTCCATTGATTGCAATTTCTCTTCTATTGCCGGGACAATTGCATTACGAATCGACTCCACCAAATGTTGCGAAGTAGCATTTCCATGGTTTTGGAAATCAATGTGTTGTTGAACATGGTTTGTGTGGAATGAATCCATTTTGATTTCATTTTGAAAATCTTCAGGGTAGATTTCTAAAGATGTCTTGTTTTCTTGTAGCTTGGTAAGTCCACCTTCCAATTCCTTAAGTGCTCTATATCGCCTTTCAAGAACTTCGTGGGTGTTAACTTCACCCAAAAGGGATATTGCTGTATCCTCCATGCCTCCACCAAAGAAGTCGACATTGCATTCCTCCTCATTTGGCACTTCTTCCCATGTATGCACATATGATGTATCAAGGTTTGTTGCAAGTAAAGCTTGTTTCAAATCCTCCACCAAAACTACTTGGTGCTTTCTGTTTTTGCACACCAACAAGTTTTCAACAACCTTTGGTCGCAAAATTCCTCGCACGAGAGTAATGCCTTGACAACCCACTTGAGGAGCACTACACAATCGTTCGATTTGACTCAGCAGGTGGTCTTCAATAAATTGGAGAGTGTGCAATTTGGTTTTGGATGATCTCACCAATATGTCGATCTCACCATCTCCAGCTAATTCCACAAAAATCTCCATACCATCCATTGAGATTTTAGAAAGGTTTTTCTCACTTTTGCAAGATTTTGCTTGAGGTCGCAGATCCTTCATAAAATGATTGTATAATGCGACCTGCATTAAAAGGAATTTATGCATTAAAATCAGTTATTATGTAAAACTTACTAAAATTTGAAAAACATACTTAGCTGCAATAGGATAAGAAAAGTCCTATTTTCCTCACTTATTTCACTCTTGAAAAGGCAATGGGTTTGCTTGCAAGAAACATGTCACAACAAGTTACAAAAGGTGATAGTTCACAAATATTCATGACATTACAACTAGCAAAAATACTCGTTATAGTAAAAAAAATTACACTACAAACTATTTATATAATATATACATTTAAAGGTGTGAATATTTATTGCTCATGATTATGTCATAAGTCAATTTTTTAAAAAACAAATTTCGACATTCTAGAAATGTTTGAAATTATATTTAAACCACATGTTTTGATATTTTAATCAAACCGATATTTCATGTAAACACATTAAAATTTACTTGAAACATTCCACCATGAAAACATGACATTTGTTGCGATACCTATTATTTTATGATGTGACTATATCCACTTTAAATGATGACACAAAATAAGTTGAATAAATTAAATATTATTCAACATTCAATATTGAATGGAACATTAAAAATATGACTTGGGATAAATTTTTACCTGGGCTCTTGGGAAAAATCCTGAGGTGAATGTGGTGACTTCTTGATTATCACATTGTAACCTTCGTCCAAGGTGGATGATATTTGTGTCTGGTGGAAACTCCGTGAATGTCCATTCCAAGGATCTTTCACCTCGTGCAAATCCATTAGGCTTCAATGTAGTGGGTACAAATATTCGCGTCGAATTTTGTCCATTCTGATCTGCATCACGGTTGTCTTCAGAATATGTGAGGTGCATCCTTAACATCAGGCAAACAAGATATTTGGGGATATCATTTGCAATGTTTGTGCCATCACGAATGATCTTCTTCAAAGATACTGTGATGAGATTTTGGATGTCTTCAATGTTGCCAAAACCATTTCGAAAAATTGGTTCCCATCCGACTCTTTCAACATCTCCATGAAGTGTGATGAGGCGACCCATCACTTCGTTGCAGAACCAATTTGGATTCACAACCACAAAATCCAAATCCCTGAAATAGATGACTTCACCAGCATCATGCAAAAACATTGCTATTGCTACATGTGGTTTTAAATTTGATTCTCCTTCAACCTCCTTGTTTCGAAGATTTGGTTCTACCTTGTGAACAATATCATTCTCAAATGCTTTCTTTGTCACAATGGGTTCGTGAGGATGCTTTTGGTTCCATTCAGACAAGCCATGTTGCACGTTCATGCATGCTTGATATATGTGTGGCACTTTTTTCAGGATTGATGCACAATTTTGCATCACCTCCTTCACCACCACTTTTGTTTCTTGAGAAAAATGGGCATTGATCAAATGACAAATCAAAGATAAATCAACAAAAGCAGCAAACTTTTGTTTCAAATCTCTTAAATGAGTTTCAACAAGTCGTTTGTCATCTTGAAACCCCTTGTCACCATTTGTCAAAACCACCAACACTTGCGGTCGAGAATTTAATGACCTTTTGGTGTTAGATGAAATGAATCGCAACCAACAATTAATTTCATGTTGGATACGATTTGGATTTTTTTTTGGCCCATTTTCTCTATCAAATGGATTACATACCAAGACAAAATAGCAAACATTTCCTTGTATGCTCAAGTCTGGAATCATGTTGTCATGAAAAGCATGGTACTCTTCTTGGCCTGCCAAATCCCAAATCGAGATTTTTTGATCTTCATCATCAACAAGGACATTGATTTGTATCCCTCGTGTTCTTTTGGCCATTTCATCTGGGTCATTGTTCAAACAAAATCCCTTGAAAGGTTTGCGCAACTCAACAACCTCAATGAACGGAATGAGCGTCTTTGCTTGGAATCCTTTCACAAAACTTCTAACCATTGACCTCCTTAACGTAGTTTTCCCTGTCAAGTTAGGGGACATAAATATAATGAGATTAACTATTTGGAATGCAATTTTAGTGTGTTTCATCTTTAAATAATTACTAGGCATTTAGTGAAAATTTGTAAAATGTTAACATTAGGATATATTTATATAAGTTGCCCTTGGTGGATAGGGATAAACGATTTTAACATGCACATAAATAAAATCAATTCTATTGCAAACTAGGTTAAAAGTTGGGGAAGATTCAATCTTTGAAATTCAAGTTTTAAAAGAATGTTAATATAATGGAAGGCAAGCAATTTGATACTACATCCTAGTTTGTAAAAAGATCTATGGTTTCATTATTATTAGCCACCTTGTTTTTTTTTCATTCCTATACATTTTTGGCTTAATTTGTTTGAATATGATGTTGAGGAATAAAATTCGTTAAATTGAATAAAATAAAATTGGTAATAATAGTAAAATCTTTGCAAAAAAATACTATTCAAATTATTGTATAGTCCTTATGGACTTTTTTGATGTTTTGTTGCTTGACATAAGTCTTCCAATCTATATGAATTGTGTGGTAAGATTTCACAAAAGGCAAGATTAAATCCAACCTTAGAATCCAAGTTTGTAAATGACTTTTAAAATTGGATCAATGCGCATCAAATTTTTAAAGTTGAAAAACCAATTACCTTATAATGTTTTTTTTTTTTGAAATATATTTTTAATCTTGTTTATTAATGGTCAATAATCTTGAAGAAATTTTATTTTTCTCTTCATAAATTCTAATTGCTACATATTATAAGCTATTAATTACAAAATTAGGATGTCTCAAAAGTTGGTTAATATTTATTGTTAACTATGGTAATTGAGCTTTTGTGGAGTGTACATTAAAGTTGGTTATTAAACAAAATTTGGTTAATCTAAAATTTCCTTTGATTAAACATTATGGGAAACAATTGAATGTAGTTTGGAGGAGTGGGAATTGAGAGTTCTTCAAGTTCCTTCAATTGAGGAGACCCTAACTTCTAATAATGTAGAGATATATTGTACGTCATATTTTAATTTCCTGGACTAATTCCTCAGCCAATTCTCATAGAATGGTTGATGGATCAAGCATTCACGAGATTTGGGTTGATTCAACTTTCCATTCAACATCCAAATGATCTTTCCATTTCTTTCATTAAAAGTTAATCTCAACGTGCATGTCAACATAGAGTTTTGGTTTAATTTTGTAACCAAATTACTTGGGTAGAAAAATAAAAATTATTTGAGAATGTGGTTTAAAGCATGTCCAATTTACTAAATTTGTATCAAGTAGTTCCAATGGAGGTGACATGTGTTGTAGCATAAGGGGCAGTAATGGGCTTCAAGTGTATGTGAAAATAAATATTTGTTAAAGAATTGATTCAACCGCTTACCTGAGTATCCGTCACCACATAAGAACACTCTTGCGAACTTCGGTTGAACTCGACGCATCCCCTTCACCACCGCCATGTAATCGCGCGAGTTCATTTCCAACTGGGCCTTCACCTGCACAGCATGTCCATCTCGTTCCAATGGAGTGCCACTGAGGTCAATTTCTTTCAACCAAGGATTGGCTCGGAGAAGATCCATCATCTTCGCCAACACAACATCCCCTCCAACAGCTTCGCAACCGCTTAGGTCAAGTGTGTGAAGAGTTTCATTTGTTTCTAACGACTCCAAAATCGTGCACACATCCGATGGGTCTGAAAACTTTGCATATGAGAACCCCAAATGTGTCAATGAGTCATTTGTGCGCAACATTTGAGCAGGAGCTCTAGCCCCGCCTCGCCAGCCGGCGAACGTGAATTTCTTAATTGACTTGTTAAGAGGTGGCTTTCCATCATGACCAGTAAGGGGCGCAAGTACCCCCTCTAGAGTAATATCTGAGCAAAAGTTGGCATAAACAACCAATGTCTCCAAGGTCGAGTTCACACTCAACATCGCCCCCAAGGAAGCCCCTCCAATCTCTGTCACACCCTCGAGAAAAATGTGAAGACTTTTGATAGTGCGATTGTTTTTCAACATGTTGCAGAGAATTTCCATCCTATCACCACAAACAGCACTGGTCCCAGTGAATGTAATGTCGACCACTAGACTCGCCAACATTGGATGGGATACCAAATTCTCGCATAGGACCTCCACCTCCTCAACATCCAACGTACTCGCAATCTTCAATTCCTTCAAGCTCTCGCATGCACTGACGGCCTCTATAACTTCCAGGCGTTGCTCTCTATCCCACGTGCTTTCATCGTCATACTTCAAGTCGAAAAACAGGGTCTCCGATTGAGATTCTCTTACGGTGGTGATGAACTCATCCATACTCACATTTTTCCAGCTCCCGCCTTCCTCGTACTTCGCTTCCACCATGTGCCCTTGCGAGGGTGTAGAGACAGGCGTCTGAGTATAAGAAGTGGGCTGATCACCAAGGATTGACAGATCGTCACTCTTCTGAGCCACTCCTTCTGATCCAGGCTCTTCCATCATTTTCTTGCGCTCATCACACCTGTCCCCACTACTCATGTTGATCTCATTCGCCATCTCAGGAGGCGATGGGTCTTGTGGCTTATTTTCGCTTGCGTCGGTTGCGCCGTTACCAGAGTCGTGGCGCTCAGTTGGACTCCTGCCTAGCACTATATCCCCTGGATCTATCTCCTCGGAACATTCTCCAGCCTCCATTTTGGAACAACTGGAAACGAATGGCAATGAAATTGCACTCTGCCGCAACACTACAACACAAAGTTTTAATAAGGTTTTCCTTAATATGTACTCAGTATATCAGAAGTCATGCAACGTTTTATGTGAAAAAATTTCACCAAAAAAGGCTTAGACTAAACTAACGATTCATGACTCATCGCAACCAGCGAGATCCATGTAGCATTTGGCTGCACCATCAATTACACGTCGACCAGTTGCAAATCACTGAACCTGCTTAATAGTACCTAACATCTAAAAGTCAGGACATGACCATCGTCGTTGCAACAACTTTCCTCGGTCAGTTTTGATCGCTCGACCATCGTGCTCCCAATATCCTCCAATTGGAGAACAGATTACTCAAAACACAAACTGCCTTGTTTCGGCATGAGAGACAACATCTAGCCAGTTCAGAATCAGAAGCAAGCACCTAGAATAGGATGAAACAGACACCTGCAAGTTCTGCGACCTGTGGGAAAAGAAGTCGCGCAGATGGATGAGCCGGTGCGTCAACCACTTGCCTCTCGTTCCCTTGAGCCAAGTATCAACCCACTATTGAACGATGCTTCTGGCAATAACCGTAGCCAGTGAGGTGACCCTGACAACTGCAATTCTTGAATCACAGCAGTTTGAAGTTTGTAAAGCGGAGCCAAGTGGATCAAATACCACAGTTTGCTATTTCCCAGATAGATGTTGCTGGAGTTCTGTGTAAGGCTGAGTTAAGTGCATCAAATACCAAAGGCAACTCAAGAACGACTTGGCACTTGTAGATGGTTAGACCGGCACTTGAGCTCAACTTGATTGTGAAGAAAGGGCCCAGATTGTGAGGGCGAGTGCGGTTGTGGGTTTCTGTGTAGCCGCAAGATATAAGTGGGCTTGAGGCAAGCGTGTTGTCGTGTGAAATAGTGCACACGGTTACCCAGCAAAGTCGACCGATTTAGAGCCTTCTGTGAAACCGGTCCCCTCCAGTGTAGTCGCAGACATGTAAAACCAGGTTTTTTTCAAATCCCTGTACTCCCACAGATACTGAATAGAGACTTAGTTGAACAGCCGCAGCACAGAGTTTTGGGTCCTACAACTCTGTACCAAGCACAGTATCAAATGAGCGACGTACGTGCCATTGGGCTCTGGTGTCCGGTGGTGCACACGTTTTGCTGGCACACTGATTGGTGTGTGTGATTTTCTCGGCAACTAAACTTGAGCACATTTGGAGTTTTCTGGGAAACCCATGCATTTGGAAGTGTTGTCTTAACCCAAGTCGCTATTGTTTTAACTGGGTCCTCTAAAATCAATCACTTTTGAGATTGTCACGGCATAAACCATATTACGCTTCTTGGATGTGTTTCTCAATCCAAATGTGCCTGAACCCATGATGTGCTTCCGTTGCACATACATTGAAATATATATGTATAATGGTCCAGAAAGATATATAGAGTTTGGAGCTGATTTATTGGGTTCTTTGTGGGTTTTTGGACATCACCACCCACCCCAATATTTCCAATTTTCAATTCACCACCAAAACCTAGATTACCAACAAAACCGAGGTTACCACCAAAAACTGAGATCATCAGAACCACTGTTTTTTTTAAGGATTTTGTGATGTAGCTAGCCAATGTGGCCATCATCTTAAAAACTAATTTAGTCAAATTTGGCTACATGCTATACATGAAAGTAGAAATAATTAGATTCCTTTTATAATCTTGGCCACCTCATGCGATTTAGAGGTTTCAGAATTTTTCTTCCTTCAAAATATGATGAATTTGTGGGATTTTCGCCATAAAAAACACTTGTACAGAGTCCAAACCCTACGTCCCAGGTCAAGTTTGACAAAATTCCACTAATAAAAAGAACATCAACACACACAAAACTGAGATCAGCCATGAAAACAGGGATCATACACTAGAGATCTTTAAATTAAAAGTGGAAATGTATTATTAATACATGTAGCATTAAAACATTAGGTCCCCGGTGGCAGCCCAACCCATGTTCCTTGGGTTAACTTAATTGGGGCTTCCAACTCCCTTTCTCATTATGGCAACTTGGTTGAGTATTTCAAGTCCACTTGTTCGTATGTTTGGGCCCAAGTTGCTCAGGAAAAGAGCAAAATTTTGGCTAGGGAACAAACACATGGTTTTTGGAGAACTTGAGCCCAAAACTTATCCCCCAAGAACAAAGGAGCTTGCAATACTCAGGTATGTTCCCATGGGGAGAAAGCAACTTGTTTGTGGAATCACCCATTTGCTCTAGGAAGCACATGGTTCCTCAGAACTGGAGCCGAAAACTTGGTTGCCCCCAGAACAAAAGGGATTCAAATACACAACCAAGTTGCCCTAGGGAGACCGGGACTTGGAAAGTCTAACCAAGGTGGCCAGGGAAAATGGGGTTGGGATGGCTTGGGGAGACTTGGTTTTCCGCGAAGAGAACGGGTTGGGTTGCCCCCTGGAGACTTGGTTTGGGAGCAGAGAAGGGGACTAAGCCCCAACCAAGCTGCCTCTTAGGCCTAGGCAAGGGGGCTACATTTTTTCCATCATTTTCCTTGTCTGCGAAAAAAAAATTTAAAAATGAGAAAAGGATCAAACCTTATACCTTTGGGTTGAATAGGAGATTCTAAACTCTGCAACATTTTTATTTTCACTTTTTTCGTTTGAAAATATTGCACACAAGAAAGATAATTAAAACATTAATCATAATTTGGGTACAATAAAACAAAATTGAAAATAATTTTCCTGGTGAGCACTAATACACTATCCTCTAATTGTATCAAGCCTAATGCGTCATTTAATTTATTCCATTGTTGCACCTGTTTGGTGATTCCCATGCTTTTGATTTGCCAGCTATAATGGTTGGTTGGGGGTGTTGCATTTATATAGTCTTTCACCTTATAATATTAATTTTTTGTGTTTACAAGTTGGGATCGAATTTGGGAAACAATTAATAAACAATGTTGGATGTATAAACCTTGCTAAATACCCAAATGGCCCCCACCGTGGAGCTGCTCTTCGAAGTATGGGAAATGTGCAATTACAGACCCTAATTTAGTGTCAGCGTTCGATACATAGTGAGGGTAGGCTTGAAAGGTGAAAATGCAAGCTAATCAAATTAGAGCATGCACTTAGGTTGTTAAAACGCATCATATGATATTTCCTAGTTTCAAAAGATTTTTATGGTAGACTTACAGCTCACTGAACAAATGGCCAACTTAAGGTTTGAAGTTGTATAGGAGTTGGTCAACACTCAAGGCCATTCAAAGAGGTAGCATTAAGTGTAGGTAAAAATTACCAATGTCCCCCTAAGCCATATAGCAATGCAATAAACACTATATTGAAATCCACCGTGAATGAAAATTTTAGTTCGAAGGTGAAAGGACTAATAGGCTTGATACAAATATGAGCCCCATCATTAATTGCCTATGTGCATTCCTTCCATTCTTCAACCACATGTGAATTGTTTTAGAAAATAACTTAAAATATTTCTTAATATCTAATTACATGAATAGGTATGTAGGACTATCATGTGCACTTTGGGCAAAAACATTTTTATTAACATTTCTTCCCATGACAACATGAAACATCCCATATGCCAACCTCTAGAATATTGATTACAAATCAACATAATAACAATTTCGGTAATTGTTCACACAACATACAAAAAAATCATGTAAGGGCAACCACCAAGGATGGCTCATTTTGGCCATCCACAGTAGGAAAATAATATGATACACAATTATGCTAAGATCCTTCGATGTCTAACAATCTTGAACTTCGAACAATAGCACATTAGAAGGTAACACCTTGCACACATTCAAATTGACACATCCCATAGTCACATCCAATGTAATTGATGTAGTTTACTTCAAAAGAACATAATCCCCAAGCTCAAATCTCCACATTCGATGCCAATAACCACCTGATTGAATAATGGCCTACCAAAGTGTATATCAATGTTTAGCGGATGTTGAATTTTCCATGGTCATTGGCATTACATCTTGGAACAATTCTATTCATTGCTCACATGCCTCAAGCCACATGTTTGTATCACCAAAATTCATTCTACTACCATAACATTGCATTGATTAAAACTAGTAGCTTGAACTCATGGCCAAACAATAGGATATGTGGTGAAAATGATGCAAGAAAGGCCTACCAACTGAACCTATACCCCATATTTAACCATGATAGTTGTAATTTTCAATCTTCAATCTTCAATCTAGCCTTTTTGGTGCCCATATTTTTGCAAAGTTCTTCACTTAATGATGTGCACCATTTTTTCAACTAACTTGTATGCCTTAAAGTGATCTCATGAAGTCATGGGATGATCAATTAAAGCTTTTTCATGCAATTTTTGAAATTTTTCATGGAACTCCATACTTTCATTAGTGAATATTTCAACTAGAATGCCAAACCTATTGAACACGTTATCCATAAATGCATATGTTGCTCCCTCAATATTGTGATTTAGTAATGGCACCAACACCAACCATTTAAACAAATGTTCAATCATAACCAAAACATACCAATTATATTGTATCGCTAAACTTAGTGGACTAGCAAAATCCAAATTCCATAAATACCTTAGCCCCATCATGGGAAATATATGGTTGTAAATGAAATGTAGGTGCATTGAATGATACCTAAACTCAATCACATGCCATACACCATGAAACACATTATTGAACATGTAGTTGCATCCTCAATCATGAATATTGTGTCTAAAACAAACTATAGGTTCATTGCACCCCAAAATGGCCCAACTATTAATGAGCATGACACACAAGGCCTTCATGTTACTATGGGCAAAGCACAACTTACATTTGTCCATTTGGCCACACCCGTAGGAGGAAATTTCTTTCCCATTTGACTCACTTAGCCTTCTATACAACTTGGTCATGTTCTTTGGATGTCATTACATGTGTACAATAAATAATGAAAGATTTACCATACCCTTACCTTAAGAACATAATAGATGTTGATCACTTACTTTTACCCAAATTACTTAAATTGAATTTTTTGCACAACCTACATACTATTGTTGGGGGATTCTTTGAATTTCAAAAACCATCAATTTGATTATTTCAAAAACTATAAGCAATCAACAATTTCAAGAAAGAATTGAAAAAAATTCAATGATTTTCTAGACAATTTTTTGACTTTTTCATATTTTTAAGGACAAAGATTATATAACAAACTCGTTGTTTTGAATTTTTTTCAACTCCCATGTAAGTGGATATATATCCAAATCATAATTGGTGTATATCTATTACTCATTTTAAGAATGGCCAAACACTATTATGTACCCTTACATGGTTTAGAAAAAAGTAAAATCTTATATACCTTCACCCTATTGATATATTTCAAATTGTTTATATTTACATTTACCCTAACTAATTTATTTAAATCAATATATTTGTCTCACACTAATTTTTTGTTCTTAGCAACATTGGTGTAATATTGAGGTTTGAACATACCAATTAATCCCAACATGGGGGTCTTTTTTTCCACACCAAGTTGGTACTCCTATTATGTACTTTTAAAAAGTTCCATACCAATGATTATCTTTATGGGAGACTTCAACCTTTTGTTGGTGTTTTATGTCATCAAATGTATTCAAGAAACTTGTAGCCAAATATAATACTTGGTGATGCACATATTGTTTATTTTCTCAATCACGTTTATTATCATTATAATCACTTTGCAAACAATTACAAATGACAATTCACCATCATAACCACTTTTCAATTGAGAGAGTTGCCAAATCACCTCCACTTCACACAAATATATTGCCACCTTTGCTAATTGAAGCTTGATTTGTGGAGCCACATTATCTACTTACAATTGAAAAAACATTGGTTGAAAATGGCATTAGACACTAAAAAAACTACTAGAATGATTGGACAATTATAATGTTTGGCTTAGGGTGTTGCATTTATACAAATTTTCACCTTATATTATCCATGTTTTCGTGTTGACAAGTGAAGAACTAGGACATGGATCAAAATGAATTCCAAAAATAAGCACCCATAACTTCTTTAGGTAAAAAATTTCAAAGTCCCAAGCTTAAAAATCATTATGATTTTTCTACCCTTATTACCTAGTTGGTAATTACATGTTCATGTTGGGAAGGTCAATCAAATAGCTACTCATTACTCGAGTTGGAATCTATAAAAGAAATATTCAAACTTTTTTGATTTAATAAATCTCTACACTATCAAGTAATCTTATCTCCTTCAAATGATATATTCCCTTATGTATACTTAAATACCTTTAATGTATATTGGAAAAATAAATGACACGAGCATTTCAAAAAATCAAATGCCCATGTTTATGATGGATTTTTTTTCATAATGCTTGATAAGATTTTACATTATGTAAGTGTACCTTCAAATACATTAAGAAAAACCTTTCCAGGTTGTTTTTTTGTAAACATGTACCAAAACAATTGAACCATGGCTTAAGGTTTTCTATTTAAGATTTTTTTTAAAAAAAACTACAAATGGAGTTGTTTTTATATGATGTTATTATTAACATATTGATATACATAACATAAAAATTTGAAATTTGTCTAATGAATTATAATACCCTAAATGAATTTTTATATAATTTTAACCATTGGGGTGAAGTCATTGTCAAAGGAGCTAGGTTACCAAGGTAAAAGTCTATTTTCAAGGATGGCACATGACGTATGTTATTTTTGCATTGGTTTATAACTTAAAATTTTGTATTTTGGATACCCCATTCAATGTTACATTTTAGATATTAATACATTTTGATTTTGATTTTATATCATGTATATTATGCATTCATGCCTTCTATCACATAAATATGAATATTTTTTGTTAAATTCATATTTTTGAAATACATAATTTTCAAAGTCAAAAACATTTTTGAATCAAATCTGCTCAAAGGGTTATAAAAACAATTTTCATCCGTTCAAGTCCTTTTGTCATTCTAATCATTAATACTAAAATCCTCTCTAATTGATAATGAATTTTTTTATTCCCATTAATTTTCAACTTCTGAATTTTCTAGCAACAAGTTCATCAACACAACAAGTACATTAATACTACACATTAGAAATCTATTTACAACTCCTAAACTAACATGTATTCAAATTGCACGTAGTTTCAAAAAATAATAATGTTGAAACAAAATGTATTCATGTTTCAAATGAAAGAAATCACAAAATCAAATTAACATCTAAAAAGTCTCCTTAAATAAGTCTATCCTTTATTTTTTATACTAACTAATTCAAAATTTAAATAGTCATAATAAACCATTTCAACAGTCATTAACTAATATTTCATTAATAGTCCCAAAACTTTAAAAACTACACCTTGTTTAACCAATTGTTTCATTACCAATTCTTCCAACTATCGATTTTATAAATTACTAGTTGATTATCAACTTACCAACCTATCTAGTAACCTAGTGTAATGTTTCCCCATCACTTTATGTAACTAGTTAGGTTGGTGGCATAAGTTAAGTTAATATAACAAGCTAATTAAATCACATGTTAAATATAACAACTTGTTCAAACCTATAACCTATTAAGTCACTTGTTACTAAATATAGGTAACACCAATTTTCAAATGGAATGGTGCACATTTGGTAGAAAAAAAAAGACGTTTAAAAAAAACGAAAATTGTCCATTCTTGAGGTTTGACTATTTTGAACATGTAAAAAAAAATTAAATTTGTGTCAAGCTTTGAACATGTC
Source organism: Sphagnum contortum (assembly GCA_963920785.1). Lineage (NCBI taxonomy): Eukaryota > Viridiplantae > Streptophyta > Sphagnopsida > Sphagnales > Sphagnaceae > Sphagnum > Sphagnum contortum. The sequence goes on from OY987289.1 coordinate 488,663, forward strand.
AACTTTGCAATTAATGAAGAATATTCGAAAAGAAATTATCACAATTCAAACTATTATGTTTCCCTTGTGATTTTTCAAACATACAAAAATGCAATTTTAGGAAATATCCACTCACATTGGTGGCTCTTTTTATTGTGATTTTACCCATTGGATTTGTAATTTTAAATTATTCATACTTTTTTTTGGGTCAAAATTTTAATATACTTATGTATATAGTAATATAAATAGTTTTTTCTAAATTTTAAAATTTTAAAAAATATTTTAAAAAAATGTTCAAAGCATTCTTTAAAAAAGAGTGGCATAAGGGGGTGGGTGTGGCTCATGATTGAATGCTTACACCTTAAGACTTATATGAATATATTAATTCATTTTAAAGCGAACCTTGCATTTGATACACTATTGCAATTCATGGTTAATTTGTTCATTGTGCATTTCAAGTTCAGAGTTTAATTTTGCATAAAGTCTCTTTGATTTGCCCATGGCAGACAATTGAGCAAACTTTGGAAACTCCCCCAATATAGAAGTATTCACTTCACACATATAACTCCAATGTTTGCCCCTAGTTCCAAAAGGATGAAGTTGGAGAAAAGCCAAAAGGCCAGGGGCACACAGGCCCATCAAAAAGGATGAAGTTGGGCAAAGCATATCGGATAGAGTGAGGTCGGACTTGGAACACGTTGGGGAACCCATTGCGACTTTGATGAGCACAAAGTGAAAACTTAATGGAAACAACTATAATCCACAAAACCCTACACCTCCCAAGTAGCCTGCCCCCCACTCTGGAGTTGGAGAAAAACTGGGTCTAAGCGGTATGGGGTGCCCTGGAGAAAATGGGTGAAGTACCATGTCCCAGGGCTGAAGGATGTGCAAGGAAAGTTGCTTGCCCTTTGAAACTGACCTCCTTCCTCTGACAAACTCTGAATATATTTAATTATTTAATGTCCAAAAATCCCCCAAAAAATCATTCAAATAAAGCTTTAAGGAAGAGTTTCAATTTAAATGTTTTAATTATATTCTAAGGATCAATTATTTATTTAATTTTATGTTTCAAGACCTATGGCAATTTGTCTTCCATTTTTTGGCAAATGTTTAAAAAATGAAGAAAAAAATTTCAAAATCTATTTTAACCACTATCTAGAGATTCACATTAAATTATTAATGATTTTAAGGCAAAAGTTCTAAAAATTATAAGGCGTTACTTGTGCAATAATTATGTGTTTGATCATCTACAAGCTTATAATATGCTTACTAGGTACATATGTTTACCATTTAGTTTTTCTCCCTTTGACTTGTTTTTAATGTTTGAAATTATATATTAATGAATAATCATATGGTGTTCATGAAGAAGATTTTTAATCATGTATTATTCCTATCCATGAATATTTTTAGTCATGTAATCATATCCATGGTTACGAAAATATAGCTACTCACAAAAACATCACATATATGATTGTATGATTAGAAATGGTCACTACTCATATTTGTCATAGTCATAAATGTCAAGTTGTGGCATATTGTTATTACTCACCTTACATTATTATTGCTTGTTTAGGTACTCATTTAACCTTCCTTTATTGTTGCTCGCTCTTTGCCTTGTGTTGCTACTATTCGTTCCTTGCCTCGTGATGTTGTTGCTTACTTGTTGGGGTGTTCTACTTTCACCCCCCTCTTACCATGTGCAAGTTTTGGAGGGAGTTTGAAATGCAAAGTTAAGAAAAGTTTGAAATTCAAACAAGTTTGCAAAAAATAGAAAATATAAATGTACATGAAGGGAAAGAAAAAATGAAGGAAAATTTGAAAACATTGCATTTTCAAAGACGTGATAGTAAAAATGCACTATGTTGGTCTTTTATTGTGTAAATAACAATAACCTAGTGGATGTTAAGTGTTCTCAATTGATGAAATGCATTTTTTGTCACTTTAATCCAATTTTAATAACAAATCTCAAAACACAAGCAAGGAAAGGTCTGATATTGTATAGTAGTGCAAATGGAATTATTGCATTAAAAAAACATGTTTATGTAGAACATTGTATGATTGCAAGTTTTTTTGAAAAAGAATTAATAGGGTGTGATCACAATCAAATGAACTAACAATGACAAAAAACTCAAAGACTCTAGTCCTTTTTGTGGTCATTTTCACTTTTTAATAGGAATGACTAAATGAAATCTTTTGCAATATGTCAAATTAAAAATACATATGATTTTCTCAATACATCACATTTTTTGTATTTAACTTTTGATGAATAACTATTTATTTTTTTAAAGTGTACAAATTCTACGAAATTCTATGTTTCATTCTAAAAAATTATCCTAGTTCAAATTGTATCAAAATATGCTAATTATTTTATGCTTTATTTTATTGTTTCATAAACTACAACTTTCCTTTGGATGTCATGTACATTACACCTATTTACATGTGGTAGAGGATTTTTGAATTTTTGAAATTTTGTTTAATAGATTTTTAACTTTTAAATTTTTCAAATTCCACAAGTTGTGAGTGTTTTTTAAGTGTGGGCAATCAAATAATATCATCTCATTTGTTTCTCATCAAAATTCCTTTATAAAGAAAGTTTTTACCTTAATAATTTACAAAATTGACTACTTTTGATGCAACAATTGTTGAATTTCAAAGGTTTTTTATTAAAACCAAAACTCAAAGTAAAATTACTTGAATTTTATTTTGAATTCCTCAACATTCATACTAGTCATTTAACACAACTTCCCATGATTAATATGGCAATAAAGTAACACCAAAAATAAATATCTAACAAAGTCACAATTAACTTGAGATCCTATAATATAGTATAATTAATATACTATGATCTATTTATTAAATATATTAATTAATAAATTTAACTACCTATAATTACTTAATAATAAATGTAAAAAGTAGAATAAAATTATTTATTTACCTACCTTATTTAAATTAGGCCCCCTTAAACTAAATAGCCTAGGGTGGGTAAGCAACCTTAGACCTAGACCTATTTGCCTAGGTAGCCTAGGTTAACTATTTAAACCACATAAAACCAAGGTAGCCTAAATAGCCAATGTTATGCAAGAGGACTTAAACTCCTCACCTCCATTTGAAGGAATCAAGTTTTTACCATTGGACTACCATTTCAAAAGTTAATTTTTTTTGTCATCATACTGTAATAAATTTGATTGCATTTTTTGTTTTGATTTACATATTGCAGCATCCATCAATGAATTTCAATATTTTTGTATTACTTTTTAAAGTAGGAATTTATACCATGTCCTAAACATCTACCTAGATAATATGTAGGTACCTATGAGAGTTCGGTTACTATGTGCTATTAATTCAATTAATAAATAAGTAATGAAAACAAATAGCAACGATTGATAATTGATTATTTCCTATCAATAATTAAATATTATATAATGATTATTCAATTCAACTATTATTCAATATAAATATATAGTTATTGAATATTTCCTATGAAATATTAAATATTCAACATTAAATAATAATAATATACTTTTATTTAGTGATTTTTATTTGTAATTACTAGTTATTGATTATTAATTAATATTTATTTTGTGACTAATTAATTATATAAAATATTAATCTTAAATTAATGAGTATTAACTATCAATTCTTAAATATCAGCTAATTAATGTACTAAGTTGAAATATGTACACATGCAAAAAAGTTAGCATGTAGGTAACCTATTTTAAACTTTATAGATATTTACTAGGTGTAATATGCCTAACCTAAGGCCTATGAGCTATGAATTTAAGTTTGGTATGTACCCTAGGCCAAATAAACTTGTAAATTAAGTAGCCAAATCAGTGTGATTGATTTGAATAGATGTCAAATCAAAATCACCAATTTGAGTAAATATAAATTATAATTGTAAATTAAGATGTTTGATTTTTCATGTTTCCAATGCCAATTGCACAAGTAACAATTTTCTTCGCTTGAAAACGTGCCATAATGGTGTAAATATTTTATTTAACCACATTTACCTGTTATAGTAGCCTCCCGCCTAAGTACGCACCCATTTAAGTATGCATCCCGGTAAAGTATGCATTATTTTCTCGAAAAAATAGGGTTCAGATTTAGGGTTTAAGGTTTAGGGTTTAGGTTTAAGGTTTAAGGTTTAGGTTTAGGGTTTAAGTTTAGGTTTAGGGTTTAAGTTTAGGTTTAGATTTAGGGTTTAGGTTTAAGGTTTAAGGTTTAGGTTTAGGTTTAAGGTTTAGGGTTTAGGTTTAGATTTAGGGTTTAGGTTTAAGGTTTAGGGTTTAGGTTTAAGTTTAGGGTTTAGGTTTAGGGTTTAAGTTTAGGTTTAGATTTAGGGTTTAGGTTTAAGGTTTAGGGTTTAAGTTAGGGTTTAGGGTTTAGGTTTAGATTTAAGGTTTAGGTTTAAGGTTTAGGGTTTAAGTTAGGGTTTAGATTTAGGGTTTAGATTTAAGGTTTAAGGTTTAGGTTTAGGGTTTAGGTTTAAGGTTTAGGTTTAAGGTTTAGGTTTAAATTTAGGGTTTAGGTTTAAGGTTTAGGGTTTAAGTTAGGGTTTAGATTTAGGGTTTGGGTTTAGGTTTAGGTTTTGGGTTTAGGGTTTAGGTTTAGGGTTTACGTTTAGGATACTGATAAGGATGCTGCAAAAGCTGCTGCTGTGGATACAAAGAAAAGGGATTGGTCTTAAGTGCACACCTACCGGCTAAGTACGCACACTCCTCCCAGGTTCAAGTTGCGTACTTAGGTGGGAGGCTACTGTATGTAAGCATTGTATTTGTATGGTAAATGATGGAACAATTACCTTACCCTTCTGTTATGATCATAGTAGATGCTCATCACTTACCTTTACCTGTACTCGAATTCAAATTTTTGCACAACCTATATACTAACTAGTTTGGGCAGCTCTGTGAATCCCAAAAAACCACCAATTATTGTTCTTTTTAATGTTTGAGATTCCAAGAACCACTTAGGTGGAGGGGTGGAGGGGTGGAAATGTTCTTTGAGCTTCAGAACCAAAGTAACAATTCCTCAGGATTTGAGGTCCTGTGAGTTCTTCGGTGTTTGCTCACCAGCCTGTCTACCCTAATAGAAGGTTATATCCTGAACCCAGATCTTTGAATTTTGGATAACTGGGGAGTAAGTGAATACATACCCAAATTTGTCAATTGGTGGCCTCATTCAAAGAATTGCCCCCTGCTACTTACTATATTCCCTTACATTTAAAATTAAAAAAAAACCTTTAAGCCTATAAACCTTTAACCATCTGATATATTTTCGAAATGGCACCCGCTGCCAAGTTGCTCTTAGGGTATGCTTCCAGGGCTTACACTTAAAAGAACTCAAACTAGTATTTTTCTTCCATTTTTCAATTTGACAAAAGTGGCTGATAAAAATGACTTTTAAATCACTTGTAACAGTTGCTTTTATAGTGTAAAAGGATTCACACTTAATTCTCTTTGGTCTAATTTTAATATCTGCCTACTAATGATAATTTCTACTATAATAGTATAAAGAAAATTTTTAAAAAATTCACTTTTTACAAAATTAAAAAAAAATGTCAAAAATATTATTGAAATAAAAAGTGGCCTATGAAAGGTGAGTTTGGAAAATTTGTGTGAAAAACATATCAATGTTTCAAAAGATATGGTGAAATGCCAAAAACTTTTAGAAGACGAAAATTTTGAATCGAACTAGAAAATGTTGTACAAAAATATGATATGATATCGGTGTATTATTATTTTTCCTTTTTGGGGTGTGTGGGCAGTCAAAAACTTCTCAACCCAATGAAAAAAACATTCATCTATAAAAGTTTTCCTTCAAACCAAAGGGCCCCCCAAAACAAAAAAATTGTCACAAGAAAATTAAGTAGAGCACATACCCATAGCATCCTCGAAGAATATTTATAGCATATTTGGATTATTGCAGTTCTGGCGCTGTGTTTTCATTACTTTACCGATACCTTTAATGCATTCTGATAATGTCCAAGTTCCACACCCCATGGATGAGTGCTTCTTTAATGAAATGCCTTGTGCAGCCAAAGTAGCTAACACCCATAGAAAGATGTTAAAAAAAGTGGAAGTCATCCCAAGGAAGATTTAACCAAATCTTGCTACAAGGAAGATATGAAGTATAAACATTTAATCATCTTTTTAAAATTCTTGTTGCATCCTCAAAACTAAACATAAAAATCTAGCAATTTCAGATTTTTTTTATTTCCAAAATATAAAACCAAATTTCCAGATATTAATTTTTGATGCAACGAAACTTAATTTTCATAATTTTCAAAAATAATTGATATGTTTTTCAACATGAATGACCATGGTATGTGGGTATGGGAATTAGAGGGGCATTGGGTATGGATGCCTTTCAAGTTCAAGTTTTTTTTTTTTTGGGGGGGGACTGAGCCATTATGATTGGCTGAACCCAAAAGAGAAAACCCATCACACTTTGAAAGTTGCCCAATATAAAAATTTCTATCCTAGATGGGTTGTAGATTTTTTTTCAAAATCTTGCTTTTATTGATAACTTTTATGAACCTCATATGTAAATGTGACAACTTTTGACAATTATGCCTGAAAATATGGCAAAACTTGCAAATGTATCCCCAAATAACCATTGCAGCATTTGCATGTGATTTGTTTTTTTCTTTTGTTGCCACAATGCAAAAGTTCACCCAAGAGAAACCATTGTCAACCATGACCCTCCCAAACTCTCCAGTACCCAACTTCACTTTTGGTACAACCAACAACGCCTTGATGAGACAGGGTACAAATTTGTCATTTCACAATTTATGAATCAATAGAACAAAAAGTTATTCAATTTAAAATGGATTTTTGTCTTAAATTTGTTTTCAAAATTTTTAAATGATTTTTGCACGATTAACTTAACAAAGTTCCATATGAACTTAGGAGATAAGCCCCCTGATAGTATTAAAATGGAAGGTTGAACAATATACTAGAGTCAATGGTCGACTATTTGGGTTTGTTCACTGTTGCACTTAAATTTTGGGGACCTGTTTTTTATATGGCCTTGCATGGTTCTGTATAAAACCAGGCAGGATGGTTCTACATGTTTCTTTTTATTCTGCAAGAGAACTTAAGAGTGTAAGGTTTGCTTAACAATGAAGGACGGTGAACCCAAGGGCTGAATATATTTACAATCTAGAATTAAAAGCTTGGGAGCTATATTGGGTTCTTTGCAAATTCTTCCACATCACCATCCACCGCAATATTTCCAGTTTCCAACACCACCAAAGCCAAGATCACCAACAAAACTGATATTACTACCTAAAATGGGGATCATTCACACCAGTGTTCTTTTAAAGGATTTTGTGATGTAGCCAAGGTGGCCATAATCTAAAACACAAGTTAGCCAAAATTGGCTACATACTAATAAGTAGAAACAAAATAATGCTCTTGACTACCTACTGAAACTTATCAGAAACTTCAGTGTTTATCACTTTTTTCCTTTGAAAAATTGCAAATTTGGGCCATTTCTCAATGAAAAGTCCCTTGTGTAAGTAAAAATAGTATTTTCCAAGTCCAAATTTGACACTAATTCGCCAATTTTTTTTAAAAAAAGGACCCACAGACAAAAGTAACATCACCTGCTAAAACTGGGATCATACACAAGAGAGCTAAAAATTTAAATTTTGCAAAAGTGGCCATGCATTAATACATGTAGCAGATAACATGATGGGTTTGAATCTTTCAACAAGGCGTGACTGCATGGATTAGAACTAGAGAGGAGACTAATTCAGAATTTGTGGAGGGTTTTCATTCTTCTTCTTTTTCCTTCTTTTTATTTTGGGTTCATGAACAAGTTTTTTCTTTTCAATTTTGTGATATCAAAAACTTGGGCAAACCTTACAGATGGCCTCAGAATCCTTTGCTACAATGCAAAAAAAAGTTTTTTTTCATCCCATACCTAGTTGTTACCAATGAAAAAAAAGAATTTGCTTATATGCTTTAACTTGGAATGCTTAATGTGATTTCACATTGACTATGTTCATGGCTACCTACCGAAACTTATCAGAAATTTTTGTGTTTAGGAAATTTTCCCTTTGGAATTTGGCACAACATTAGGATCAATGTTTTCTACTAATATAGGTAGAAATCATATTTTCCTGGTTCAAATTTGATGTTAATTCATCAATGAAAAAACATTGATCCACACAATTAAGATCACCCACAAAAACTGAAATCATACACAAGAGACCTTAAAGTTAAAATTTTGCAAAAGTGGCCAGGCATTAATACTTCTAGCAGATAACATGATGGGATTCAATCTTTTGAGAAGGCATGCCTGCATGGTTCAGAATTAGAGAGGAGACTACTTCAGAATTTGTGAAGGTTTGCATTCTTCTTCTTTTTCCTTTTTTTTTATTTTGGGTTCAAGCTACCACAGTTGAGTAGAGCCTATGTTCTAGTGATGTATAGATATATTGTACTTCATAATTTAATTTCCTGGACTCATTCCTCACTCAGTTCCCATAGTATGGTTGATAGATCAAGCATTCACTAAATTTGGGTTGATTCAACTTTCCATTCAATAGGTGTTTTTGAAACTTTTTTCCTTCAAAATTTGATGAATTTATGGCATATTCTCCATGAAAAAACACAACACCACATCAAAATCATATTCTCCACGTCAAAATTTGATGAACTTTCACAAATAAAAAAAATTCACCCACATAAAACAAAGACCACTCACCAAAACCGGGATCATACACAAGAGATCTGTAAATTAAAAATTCTGCAAAAGTGGCAATGGATGAATACCTGTAGCTGATAACATGGGGTCTGGTGTAGCACCTCAACATCAACTGCTTATCCTTGGGGCAACTTGGTTGGGATTTCAAAGTGCCTTTCTTTCTAGGGCAACTTTTTTTGAATATTTCAAGTCCCTTGCTCCTAGGTGATCAAGGTTTGGGCCCAAGCACTTCATAAAACCACCCATTTTCCCTAGGAAACACATGGTTCCCCCAGAACTTGGGCCCAAAACTTGATCACATAAGAATGAAGAGATTTGAAATATCCAACCAAGTTGTCTTGGGGGAAAAAAGGGACTTTGAAGTGCCAATTTCCTTGTGTAATCACCCATTTGCCTTGGTGAACACACAATTCCCCGAGAATTGAGGTCCAAAAACTTGGTTGCCCAAGGAACAAGGGAAATTGAAATATTCAACCAAGTCCGAAAAAAGGATTTGAAAGCTCCAACCAAGGTGCCCCATAAAAGGTGGATATGCCTCAAGGAGACTTGGGTTTTCCACAGGGGAGAAGGGGTTCGAATCCCTTGGGAGACTTGGTTGGGGCAGTGAAGGGGAGTAAGTGACAACCCCAACCAAGGTCCAGTTAGAGCGTTTATCCTTGGGGAAGTTGCAGCTCCCAAGACAACTAGCTTATAGAAATTGCATAGGGATTACTTTTTCTTTTGTCATCTGCGTGCTTCCCTTAAAAAACAAATAGTGGAAAAGGATTCAACCTTCGATCTTTGGCTTGAAGAGTGGATATTGAACATTGCATTACATTATTTTTCTTTGAAAATATTGTACATACAAGATACTTAAAATATTAATCATAATTTCGGTAGAATCAAAAAAATTGCATAATACTTTTTATATTGGGCGCTGCCCGGTTTAATTTGTTACACCTGTTTAGTGAGGTTCCCATGCTTTTGATTTGCCAATATAATAGTTGGCTTGGGGCGCTGCATTTATATGATCTTTCACCTTATTACATACACTTTTTCCTGGTTTCCCAATTTGTAAACTAGACCACAATGATTTACAAACAGACCACAAAGAAAATAAACAAAACTGTCATTCTTAACCAGAGTTACATATTAAACACCCAACATGGTAGTTACTTCCACAAAACATAAAATGAAAGCAATGGTCTATGGTTCCATATGGATCCAACAAACCCTTTCGCAAGTCAGGTTGCCCTTACTTGACTCTTTAATGTGTTCGTGAGCGGTTTGAGTCATATATCTGATGGTGATGGGTTTTGATTTGCAGTGATTTTTTGACAAGCTCTTACAGCATTGGAGGCATCCATTAGCATGATGGCCCTCAATGTTCTTTTCATTCTCATAACCAGCTATGGCCTTAAGTACCCCAAGCTTCTCCAACAATCTGTACACACTTCTGGAGGCATCCATACTTGTTTCCAAGCACCATGTCCAGTTCTTTGAGGTGGCCTTCCTTGTTGCCTCTTCTTTGGAAAGACTAAACATTGTTTTAATTTATTTAAACATCAGCTATTACTTCAGCATTAGCCTTGTATTACATAATAAATTGTGGGATGCCGATATTGATGTCATTACATAATCTACCTAAACTTATGGTGTGCTTCGCTTGCAAATATATTGAAATGTATACAGATGGTCGGGAATTAGAAGCTTCAATGCTAAATTGGGTTCTTTGCAGCTTCTTGGACGTCACAGCTCGCCACCCACCCCAATATTTCCAATTTCCAACCCCACTGAAAATCCAGATCACCAACAAAACTGAGATTACCACCAAGACTGAGATCACCCACCATGGCTGAATATATTTACTGTCTAGAATTAAAAGCTTGGGAGCTATATTGGTTTCTTTGAATATTCTTGGACATCACCATCCACCACAATATTTTCAATTTCCAACATCACCAAAACCTAGATCACCAACAAAACTGAGATTACCACCAAAAACTGAGATCATTCACGCCAGTGTTTTTTTTAAGGATTTTGTGACGTAGCCAAGGTGGCCATCATCTAAAACACAAGTTTGGCTACATACTATATATGAAAGTAGAAAAATAATAATGTTCTTGGCTACCTACTCAAACTTATCAGCAATTTCAGTGTTTAGGATTTTCTTTTTCCTTTGAACATTTCCAAATTTGGGCCATTTTTTTAATGAAAAGTCACTTGTCTAGGTAGAGATCATATTTTCCAGGTCAAAATTGGACACTAATTTGCCACTAAAATAACTACTGACCCACACACAAAAGTAATATCACCACGGCCAAAATTGGGATCATACACAAGAGAGCTAAAAATTAAAATTTTGCAAAAGTGGCCATGCATTACTACATGTAGCAAATAACATGATGGGATTCAATCTTTCAACAAGGCATGACTGCATGGATTACAACTAGAGAGGAAACTAATTCAGAATTTATGGAGGGTTTTCATTCTTCTTGTTTTTCCTTCTTTTTATTTGGCAAATTTGGGTCATTTTTTCTGTGAAAAGTCACTTGTATAAATAGAAATCATATTTTCCAAGCCCAAATTTGATGCTAATATGCCAATAAAAGAAATTTTGTTCCACACAACTAAGATCACCCACAAAAACTAGGATCATGCACAAGAGACCTTAAAGTTGAAATTTTGCAAAAGTGGCTATGCATTAATACTTGTAGCAGATAACGTGATGGGATTCATCTTTTGAGAAGGCATGGCTGCATGGATCAGAATGAGAGAGGACACTAATTGAGAATTTGTGAAGGTTTGCATTCTTCTTCTTTTTCCTTCTTTTTATTTTGGGTTCAAGAACAAGTTTTTTCTTTTCAATTTTGTGACATCAAAAACTTGGGCTAACAAAATATCACTTTACTACAATGTGAAACAAATAAAAATTTCATGCCATACCGAGTTGTTACTAAAGAAAAAATGAATTCTCTTATATGCTTTAACTTGGAATACTTAATGTGATATTTGAGACTAGTGATTATTATGTTGCATTTTAATTGATAATTTTATATTAGGTTCAACTTGGAATGCTTAAACCCTAAAGTTCAAGCAGATTTTCGTCCACCTTTCCTTGGGATTTCCAAATCTTTCATGTTTAGGGGCTAATATGCTTTCAAATTGATGATTATCACCAACCTTTTTTATATTGTGAAAAATAAGTAAGATGGGTCTATCTAAAATCCATGCAAGGTTTTCACTATCTTTTTGGCAATCTCAATTGCTGGTGGAATGGATTCTGGTATTGTAATCAATCCTACCATCTTAAACATTGCAACTTCACAAAGATCTAGCCGTCTATCATAAACAATAATACTAGAACTTGATTATGGGGTTTTGGAATGAAACCACTAAAATGCATGTAATACCAAACCTTCTAATTTTTCTTGCATAATAATTGTAGGTTGTAAAAAAGTCACAATATAACATGCTAGATCAACCCACACCATTTCAAACATCAATGCTAGTTTCACATCTAATTATCTAAAGAAATTACCTTGAACTCCAAAAACTAGGGGTGCCTTCTCCCATACGAAATGCTCAAAACAACATTGCTACATACTATGTTACTTTAATCCAATAATTCCCCAAAGCATTGCCATCACATGTGCAATGCATGATGGATGTCAAACCCAATAGATGTCCATTTGAAAAGTAGTATCCCAAGAACCCTAGCTCCCACCTAGAGCTTCCAAGTCCCTATTAAAGCAAAGGAGACAACATCTCCTAGGAGGATAATATTGGTTTAGTCAGCTTGCAAAACAAAACCCAACAACTTCTAATGTTGAATAATCCATTTTCCTCCATTTGTGTTCATAACATCTAACCATTACACTTTGTCTTGAATTCACCACATGCATTTGCACCTCCCTTATGAAGTGCACTAGATATTGGCAAAAGACTAAATTTGTTGTAAATGAAAGTTTAATTCAATCACAAGTTTAGTTCAATCAAAAGCCAAGGATTATGTAAGGTGCAAACACAAGTTTAGAATCATTCTCTAGAAATTATTTGTGTAGATCAATCCCAAGTTAAAGAGGTTGAGACTAGAGGACAAACTTTAAGAGGGCTATCCAATGTATTATATGCAACCCATACATAATTATAGCTCATTTTGCTCGGGTAACTCAAACTACTTATTATCAACATTTATTGAGGTGCTGCATGGGGGAGGATGCATCTTATATTGCAAAAAGATTCACTAATAAACCCATGAAACATGTGCGCATCAAATTTGAAAGTTTTTGTCCTAGGAATTTTCTTTTGGATGTTCCATAGCTTGGTTGATCATGATGCTATGAGTTTTTTATTTTTATCAAAATGTACTTCCTTGCAAATCATAACAAGTGAATATCTCTCACCAAAAAAGCTACAATGGAATTGCACTAGTACTTTGGAGCTTTTTGGACATGGCGACAAGCCCCATAATATATTCCTTGGTCCGTGCATCTTTTGCTAGCAATGTTGAAATTGTTGTGAGCTTCAATTCTTGGCATACATTAATCTCTTGAACTAACCCCAATGCTTCTCAAGGGGTTGTTCAATCACTTGGCAACACGCCTTATCAAGATTGTAACTTTTAAAATTGTTGTTCAAAAGGGTTTAATCTAATGTTGGGTAATTATTAGAAACAACAACTTGCCCTTACAAATTTTCAAAGCTGGCCTTAGCATTCATAACTGTGGTTCTCATAAAATATTGAAGAATTGGGTTTAGTATATAACCATGATGGTTCTCAAATAAATTGAAAAAATGAAATAACTAGCTTCTTAAGGTACCCCTCGATACCAGATCTTTGATGAAATGCACCAATACTTTGAACCTTCTAAAATGACTAGAATGGACATTTCTTTAGTTGAGATATTAATAACAAAAAATGATGATTATCTAATTGTGAAAATAAAAACAAAATGAACAGTTTTTTGGGCCTTCAAATTACCACACAATGCTGGTTCAAACGAATGTGATGTGGGTTCAAGAAAGATAATTGGGTGTGGGTTGTGTATGCGAAGCCTTGTCTGACATAATCAAAGATTTGATTTCAACCATAAACTATGGTTTTGAAAACAAAAAACCCCTTCAAAAAACCTACCCTCAATCACCAGTTCTTTGGAATTCTAAAACCTAGAACATGCAGATATTTTATTTGAACATTAAAAAAAAAAGGAAATAAGGTTTCTTTAAGTTTTGAAATTTCCAAAAGTCTAGAACCAAACTATCCAACAAAATAAAAAAGTTACCCAACTCTTGTTTGACCGGACAACTAATTCGGAAAAAAAAAACTTGTCCTTCAAACCCCACAAGGTGCAAGAATTATGTTATCCAATCAATCTCAGTCCTCCAACAGGCACAAATTACAAAAAGGTTTGGCATTGAAAATTGTCAAAATCTTGATTTTGTTTGCAAAATTTATTAGAAATTTTATTTTGGAAGGAGATTTCTTGGTCACATCCTTTGTGCTTTGAAAAGCAGGTTTAACCAAAAAAGGGCGGGTCCACAGAAACCCACAGCCTTATGCGCTGCCAGCACCCGGACCCTGACTTCTCACACCCCCACTGTCCGATTCACATCCATGTGTACTCACCCAACCTCACCAGCGAACGGCCTAGCTGCCTGATCGCTGATTCGGCTCAATCCGAACTGCTATGCACCCAGCAACACGAGACTCAACACCAGACACGACTCGGATCATGCATCACAGATTATAATGCTCAAGACAGAGCTCGGATTCTCATTATCAAGTTATTTACATCTCCCGAGAGCACATGCCTTGCCCTCGGAACTTAAAATCCTCACAACCAGAGGAACTGATCACTCCTCAAAAACACACACACACTTTCTCTCTATCTTGGAAACTCCTGCAGCAACGAGCTAGACCAAACATCAGACGCAGCGGAAGATCACGATCATGGTTACCAATTTAGTGCTACCGAGCTATCCGAATTTCTTTGTCTTCTTTTGTCCTACTCCACTTCCTCATCTGAACACTGTTTGCTTCATACACGTGCAGATTCCTCTACTCACAAAAAGAGACCAAGTTTTTTTTTTTTTTTACAACTCCTCACTCACTGCCCTAGCTTCTACATACTAGCCGCTCCTTACCAGCTCTGCATTCTCCTCAACACTGAGTCTTTCCTACATCAGACATCACACCAAAATCACTTAGCTGCTTCTGTCCTCCCCACCACATACCGGGTCCTCCTTTACAAAAGTTCTCTCCTTCAAAAACCTCCTGTCGACCTCTCTCGATCCCGCCTTTCTCCAGCGCCTTGTCTTCCTCCTTACGCTTCCAAACCGCCATCCCTCATAAACGCAGCACGAACCCTGATCATAATTTGGAGCCGCCATCCAGCCCCCAAGCTCATTCACTGTAGCCGTCACAGATCCTCAACCTAGGCATTGTCCATGCAGATGTAATGCATGGGCGGCCGTCACAAACATGAAACGGCTCAAAGAAACGTTGATTAGGCACTCTGATCAGTGGGCGCTCAAAAATTAGGGTAACTCCATTTCCCATTACATATGTAACCCCTCCCTTCTTAAACAGCTGAGTCCCTCAGCTCTATCTGATCTGGTGGAATGTAGAAGATCTGGAGGTCCCGTCGAGATCTTTCCCATTGGTGACCTTCGCCATCCCGAACGATGCACAGTCGGGAGCCTTCCTCAAAATCCAGGTTCCCCTTTCCATCCGTGTGTTCGATAAATTGATAGGGCCCCTCCCAGCTTGCACTCAAAGCCCTTCTCTTTCCTGGCTTCTTCATCTTCACCATGGTGTGTCCTGCAATCAGTCCCTCAAATAAATGCTTACCTCTCCGAGCAGCATAACCTTTCTTCTGCTGTTTTTGCACCTACTCCACATTACGCAGGACGTGGTTGTGGATGCTTCCAATGAGTTCCATTTTCTGTAGAAACTGTGTTGCAGCCTCTTCGATTCCATCCCCATCGTCAGTCTCGGCAGTTAAAGCCTGCAAGTAGTTGTCAGCCCGCAAGCGAGGTGTGCGGCCAGTAAGAATCATGAACGGAGAAAATTTAGTGCTTGCCTAGATTCCACATCGGTATCCAAACAACACCTTGGCTAGGTGTTCATCCCAGCAGTTCATACTGGCAGGGTCAGTAGCCAGAACGGTGATACCGTGTTTGAGTGTCTTGATCATTCGTTTTGCCATACCGTTGCACTGAGGCCACTGCGGTGCCGTGCGCTGATGGTGTATGGCGTAATCTTTGCACATAGTCTCAAATTTTGCACCCCATTCCCCCCCATTATCAATAAGAACAAATCTGGGAACCCCGTACTTGCAGATCAGGTCGTCCTCCAGAAATCTGGCTGTAGTTCTGGCCCCGTGATCGGCAACTGCTTTGGCCTCGCACCACTTCGAGTAGTGGTCAATGGCCACCAGGATGTACTTATTGCCTAATCGAGTTTCAGGCAACGGCCCTGTTGTGTCTAGGGCAATTCGATGAAAAAGGTCACAGATGGGGATGCTCTTCAACTGTTCATCCCCTGATCGGATGCTTCCTGAGCTCCTCACTAACTGGCATTGCTGGCACCCTCTGACCATCGCTTTTACATCTGTAGTCTGACTGTGCCAGAAATATCGACGTCGAATTTCTGCCAACGTTCATTGTTCACCAAAATGTCCAAGGTCCTCGTGCATCTGCTTTACCAGAGACAGCCTTTCCTCGGGTTTGGGCACCAGCAACGTCCCGAAGAAGAGCTTCTGCTCCTTCTAGCAGTAATTGCCTTCCCTCTTTCGAATCCTTCTACACTCATGATAATCCAGCGCGTCAAACAGTGTACCTTCCCTTATCAGTCTCAGACACTCCGTGTCTTGCCAAATGTCAACACAATTGTGCTTCGCACCATACCCTTCCTCCTCATCGAGCTCTGTGGGACTCAAATCAGGATCCCCAAATTCGGATAGCTCCTGAGTTGCCAGCACTAATTCCAACTGTTGTCTTCTGTCGTAATATTGTGGCCTTCTCCGTTTTAGTGCCACCTGCTCTTCATTCTTCTGCACAGGTGCATCAAGAGCTTGTGTTATCTCTTCATCCGGAACAGACTCCTCCGAATCCTCCTCCTCAGATTCAACACCCAGCATGAACAGCTGATGGCTGCGATCATCCGTCTGGTGATTAATGCCAAAACAATAGGCATTGTGCTGCACATGCCTTCGGTCCTTTCTTCTGATGCCCATCCACTCAGTATCCTTGCCTGCCGCAACGTAGAGAAGTTCTGTTCCCCCATCAGGCGCATAAGGGTGGGCACCTGCAATATCTCGGATTTCTTCATCGAAATCCTCATCCTCCTCCGCCAATCCAACCGGATTCCTGCTCAATGCATCAGCGTTCATATGCCTCAATCTTGGTCTGTGCAATATCTTGAAGCTAAAGTCCTGTAACATTCCGACCCATCTACCCCTTCGACCATGCGTATCAGAAACAGTCGCTAACCACTCCAGTGGTTTGTGGTCTGTTCGAAGGATGAAGTGCTTCATATGCAAGTACTGTCTGAAATGCATTATTCCCCAGATCAGAGCGTAGCACTCGCCCTCCATCGGATGAAACCTCCTTTGTGTGTCAATCAGGCTCTTGTTGGCATATGCCACCACCCTCTCAAATTTTCCTTCTTTCTGGGACAGGATGGCTCCAACCCCTTTGGGCGACCAGTCCACGTCCAGCCAGAAAGTGCGCCTGAAATCCGGCCGTGTGAGAACAGGCGCATCCACCAGCGCTGACTTTAGTGCCTGATATGCCTGCTCACAACTCACATTCCAGGCGAATACAACATCTTTTCTTGTTAATTCAAACAAAGGGCCTGCTAGACTTGAATAGCCCTTAATGTATTTTCGGTAATATCCCGTCAGTCCTAGGAAAGACCTGACACCTGTAACATTTTTCGGAGTTGGGAAGTGTAGGACTGCTTGAACCTTTCCTGGATTGGGTTGTATACCTTCTCTGCTCACAACATGGCCTAAGAAGGTGATAGTTTTAGCAGCGAAACAACACTTGCCAGGATTGAGCTTTAGATTTACTTCCCTCGGCTTACAAAGCACAGCCTCCAAGTGTCGAAGGTGATCGTCCCATGTCTCACTATGGACGTTGAGGTCGTCCACGAACACTTTCAGGAACGTGCTCCCCAGATCCTTGAACACTTCGGACATGGTTCGTGTGAACGTACTCGTCGCATTCTTGAGTCCGAATGGCATCACAGTCCAATCATATAGTCCTGTTTTGGTAATCAGCGCGGTCTTTTTCATATCTTCCGGAGCCATGCGGATTTGCCAAAAGCCGGACTGCAGATCGAGTACAATAAACCACATTGATTTGCCCAGCTGATCAATTATGTCCTCGACGAGCGGCATCGGAAACATGTCTCTGCGCGTTTGAGCATTGAGGGGTCTGTAGTCTCCGCAAAAGCGTCTACTCCCATCCTTCTTCACTGGAAGCGTTACTCTGCAGGCATATTTTGAGTTGCTAGGCCGCATCTTACCTAGGTCAACCAGTATATCAATCTGCCTTTTGACTTCAGCCTCCTCCCAGAAAGATAGTCGTCCAGGAGACGCATTGCACGGCGGGAATCCCTGCGTATCAATGCTATGCTCCCCGATAGTGTAGTGACCCAGTTCGCTCTTGTTCCAAGCGAATACGTCCTTATATTTCTCCAGCATTTCCCAGAGTTGTTGCTGCCTATGTTCATCCAAACCAGCGTCGACCTTGATCCTTTCACAGATTTCCGTCCATCTAGTCTCTGACTCAGAGTGGTTGCTCGAAACGCAATCCTCATTGGTCTTGCAATCAGGTGCTTTGATGCTCACTCGAGCAGTTTGGAATATTGCTGGAATCACAAAGTCACGATTGGGCTGGTGCGGCTGCGACAACACTTTCCCGAGTACAGGGTGTGCGATCTCACACTTGCTTAACCTGTTCTCTTCCGCATCGGATGACCATTTAATCCAGTCGACATAGTCATCTCCATCGGAGTTCTCCTCAGTCATGATCCCATCAGTTTGTTCCTGCAACATAAGTTGCAACATTCCCTGTGGTCCTTCTGAGTTTACCAGTTCCTCAAACTCAGGATCCACGAACTCATCGTCCGAATCACATTGTCCCAAAGGATTAGATTATGAGTCATAGAACTCATCCTCATCACTTTCTTCACTGGAATCTGAGGTGGATACATCCTCCCCTCCTTCGACTTCTCCCTGATCTTGACCGGATCCCACATTAGCATCTCGATCATCAGGTGCATTCTTAATACAGGTCGTTGTTCCGTCCCTTCCTTGACCCGCATTCACTCTCTGCAGTAAATTGACCACGGTGAGTGGTAGGACTTCCACCTGTGTTCCAGGTCCGTGCCTCACCTGAATCAGTCCCCGTTCAACGTCCACCACAGCCCCGATTTTCATCAGAAAATCTAGACCCAATAACACGTTATATCCATCCGTGTCCACGACCATAAAAGTCATCGCGCATTGGACACCCCCGATCTTCATTTGCACTTCATCAACCCGACCTAAGGCCCAAGTGACTACTCCCGACGCTGTCTTATAACTCTCATTCCTTGTTACAAGGTGCATTATGCCTAGCTCCCTCACTACAGCAGCAGCCAAGACTGACATGGATGCTCTTGTATCCACTAATCCTTCAATGATGCAGTCGCTGATCTCTACAGGTAAGTGTAGAGTCTTACTTTGATGCGTCTTACTGACGCAGATTCTTCGGAGCGATGGAGTTGCAGAGACTACTGAAACTTGATTTTCGGTAGTCTCCGAATCTCTTCTTCTCCTTGCGAGCTTCACCAAACTCTCTAAGTGTTCCAGCTCACTAGGAATCATGAGAATAGTCTCCATAGGGGATAAAGAAATTTTCCCTTTTATGAAATGTGAGAGGATTTTGGACCTCACAGAGACGTCCCTGCTCACACCAGCTCCCTCCCTCTCAGCTTCGGGAACTGGTCCAATGCCTCCTGGTGCGACTTCGACAGGAGTTCTTCTTCTCGGAACTCGAGTGTAAGAGAATGCATTCTCATTTCCACATAGCCTATTGAGTCGCTGTTCGGTTGTTGCCTCATCATCAAGCATTACCTCCAAGAAATTCGCCGCCCCAGATGTAGACTTCCCATCCTTATTCTTCTTCCAGCATTTATCCTCGGAATGTCCAAGTCCTGTACAGAAGGTACATTTGACACCACAATTCTCTGTCCTATGTGGCAGATTGCACTTTGCACATTTCGGCCGTGCTTCATTTTGCCTTGGACAGGCAGTGGCCATATGGTCCTTACCCTTACAGAGTTGGCATCCTCCAAAGGCAGTGGAAGAGGATGACGATGCCGAGTCATGCGAATTCCCCTTGAAGAAATTGATAAGGGTACTATTCAGCGCAGCAACCTGCTTCCCCACAGTATTGTCTGACGTATCCTCCTCTTATTCCTCTCGAAGAGGTTCATATGGCGTCTCTCCGAGTTCGCCCAGAACTCTCTCCACTTCGACCGCAGCTCAAACCAGTTCTTCAATATCTGTGAACACCCTTACACACACAATTTTCGGATTTCTGGCCTTAGTCTAGCCAAAAACCTCCTTCTCTGTTCGACATCCTGAATCTGACCCTTTCGGAACAATTTGTCCAGTCGCTCAAAGTACTTTTGGACGCGCTCCCTAGGTTCTTGCTTGACGGCATCCAGCTTCACGCGGATGTCATCGGCGTCGACGTTCCCATATTTCTGTATCATGAGTGTGCGCAGCGCCGCCCAATCAGCAGGCGCTGGCTATAATCGCCGAACCCACTCTTTCGCACGGCCTCTTAGGTTCAATTTGGCGATCTTGAACAACTTATTAGGCGTCAGGTCTCTGACTTCTACAACCATAGTCAGCCGCTCAGCCCAGTCGGTGACGTCCTCACAGTCATGTCCCCAAAACAAATCGTCTAGTCCTTGTGGACTCGTCATCTTGCCAAAAAGTTCACTCCTAATACAAAATTCTCAAAAATCAAATGTTATTCTGACCGTGGAATGTAGCTTGCTCGCCTTCATAAACAGGTCTCAACGGCAAAGCTGAAAAATTAGAAGGAATAAGAGAGAAAGCTTGCTCATCTAAGGATTCTAGCTGGAACTACTAGCTATTCCCTGCATCGCGCCAGATCCGCTAACAGATCAAACGTGAGCGTGATCCTCCATGCTCGATTCGGATGATCCGGTCCCCGGTTTGGAACAGATCTTCCACTCCTGGAATGTATATCCTGGGAAAGTGGTTCGCTGTGGGAGTTGATTTGGGAACCCAAACGTCCCCGACTCTCGGTATGCTGCGCACAGTTTCGGCCAACGATGGCGTCACCCTACGCAAGGTATGTTGTGAAGTAATATTGGTGCTGCATTCGTGAGGTTGAGACCCATCCACTCGGTCCATTCCTCGCCTTTACCCAAACTTATGCCCTTATATGGAATCCGATGTGATCAATTTCCACCGCGATGTCTCCTACGCGAGTTGCCTCCGGGTCGAATCCCACAATGGTCACTACACCAAATCCCTGAAAACGCAAAACAACAGCACCCCTGGTAGGCCCTCCCTGACTACTGTAGAAATCAAAACAAAGGAGGAGCCTCTCCTCAGGGGTTACCCTCGTCAATATCTCGGGCGCTATCTCTTCTGGACTTGACGACGACATAATCGCTCATCTCATCCACACTCTCAGGTCCAATCCAGTACACCCGGATCGCTACGCTCTGATACCAAAAAGGGCGGGTCCATAGAAACCCACAGCCTTATGCGCTGCCAGCACCCGGACCCTGACTTCTCACACCCCCACTGTCCGATTCACATCCATGTGTACTCACCCAACCTCACCAGCAAACGGCCTAACTGCCTGATCGCTGATTCGGCTCAATCTGAACTGCTACGCACCCAGCAACACGAGACTCAACACCAGACACGACTCGGATCATGCATCACAGATTATAATGCTCAAGACAGAGCTCGGATTCTCATTATCAAGTTATTTACATCTCTCGAGAGCACATGCCTTGCCCTCGGAACTTAAAATCCTCACAACCAGAGGAACTGATCATTCTTCAAAAACACACACACTCTCTCTCTCTATCTTGGAAACTCGTGCAGCAACGAGCTAGACCAAACATCAGACGCAGTGAAAGATCACGATCATGGTTACCAACTCAACGCTACCGAGCTATCCGAATTTCTTTGTCTTCTTATGTCCTACTCTACTTCCTCATCTGAACATTATTTGCTTCATAGACGTGGAGATTCCTCTGCTCACAAAAAGAGACCAAGTTTTTTTTTTTTTTTTTTACAACTCCTCACTCACTGCCCTAGCTTCTACATACTAGCCATTCCTTACCAGCTCTGCATTCTCCTCAACACTGAGTCTTTCCTACATCAGACATCACACCAAAATCACTTAGCTGCTTCTGTCCTCCCCACCACATACTGGTTCCTCCTTTACAAAAGTTCTCTCCTTCAAAAACCTCCTGTCGACCTCTCTCGATCCCGCCTTTCTCCAGCGCCTTGTCTTCCTCCTTACGTTTCCAAACCGCCATCCCTCATAAACGCAGCACGAACCCTGATCATAATTTGGAACCGCCATCCAGCCCCCAAGCTCATTCACTACAGTCGTCACAGATCCTCAACCTAAGCATTGTCCATGCAGATGTAATGCATGGGCGGCCGTCACAGACATGAAACGGCTCAAAGAAACGTTGATTAGGCACCCTGATCAGTGGGCGCTCAAAAATTAGGGTAACTCCATTTCCCATTACATAGGGTTTGACAATAGTCGGGCTTCACTACTAAGTGTAATCCTAGATTTAAAATTGAATTCAGGCTTGCACCTCTAAGCATATTAAAATTTCACTTACTCCTGGCTTGATAATGTAACTGTATGGAATTGCAATCCATCCTTCCTCATTACAACTATCATGTAACAGGAGAAATAATTATACTTAAAAATAATATCCTTTCGACACATAATATGCATCATATTTTGAAGTTGTAATTTGAATTTTAATGTTCCTCAAAAAGTTCATTGTTTGGACAAAAAGAATTCATTTATTAGCAATTGATGAAAATATTCATTGTCAATATGAACAAAAGGTCTTCATTATATGGGATTTGGTCAAGACACAAAAACCTTGATAGATTCAAATTACTTTTTTGGTATTCATAGTATAAAAAAAAAAAAAAACTTAATAACGATTTGATTATAAATGAATTTTTTTTGACATTTCACATTAAATTTATTTTTTCCATAATTAGCACTAAGTGACATCATTATACTAACATCAATCTTTGCCTATAAATAGCCACATATATATTTTAAAATGCTACATGGAGATACACATGTGAAACTAGATTGGATCAAAGTAAATTCAAATCAAAATGTACTAAGTTTTCCATGGACTAATGGAATGACTTTGCTTTTTTGCCTTGCAAAAGTTCATAATTCCCAAACCTAAAAACCTTCATACAATTCAATCACATTTTTGACACTTGGACAATTGAATTTGAGGTCACACTGGGCAATCTTCCAACATTTGCTTTTGGAAGCCCTCATTCCTACACTTATCACAAACCCATTGAATAAGAGGACCCTTGTTGTTCATCCTATGGTATTAACCCTAGTTAGACCAAATGATTATGAAATACTCTTCTTCCTCTCCTTCAAAAAGTTGACAAGCCATTGTTCAGCTGATTTTTTTTCATCAGCCATGTTCCTTGCAATTCCTTGTTCAATCAAGGTTGTGTTCCCTTGAAATGACTCATGTTCCAACATTTTGCATATTCCATCACTAGGCAAGTAATGCCCAAGGGCATCTGTGTCAAGTGCTAATAACAAACCTTTTCCAAAGTTGGGTATCATGTCACCAACTCCTGCAGCAACATGGGCCCCCACTTTCAACAAAAGGGAAAAAATGGTAAGACCGGTGACAAGGTAAGGGACCCATTTTTGCACTTTTGGGTTAATCAAGGTAATTTTTTCGCCTTTTTGCTTTTCCAGAACATGAATCCCTTCAATGTGCTCGCACAAAAGATGGAGATGGACCAGTTGAATCCCGGGTACCATCTTCACAATAAGTTTGCGTTGGCCATTAGAACCCGTTGTGGTGAAATAAACATTGCATGGAACTTGTCGTTGTTGTAATTGAACTGACAAGCTTATTATGTTATCCAATTCCATCCTCAACATGTTGTGCAGCTTGCTCTCCATGGATTGAATCTCTTGCTTTGTTCCTTACATCAACTTCTCCAAATTCTTTTCCAACCTTTTTTGCATTAAATGCAATTCAGGGACAATTGCATGACGAATGCACTCCACCAAATGTTGCAAAGTAGCATTTCCATTGTTTTCGAAATCAATGTGTTGTTGGACATGGTTTGTATGGAATGAATCCATTTTGATTTCATTTTAAAAATCTTGAGGGGAGATTTCAAAACATGTCTTGTTTTCTTGTAGCTTGGTAAGTCCACCTACCAATTCCTTAAGTGCTCTACATTGCCTTTGAAAAACTTCATGGGTGTCAACCTCACCCAAAAGGGATATTGCTGTATCCTCCATGCTTCCACCAAAGAAGTTGATGTTGCATTCCTCCACATTTGCAACTTCTTTCCATGTATGCACATATGATGTATCAAGGTTTGTTGCAAGTAAATCTTGCTTCAAATCCTCCACCAACACTACTTGGTGCTTTCTGTTTTTGCACAACAACAAGACTTCAACAGCCTTTGGTTGCAAAACTCCTCGCACAAGAGCAATGCCTTGACAACCAACTTGAGGCGCACTACACAATTGTTCGATTTGACTCAACACGTGTTCATCAATAAATTAGAGAGTGTGCAATTTGGTTTTGGACGATCTCACCAATATGTCGATGAAAAGATGACTTTTCATATCATCTCCAGCTAATTCCACAAAAATCTCCATACTATTTATTAAAATTTTAAAAAGGTTTTTCTCACTTTTGCAAGAATTTGCTTTAATTGGCACATTTTTCTCAAAATGATTGTATAGTGTGACCTGCATCAAAAGGAATTTATGCATAAAAAACATTTAATATGTAAAAATTTCTAAATTTCAATGAACATACTTGGTTACAATAGGATAGCAAAAGTCACATTTTCCTCACTTATTTCACCATTTAAAAAGCAATGGGTTTGTTTGCAAGAAGAATGTTGCAACATGTTACAAAAGGTGATGGTTCACAAATTTTCATGACATTACAATTAGCAAAAATACTCATTATAATAAAAAAATTACACTGCAAACTACTTATATAATATATAATGTAAAGGTGTGAATATTTATTGCTCATGATTATGTCATGAATATAAGTCAATACCAAAAAAATTAATTACCACATTATAAAAATGTTTGAAATTATATTTAAACCACATGTTTCGACAATATGATGGAACCAAATATTTCATGTAAACACATTAAAATTTATTTAAAACATTACATTTGTTGCGATACCTAGTACTATATAATGTAACTATATCCACTTTAAATGATGACACAAAGTAAGGTGAATAAATTAAATATTATTCAATATTCAATGGGACATTGAAAATAAGACTTGGGATAAATTTTTACCTGGACTCTTGGGAAAAATCCTAGGGTGAATGTGGTGAGTTCTTGGTCATAACATTGTAACCTTCGTCCAAGGTGGATGACAGTTGTTCCTAGTGGAAACTTCTTGAAAGTCCATTCCAAGGATCTTTCACCTCGTGCAACAAATTCATCAGGCTTCAATGTAGTGGGTACAAATATTCGCATTGAATTTTGTGCATTTTGATTTGCATCATGGTTTTTTTCAGAATATGCCAGGTGCATTTATAACATTAGGCGAACAAGATATTTGGGGATATCAATTGCAACGTTTGTGCCCTCACGAATGATCTTCTTCAAAGACCGTTTGATGAGATTTTGGATGTCTTCAATGTTGCCCAAACCATCTTGAAAAATTTGTTTCCATCCGGCTCTTTCAACATCTCCATGAAGTGTGATGAGGCGACCCATCACTTCGTTACAAAACCAATTTGGATTCACAACCACAAAATCCTCATCCTTGAAATAGATGACTTCACCGGCATCATGCAAAAACATTGCTATTGCGACATGTGGTTTGAAATTTGACTCTCCTTCAACCTCCAAATTTCGTAGGTTTGGTTCTACCTTGTCAACAATGTCATTCTCAAATGCTTTCATTGTCACAATGGGTTCGTAAGGATGTTTACGGTTCCATTCAGACAAGCCATGTTGCACCTTCATGCATGCTTCATATATGTGCGGCACCTTTTTGAAGATTGATGCACGATATTGCATCACCTCCTTCACCACCACTTTTGCTTCTCGAGAGGAGTGGGCATTGATCAAATGACAAATTGGAGATAAATCAACAAAAGCAGCAAACTTTTGTTTCAAATCTCTTAAACGAGTCTCCACAAGGTCTTTGTCATCTTGAAACCCCTTGTCACCATTTGTTAAAACAACCAACACTTGGGGTGGAAAATTTAATGACCTTTTGTTGTTAGATGAGATGAATCACAACCAACAATGAATTTCATCTTAGATATCATTTGGATCCTTTTTTTGCCCATTTTTTCTATCAAATGGACTACACACCAAGACAAAATAGCAAACATTTCCTTGTATGGTCAAATCCAGAATCATGGTGTCATGAAAGGCATGGTACTCCTCTTGGCCTGCCAAATCCCAAATGGAGATTTTTTGATGTTCGTCATCAGCAAGGACATTGATTTGTATCCCTCGTGTTCTTTTGGCCATTTCATTTGGGTCGTTATTGAAGCAAAATCCCTTGAAAGGTTTGCGCAACTCAACCACTTTGTTTAGTGGAATGAACATCTTTCCTTGGAATCCTTTCACAAAACTTCTAACCATTGACCTCCTTAATGTAGTTTTACCTGTCAAGTTGAAGGGACATGAATTTAATGAGTTTAACTATGTTGAATGTAATTTGATTATGCCTCATCTTTAGATAAGTACTATGCATTTAGTCAAAATTTGTAACATTTTAACATGAACATATATTTATATAGGTTGCGCCTAATGGATAGGGATAAATGATTTTAATGTGCACAGAAAGAAAATCAATTCTATTGCAAACTAGGTTAAAAGTTCTAGAAGATTTAATCTTTGAACTTCAAGTTTTAAAAGAATGTTAATATAATGGGAGGCAAGCAATTTGATATTACATTGTAGTTTGTAAAAAAGATCTACGGTTTTATTATTATTAGCCACCTTGTTTTATTTCATTCCTATACAATTTTGGCTTAATTTGTTTGAATTTTATGTTCAGGAATAAAATTTGTTAAATTGAACAAAATAATATTGATAATAATAATGTGAATGTTTCAAAAAATAATAATATTCAAATTATTGTATGGCCTTTGCGTATTTTTTTGATGTTTTGTTGGTTTATCGCTTGAAGTAAGTCTTCCAATCTATATGAATTGTGTGTTAAAATTTCGCAAAACACAAGACTAAATCCAACCTTAGAAGCGAAGTTTGTAAATGAGTTTTAAAATTGAACCAACGCCCATCAAATTGTAAAAATTGCAAAATCAATTACCCTAGAATGTATTTTTTGGTGAAATATATGTTTAATCTTGTTTATTAATAATGGTCAATGATCTTGAAGAAGTTTTATTTTTCTCTTGATAATCATTAATCCCTACATATTATAAGCTATGAATTACAAAATTAGGATGTCTAAAAAAGTGGTTAATATTTATTGTTAACTATTGTAATTGATATTTTGTGGAGTGTACATTAAGCTTTGTTAATAAACGAGATTTCGTGAATCTAAAATTTCCTTTAATTAAACATTATGGAAAACAATTGAATGTACTTTGGAGGAGTGGGAATTCAAAGTTCTTCAAGTTCTTTCAATTGAGTAGACCCTAAGTTCTAATAATGTATAGATATATTGTACTTCATATTTTAATTTCCTGGACTAATTCCTCGCCCAGTTCTCATAGAATGGTTGATAGATCAAGCAAGCATTCACTAAATTTGGGTTGATTCAACTTTCCATTCAACATCCAAATGATCTTTCCATTTCTTGTTTTAAAAGGAAATCTCAACGTGCATGTCAATATAGAATTTTGGTTTAATTTTGTAACCAAATTACTTGGGTAGAAAAATAAAATTATTTCAGAATGTGGTTAAAAGCATGTCCAATTGACTAAATTTGTATCAAGTAGTTCCAATGAAGGTCACATGTAATGTAGCGTAAGGGCCATTAATGGGCTTCAAGTGTATGTGAAAATAAATATTTGTTAAAGAATTGATTCAACCGCTTACCTGAGTATCCGTCACCACATAAGAACACTCTTGCGAACTGCGGTTGAACTCGACGCATCCCCTTCACCACCGCCATGTAATCGCGCGAGTTCATTTCCAACTGGGCCTTCACTTGCACAGCACGTCCATCTCGTTCCAATGGAGTGCCTCTGAGGTTAATATCCTTCAACCAAGGATTGGCTCGGAGAAGATCCATCATCTTCGTCAACACAACATCCCCTCCAACAGCTGCGCAATGGGCTAGGTTAAGTGTGTGAAGAGTTTCATTTGTTTCCAACGATTCCAAAATCGTGCACACATCCAATGGGTCTGAAAACCGTGAAGCTTCAAACTCCAAATGTGTCAATGAGCCATTTGTGCGCAATATTTGAGCAGCAGCTCTAGCCCCTCTTTGTCCAATCTCCCAGTTCCAGAGCGTGAGTTTCTTAAGTGACTTGTTAAGAGGTGGCTTTCCATCATGACCAGTAAGGGGCGCAAGTACCACCTCTACTCCAGTTTCTGAGGTCCCCTTGTCTGCAAAAACCTCCAATGTCTCCAAGCTCAGATTCACACTTAACATCGCCCCCAAGGAAGCCCGTCCAATCTCTGTCCCATGAGCGGCAAGTTGAAGACTTTTAATAGTGCGATTGTTTTTCAACATGTTCGAGACAATTTCCATTCCCTTCTCACTACGATCACCACTGGTACCAGCGGATGCAATATCGACCCATAGAGTCGCCAACCTTGGATGGGATACCAAATTCTCGCATAGGACCTCCAGCTCCTCAACATCCAACGGACGCAGAATAGTCAATTCCTTCAAGCTCTCGCATGTGCTGACGGCACCTATAACTTCCAGGCGATGCTTTCTATCCCACCTGCTGCTTCCAAGGTGAAAATTGTGACCGTGAAAACTGAATGTTAGGGTCTCCAATTGAGACTCTTTTAAGGTGGTGATGAACTCATCCATACTTACGTCTTTCAACCTCGCATCTTTGTCGTACGACACTTCCACCCTGTGCTCTTGCGAGGGTGTAGAGACAGGCGTCTGAGTATAAGAAGTGGGCTGATCACCAAGGATTGAGAGATCGTCACTCTCCTGAGCCACTCCTTCTGATCCAGGCTGTTCCATCATTTTCTTGCGCTCATCACACCTGTCCCCACTACTCATGTTGATCTCATTCGCCATCTCAGGACGCGATGGGTCTTGTGGCATATTTTCGATCGCGTTGGTTGCGCCGTTACAAGAGTCGTGGCGCTCCGTTGGACTCCTGCCTAGCTCTGGATCCCCGGGATCTATCTCCTCGGAACATTCTCCAGCCTCCATTTTGCAACAAGTGGAAACGAATGGCAATGAAATTGCACTCTGCTGCAACACTACAACACAAGCTTTCATAAGCTTTTGCTCAATAATCAGTATATCAGAAGTCATGCAACGTTTTATGTGACAAAATTTCACCAAAAAAACCTTAGACTAAACTAACCATTTATGACCCATCACAACCAGCAAGATCCATGTAGCATTTTGCTGCACTATCAATTACACGTCGACCAGTTGCAAATCATTGAACCTGCTTAATAGTGCCTAACGTCTAAAAGTTAGGACATGACCATCGTCGTTCCAACAACTTTCCTCAGTGAGTTTTGATAGCTCAACCATTGTGCTCCCAATATCCTCCATTGGGAGAACAGATTACTCAAAACACAAACTGCCTTGTTTCGGCATGAGAGACAACATCTAGCCAGTTCAGAATCAGAAGCAAGCGCCTAGAATAGGAGGAAACAGACACCTGCAAGTTCTGCGATTTGTGGGAAAAGAAGTGGCGCAGATGGGTGAGCCGGTGCGTCAACCACTTGCTTCTAGTCGTTCCCTTGAGCCAAGTATCAACCCATTAATATTGAACGTATGCTTCTGGCAATAACCGTAGCTAGTGCGGTGACCCTGACAACTGCAAATTCGCGAATCGCAGCAGTTTGACGTTTGTAAAGCGGAGCCAAGTGGATCAAATACCACAGTTTGCTAATTCACAGATAGACCTTTCTGGAGTTCTCTGTAAGGCTGAGTTAAGTGCATCAAATACCAAAGGCAACTCAAGAACGACTTGGCACTTGTATATGGTTAGGCCGGCACTTGAGTTCAACTTGATTGTCAATAAAGAGCCCAGATTGTGAGCACAAATGCGGTTGTGTGTTTCTGTCTAGACGCAAGATATAAGTGGGATTGAGGCAAGCGTGTTCTTGTGCGAAATGGTGCACACGGTTTCCCAGCAAAGTCGACCGATTGGTAGCCTTCTGTGAAACCGGTCCCTCCATTGTAGTCGCAGACATGCAAAACCAGCTTTTTCAAATCCCTATACTCCCACAGATACTGTATAGAGACTTGGTTGAACAGCTGGAGCACAGAGTTTTGGGTCCTACAACTCTGTACCAAGCACAGTATCAAATGAGCGACGTGCCATGTAACTGTTCTCTGGTGTCCGGTGGTGCACACGTTTTGTTGGCACACTGATTGATGTGTGTGATTTTCTCGGCAACTAAACTTGAGCACATTTGGAGTTTTTTGCGAAACCCATGCATTTGGAAGTGTTCTCTAAACCCAAGTCGCTATCGTTTTAACTGGGTCCTGTAGAATCAATCACTTTTGAGATTGTCACTGCATAAACCATATTATGCTTTTGCATGTGTTTCTCAATCAAAATGTGCCTGAACTCATGATGTGCTTCCGTTGCACATGTACCGAAATGTATACGGATATGGTGCAGAAGGATATATAGAGTTTGGAGCTAATTTATTGGGTTCTTTGTAGCTTCTTGGACATCACCACCCACCCCAATATTTCCAATTTTCAATTCACTACCAAAACCTAGATCACCAACAAAACTGAGGTTACCACCATTCATCAGCACAACTGTTTTTTTTAGGGGTTTTGTGATGTAGCTAGCCAATGTGGCCATCATCTAAAAATTAATTTAGTCAAATTTGGTACATACTATACATGAAAGTAGAAATAAGTAGATTGGTTTAATAATCTTGGCCACCTCATAAGATTTAAAGGTTTCAGAATTTTTCTTCATTCAAAATATGCTGAATTTGTGGGATTTTCACCATAAAAAACACTTGTACAGAGTCGAAACCCTATTTCACACGTCAAATTTGGCAAAATTTCACCAATAGAAAGAACATTCACACACACACAAAACTGAGATCACCCATGAAAGCAGGGATCATACACTAGAGATCTTTAAATTAGAACTTTGCAAAAGTGGCAAGGTATTATTCATACATGTAGCATATAACATTAGGGCCCCGGTGGCAGCCCAACCCGTGTTCCTTGGGTTAAGTTAATTGGGGCTTCCAAGTCCCTTTCTCGTTATGGCAACTTGGTTGAGTATTTCAAATCCCCTTGTTCATGTGTGATTAAATTTTGGGCCCAAGTTCCTCAGGAAAAGAGCAAAATTTTAGCTAGGGAACAAACACATGGTTTTTGGAGAATCTGAGCCCAAAACTTCTCCCGCAAGAACAAAGGGGCTGAAATAGTCAAGTATGTTCCCACGGGGAGAAAGGAACTTGCTCCTGGAACCACCCATTTGCTCTAGGAAGCACATGGTTCCTCAGAACTGGAGCCCAAAACTTGGTTGCCCGGGGAACAAAAGGGATTCAAATGCAGAACCAAGTTGCCCTAGGGAGAACGGGACTTGGAAAGTCTAACCAAGGTGGCCCAGGGAAAAAGGGGTTGCGATACCTTGGGGAGACTTGGTTTTCCACCAACAGAACGGGTTGGGTTGCCCCGTGGAGACTTGGTAGCGGAGAAGGGGATTAAGCCCAGATTTAAAGAAAATGAAGGCCCCCGTTCTGGAGCGGGCACGTGAAGCTGCAGGTGGCGAAGAGTGACGCAATTGCATTCGTACTTTTGCTAGAAGGAGTCAAGATATTAAGATATAATTCGCAGCAAAAGGATCTGGCTGGGTTTCGTGTCGCACGAGTCTCCTACCAAGAAAGTCGCTATTCTTGTAACACGATTCCTGAACGCATGATCAACTTCCTCGTAGGAATGTTTTTCTTGGACCAAGTCTTCAACAAACTCTGTCGGTTGTGTGTATGGTACAGAATTAAAAGCTTTGGAGCTAATTTATTGGGTTCTTTGTAGCTTTTTGGACATCACCACTCAGCCCAATATTTCAAATTTCCAACCCCACCAAAACGAAGATCACCAACAAAACTGAGGTTACCACCAAAAACTGAGATCACCCACACCAGTATTTTTTTTCTAAGGATTTTGTTATGTAGCCAATGTGGCCATCATCTAAAAACTAATTTATCCAAATTTGGTTACAACTGTACATTAAAGTTGAAGAAATTTAGAATCCTTCTATATCCTTAGCTACTTCAGAAAAATTAGGTGCTTTGGAAAAAATTTCCTTCAAAATTTGATGAATTTATGACATATTCTCCATGAAAAAACACAACACCACATCAAAATCATATTCTCCAGGTCAAAATTTGATGAAATTTCATCAGTAAAAAAAATTGACCCACACAAAACAGAGACCAACCACCAAAACCGGGATCATACACAAGAGATCTGTAAATTAAAATTCTGCAAAAGTGGCAATGGATTAATACCTGTAGCTGATAACATCTAGCAGCTCAACATCAACCGCTTATCCTTGGGGCAACTTGGTCAGGGTTTCGAAGTGCCTTTCTTTCTAGGGCAACTTGTTTGAATATTTCCAGTCCCTTGCTCCTAGGTGATCAAGTTTTGGGCCCAAGCACTTCATGAAACCAGTCATTTGCCCTAGGAAACACATGGTTCCCCCAGAACTTGGGCCCAAAACTTGATCACTAAAGAACAAAGAGACTTGAAATATCCATCCAAGTTGTCTTGTGGGGAAGAAAGGGACTTTGAAGTCCCCATTTCCTTGGGTAATAACCCATTTGCCTTGGCAAACACAGAATTCCCCAAGAATTGAGGCCCACAACTTGGTTGCCCAAGGAACAAGGGAAATTGAAATATTCAACCAAGCCCCCCAAGGAAAAAGGGATTTGAAAGATCCAACCAAGGTGCCCCAATAAAGGGTCGAGGTGCCTCAAGGAGACTTGGTTTCTCCCCCAGCGACAAGGGGTTGGGGGAGACTTGGTTGGGACAGAAAAGGGGATTAAGGGTTTACTTAGACCTGGGTTCCGCTTAGACCTTTTATCCGTGGGGAAGTTGCGACTCTAAGAAAACTAGCTTACAGAAATTGCGTAGGGATTACATTTTCTTTTGTCATCTGCGTGGTTCCTTGAAAAACAAATAGTGGAAAAGGATCAAACCTTCAATCTTTGGGTTGAACTGGGGATCCTGAACATTGCATTACATTATTTTTCTTTGAAAATATTGTACATGCAAGATACTTAAAATATTAATCATAATTTCGGTAGAATAAAAAAAATTGAATAATACTTTTTATATTGGGCACTGCCAGGTTTAATGTGTTACACTTGTTTAGGGAGGTTCCCATGCTTTTGATTTGCCAATATAATAGTTGGCTTGGGGCGATGCATTTATATAATCTTTCACCTTATTATGTATATTTTTTTCTGGTTTACAAATTGGGAATTGGATTTGGGAAGCATTGAATACACTATGTTGGATGTGATAAATATTGCTAAATACCCAAATGGCATCCACCATGGAGTGGGTCTTAGAGGCTAATTCAAGCATGAGACACTTGGAATTAGAGACCCTAATTGAGTCTATGGGTGAGATATTTAGTCGAGGTAGGCCAAAACTGCAAGGTTATCAGTTAAAGCATCTCGTGGCATATATTTTGATGTTAAAAAACCGCATAAGATTTTTTTTGCTTTCAACAGATTATATGATAAACTTATTGTTCACCAAAGAAATGATGAACTAAAAGTTTAGAGTTGTATAGGAGTTGGAGAACACCCAAGGCCATTTCAAAGAGGGAGCATTAAGTGTAGGCAAAAATGGGCGACAAATGCTGTTAGGAAAAGGAATTTTGGTTTGTAGATGAGGTGATATATGGTGACTCTCATATAGAAATTTTTCCTGGCTGTTTTACAAGGTATGTTCATTAGGCAGGAGGAGCGTACATCAAACTAGTTGATCCCTTTTGGGACCTGGAGTGGAGGTAGGCCTAGCACCCAATATTATGAAAGGTATTAATATTTTACTGCCCATGTAATTAAGGGTTTTCCATATAATTATGACAGAATAATTCAAGTGCTGTGAAAGAAAGGAAACAAGAAAAAAAATTCTTTACTTTGAAAGTGTTTGACATGATGCCACATGGCACTCTAAAATTTCAGATTGCGTTTTGAGCCCTCAGGCCTACCTCCACTAAATATCATTATTGTTCTTCTGTGCTTCGAAACTGAACAAAAAACTTAACAAACTGAACAAAAATTATGACAATTTCTTATAAATTCATGAAGAAATCATCCATCTTATGTTCCACTTATTTATGAAATAGACTAAACTTTGTTGAAGACAGACACATACCTGCCTTGTATTCTTTATGATAATTCATTGCACAGTTTTTTAATTGGAATTGCTGACATCTCAATTTAATTACTTGAGTTTAAAATGTAAGAAAAACGAGTAATTGTTTCAAACATTTGTGATTTTGTCCAATCCAACTCGATATAGAATTTAACATAGAATTGAAATTTTTGACATTAACATCCAAACATTGAAGACCCACAAGAAATCAAATTTGGAGATTATAGTTCCACAATTTCAATTTGCAATGATTTACAAACAGACCACAAAGAAATTAAAACAAAACTGTCATTCTTAAGCAGACTTACATATTAAACACCCAACATGGTAGTTACTTCCACAAAACATAATATGAAAGCAATGGTCTATGGTTCCTTATGGATCCAACAGTCCCTTTTGCAAGTCAGGTTGCCCTTACTTGACTCTTTAATGTGTTCGTGCAGGGTTTGAGTCATATTTCTGATGGTGATGGGTTTTGAATTGCAGTGACTTTTTGACAAGCTCTTACAACATTGGGGGCATCCATTAGCATGATGGCCTTCAACGGTCTTTTCATTCTCATAACCAACTATGGTCTTGAGTACCCAAGCTTCTCCAACAATCTGTACACACTTCTACAACCATGTGGATTTGTTTCCAGGCACCATGTCCAATTCTTTGAGGCGGCCTTCCTTGTTGCCTCTTCTATGAAAGACTCAACATTGTTTTAATTTTTTAAAACATCAGCTATTACTTCAGCATTAGCCTTGTATTACATAATAAATTGTGGGATGTTGATATTGAAGTTATTACATAATGTACCTAAACTTATGGTGTGCTTCCCTTGCACATGTATTGAAATGTATATAGATGGTCAGGAATTAGAAGCTTCAGTGCTAAATTCGGTTCTTTGCAGCTTCTTGGACGTCACAACTCGCCACCCACCCCAATATTTCCAATTTTCTGACACCACTGAAAATCCAGATTACCAACCAAACTGAGATTACCCACCATGGCTGAATATATTTAATGTCCAGAATTAAAAGCTTGGGAGCTATATTGCGTTCTTTGAATATTCTTGGACATCACCATCAACCACAGTATTTTCAATTTCCAACACCACCAAAACCTAGATCACCAACAAAACTGAGATTACCTCCAAAAACTGAGATAATTCACACTAGTGTTTTTTTAAGGATTTTGGGATGTAGCCAAGATGGCCATCATCTAAAACACAAGTTTGGCTACATACTATATATGAAAGTAGAAAAATAATGATGTTCTTAGCTACCTATTCAAACTTATCAGAAATTTCGGTGTTTAGGATTTTTTTTCCTTTGAACATGCAAATTTGGGCCGTTTTTCCAATGAAAAGTCACTTGTCTAGGTAGAAATCATATTTTCCAGGTCCAAATCTGACACTAATTTGCCACTAAAAAAAATACCGATCCACACACAAAAGTAACATCACCTGCCAAAACTGGGATCATACACAAGAGAGCTAAAAATTAGAATTTTGCAAAAGTGGCCTTGCATTAATACATGTAGCAAATAACATGTTGGGATTCAATCTTTCAACAAGGCATGACAGCATGGATTAGAACTAAAGAGGAGACTAATTCAGAATTCGTGGAAGGTTTTCATTCTTCTTCTTTTTCCTTCTTTTTAATTTGGGTTCATGAACAAGTTTTTTCTTTTCAATTTTGTGAGATCAAAAACTTGCGCAAACCTTACAGATGGCCTCAGATTCCTTTGCTACAATGCAAAAAAAGAATTTTTTCATCCCATACCTAGTTGTTACTAATGAAAAAAATGAATTTGCTAATATGTTTTAACTTGGAATGCTTAATGTGATTTCAGATTGATGATGTTCTAGGCTACCTATTGAAACTTATCAAAAAAATTTGTGTTTAGGAGATTTTCCCTTTGGAATTTGGCAAATTTGGGTCATTTTTTCCCTGAAAAGTCACTTGTATAAGCAGAAATCATATTTTCCAGGTCCAAATTTGATGTTAATTCGCCAATAAAAGAAAGTTTGTTCCACACAACTAAGATCACCCACAAAACTAGGATCATGCACAACAGACCTTAAAGTTAAAATTTTGCAAAAGTGGCCATGCATTAATACTTGTAGCAGATAACATGATGTGATTCAATCTTTCAACAAGACATGGCTGCATGGATCAGAATGAGAGAGGAGACTAATTCAGAATTTGTCAAGGTTTGCATTCTTCTTCTTTTTCCTTCTTTTTATTTTGGGTTCAAGAACAAGTTTTTTCGTTTCAGTTTTGTGATATAAAAAACTTGGGCTAACATAATATCACTTTACTACAATGCAAAAAAATAAAATAAAATCATACCATACCCAGTTGTTACTAAAGAAAAAATGAATTCGCTTATATTCTTTAATTTGGAATACTTAATGTGATATTTCAGATTGACGATTATTATGTTGCATTTTAATTGATAATTTTATATTAGGTTCAACTTGGAATGCCTAAATCTTAAAGTTCAAGTAGATTTTCATCCGCCTTACCTTGGGATTTCCAAATCCTTCATGGTTAGGGGCTAATATGCTTTCAAATTGATGATCATCACTAGCCTTTTTTATATTGTGAAAATTTTAAAAATTTAACAAATTGAAAAAACTGAACTTAATGAATATTTCCCAATATAATCAATTAAAATTAATGAACTCAAAAATTAAGTGATTTTGGAGGGTTTAAGTTGTCAAAAGTGAAGACAAATGTATCTTAATATGATCTCTACAAGTCTTCAGGTGCCATCTTGTTGCTCACCATGAGATTTCTAAATATTAATGAGATTTGTCTAGGAGTTGGAAGTTTTTTCATTGTTCCCAATATCTCCACCTACGATCGATCACACGGTTGATTCAAGAGGAATTTTGATAACTACTAGAGCTATGTACATTTTGGCAGACGTTAAAATTTCTGTTCACTAAAATGGTTGAAAACACAATTTGTTGTTTTGTTGATTTTTTTCCAAAATGTGTTGTAATCACATTAAGAGGTTTTGAGTATCACTATTTGTGGCAACGCAAGCGTCCAAATCATGACCAATGAATAGAAATGAGTGGTTATTGTGAAAAATAAGCAAAATGGGTCAATCTAAAATCCATGCAAGGTTTTTAGTATCTCTTTGGCAATCTTAGGTACTAGTGGAATGGATTTTAGTATTGTAATCACTCCTAACATCTTAAACATTGCAACTTCACAAAGATGCAACCGTCTATCAAAAGCAATAATACTAGAACTTAACTATGGGGTTCTAGAATGAAACCACTAAAATGCAAGGGTATATAACAAGAAAGTAATACCAAACCTTCTTATTTTTCTTGCATAATAATTTTAGGTTGTAGAAAAATCACAATATAACATGCTAAATCAACCCACAACATTTCAAACATGCATTTGCATTTGCACCTTCCTTATTAAATCCACTAGATATTGGCAAAAAACTAAATTTGTTGTAAATGAAAGTTCAGATCATTCAAAAGCCAAGGATTATGTAGGGTGAAAACAGAAGTTTAAACTCTGATCTAGAAATTATTCGTGTAGATCAATCCCAAGTTAAAGAGGTTGAGACTCGAGGACAAACTCCAAGAGGGCTATGTAGTATGCTATATGCAACCCATACTCGATTATAGCTCATTTTGTTTTAAGAACTTAAATTGCTTATTGTCAACATTTATTGAGGTGTTGTATGGGGGAGGATGTATCTTGAATTGCAAAAAGATTCACTAATGAACCCATGAAACATGTGCGCATCAAATTTGAAAGTTTTTGTACTAGAAATTTTTTTTTGGATGTTGCATAGCTTGGTTAATCATGATGCTATGAATTCTATATTATTTTTATTAAAATGTACTTCCTTCCGAAACATAAGGGAATATGTATCACCAAAAAAGCTGGAATGGAGTTGCACTAATACTTTGGAGTTTTTTGGACATGGCAACTAGCCACATAATATATTCCTTGGTCCATGCATCCTTTGCTAGCACTACTGAAGTTGTTGTGAGTTTCAATTCCTAGCATAATAATAATCTATTGAACTAACCCCAATGCTTTTCAAGGGGTTGTTCAATAACCGGGCAACATGCCTTATCAAGGTTGAAGCCTTTAAAATTGTCCTTCAAAGGGGTTGAATATAATGTTGGGTGCTTATTAGAAACAACAACTTGCCCTTGGGGATTATTAGGGCCAATTTTAGTGTTTAAAACTATGGTTCTCATAAAATAGTAAAGAGTTGGGTCTGGTATGTAACCATGATGGTTTTCAAATAATCTGTAAAAATGAAATTACTAGTTTTATAAGGTACCCCTCTTTACCAAATCTTTGATGAAATGCACCAATACTTTGAACCTTCTACAATGACTAGAATTGATGGTTCTTTGGTTTTGATATTAATAACAAAAAATGATGATTATTTGTTTGTGACATGTAAAAATAGAACAAACGGTTTTCTAGACCTTCACATTACCACAGAATAGTGGTTTAAACAAGTGTGATGTGGTTTTCTTTTTCAAGAAAAATAATTGGATGTGGGCTGTGTCTATGAAACCTTGTCTGACATCATCAAAGATTTCATTTCAACCGTAAACAGTGGTTCTCAAAAAAAAACCCCCTTCAAAAAACCTACCTTAAATCATGAGTTCTTTAGAATTCAGAAACCCAGAACATGCGGATAATTTAGTTTGAACATAAAAATAAATGGAAATAGGGGTTTTTTTAATTTTTGAAATTTCCAAAATTCAGGAACCAAACTGTACAACAAAATAAAAAAGCTACCCAACTCTTGTTTGACCGGCCAACTAATTGGGAAAAAAGAAATTGTCTTTTAAACCCCATAAGGTGCAAAAATCATGCTATCCAATCAATTTGAGTCTACCAACGGGCACAAGTTACAAAAAGGTTTTAGCATTGAAAATTGTGAAAATCTTGATTTTGTTTACAAAATGTTTTGTAGATTTTTTTTGAAAGGAGATTTCTTTGTCACATCCTTTGTGTTTTGTAGAGCAAGGTTTGACAATAACCAAGATTCACTACCAAGTGTAATCCTAGAACTAAAATTTAACGCATGCCTACACCTCTAAGCATATTAAGATCTCACTTACTCCTAGCTTGATAATGTAACTATATGGAATTGCAATCCATCCTTCTTCATTACAACTATCATGTAAGATGATAAATAATTTTACTCAAGAATAATATCCTTTTGACACATGATAGGCATTATATTTTGAAGTTGTAATTTGAATTGTAATGATCATCAAAGAGTTCATTGTTTGGACAAAAAGAATTCATTTATTAACTATTGATGAAAATATTTGTTGTCAATATGAAAAAAAGGTTTTCATTATATGGGATTTGGTTAGAACACAAAAACCTCAATAAACTCAAATTATTTTCTTTGTATGCATAGTACAAACAAAAAACAAACTTAGCAATGATTTGATTACAAATGAATTATTTTTCACATTTCACATTAGATTTTTTTTTCCATAATTAGCAATGAATGACATCATTCTATTGACAAAAATATTTGCCAATAAATAGCCATATATATATATATATATATATATATATATCACATGGAAATACACATGTGCAACTACAGTGGATCAAAGTGGATTCAAATCAAAACATGTTAAATTTTGCATGGACTAATGGAATGACTTTGCCTCTTCCCCTTGCATAAGTTGATAATTCACAAACCTAAA
Source organism: Sphagnum contortum (assembly GCA_963920785.1). Classification (NCBI taxonomy): domain Eukaryota; kingdom Viridiplantae; phylum Streptophyta; class Sphagnopsida; order Sphagnales; family Sphagnaceae; genus Sphagnum; species Sphagnum contortum. The sequence goes on from OY987289.1 coordinate 528,913, forward strand.
AAACTTAATACAATTCAATCACATTTTTAACATTTGAACAATTGAATTTAAGAAAATGTTGGGCAATCTTCCAACATTTGTTTTTCGAGGCCATAATTCTTACACTTATGACAAACCCATCGAATAAGAGGACCCTTGCCGTTCATCCTATGGTATTTAACCCTAGTTAAATCGAATGATTCTAAAATATTATTTTTCCTCTCCTTCAAAAAGTTAACAAGCCACTGTTCAGCTGAATTTTTCTCGTCAGCCATGTTCACTGCAGTTCTTTGTTCAATCAAGGTTTTGTTCCCTTGAAATGACTCATGTTCCAACATTTTGTGTATTCCATCACTAGGCAAGTAATCTTGAAGGGCCCCTGTGTCAAATACCAATGACAAATCTTTTCCAAAGTTGGGTATCATGTCACCCACTCCTGCAGCAACATGGGCCCCCACTTTCAACAAAAGGGAAAAAATGGTAAGACCGGTGATAAGGTAAGGCACCCATTTTCGCACTTTTGGGTCAATCAAGGTAATTTCTTCACCTTTTTGATTTTCCACAACATGAATCCCTTCAATGTTCTCACATAAAAGATGGAGATGGATTGTTTGAATCCCAGGTAACATTTTCACGATAAGTTTGCGTTTGGGACTAGGACCTGTTGTGGTGAAATAAACATTGCATGGAACTTGTCGTTGTTGCAATTGCACTGACAAGTTGATTATGTTATCCAATTCCATCCACATGTTGTGCAAGTTGCTCGCCATGGATTGAATCCCTTCCTTTGTTCCTTCCAGCGACTTCTCCATGTTTTCCAACCTCTTATCAATTGATTGCAATTTCTCTTCTATCTTAGGGACAATTGCATTATTGATGGGCTTCGCCAAATGTTGCAAAATAACATCTCCATTGGATTCCAAATCAATGTGGTGTTGGACATGGTTTGTATGGAATGAATCCATTGTGATTTCCTTTTGAAAATCTTGAAGGTCAATTTCAAAATATGTCTTGTTTTTTTCTAGCTCGATATCTTGACTTTCCAATTTCGGAGGTGCTCTTTGTTGCCTTTGAAAAACTTCGCGAGTATCAACCTCACCCAAAAGGGATATTGCTGTATCCTCCATACCTCCACTGAAGAAGTTGACATTGCATTCCTCCACATTTGGCACTTCTTTCCATAAATGCACATATGATGTATCAAGGTTTGCTGCAAGTAAATCTTGCTTCAAATCCTCCACCAAAACTACTTGGTGTTTTCTGCATTTGCACAACAACAAGACTTCAACAGCCTTTGGTCGCAAAATTCCTCGCACGAGAGCAATGCCTTGACAACCAACTTGAGGAGCACTACACAATTGTTCAATTTGACTCAACACATGGTCATCAATAAATTGGAGAGTGTACAATTCGGGTTTGCATGATTTCACCAATATGTCGATGAAAAGATGACTTTGCATTTCATCTCCAGCTAATTCCACAAAAATCTCCATACCATCGATTGAAATTTTAAAAAGGTTTTTTTCACTTTTGCAAAAATTTGCTTTAATTGGCACATCTTTCTTAAAATGATTGTATAGTGCGACCTGCATCAAAAGGCTTTTATGCATTAAAATCAATTTGTATGTAAAAGTTTTTAAATTTCAATGAACATACATGGGTGCAATAGGATAACAAAAGTCACATTTTCTTCACTTATTTCACTAGTTCAAAGGCAATGGGTTTTCTTCCAAAAAGAATGTCGTAACAAGTCACAAAAGTTGATGGTTCACAAATATTCATGACATTACAATTAGCAAATCTACTCGTCATACTTTTAAAATCACACTATAAACTACTTATATAATATATACATGTAAAGGTGCGAATATTTATTGCTCATGATTATGTCATGAATAAAAGTCAATACCAAAAAAATAATTTGCCACATTATAGAATTGTTTCAAATTATATTTTAAACCCATTGGTTCATTCGAATTATTTTCTTAATCACATGTTTCGATAATATGATGGAACCAATATTTCATGTAAACACATTAAAGTTTACTTTAAACATTACACCATGAAAACATTACATTTGTTATGATACTTATTATTGTATAATGTACCTATATACATTTTAAATGATGACACAAAGTAAGGTGAATAAATTAAATATTATTCAATATTCGATCGGACATTCAAAATATGATTTGGAATAAATTTTTACCTGGGTTCTTGGGAAAAATCCTGGGGTGATCGTGGTGAGTTCTTGGTCATAACATTGTAACCTTCGTCCAAGGTGGATGATATTTGTATTTGGTGGAAACTTCGTGGAAGTCCATTGCAAGGGTCTTTCACCTCGTCTAACAAAATCATCGGGTTTCAATGTAGTGGGTACAAATATTCGCACTGAATTTTGTGCATTTTGATCTGCACCAGGGTTTTCTTCAGAATATGCGAGGTGCATTTGTAACATCAGGCGAACAAGATATTTGGGGATATCAATTGCAATGTTTGTGCCATCATGAATGATCTTCTTCAAAGATCGTTTGATGAGATTTTGGATGTCTTCAATGTTGCCAAAACCATCTTGAAAAATTTGTTTCCATCCAGCTTTTTCAACATCTCCATGAAGTGTGATGAGGCAACCCATCACTTCGTTGCAAAACCAATTTGGATTCACAACCACAAAATCCTCATCCCTGAAATAGATGACTTCACCGGCATCATGCAAAAACATTGCTATTGCTACATGTGGTTTTAAATTTGATTCTCCTTCAAACTCCCCGTTTCGCAGATTTGGTTCTACCTTGTCAACAATGTCATTCTCAAATGCTTTCATTGTCACAATGGGTTCGTCAAGATGTTTTCGGTTCCATTCAGACAAGCCATGTTGCACCTTCATGCATGCTTCATATATGTATGGCACCTTTTTGAGGATTGATGCACAATTTTGCATCACCTCGTTCACCACCACTTTTGCTTCTCGAGAAAAGTGGGCATTGATCAAATGACAAATTGGAGATAAATCAACAAAAGCAGCAAACTTTTGTTGCAAATCTCTTAAACGAGTCTCCACAAGGGGTTTGTCATCTTGAAACCCCTTGTCACCATTTGTCAATACAACCAACACTTGGGGTGGAAAATGTAATGACCTTTTGGTGTTAGATGAGATGAATCGCAACCAACAATGAATTTCATCGTGGATATCATCTGCATTCTTTTTTCGCCCATTTTCTCTATCAAATGGATTACATACCAAGACAAAATAGCAAACATTTCCTTGTATGCTCAAGTCCGGAATCATGTTGTCATGAAAGGCATGGTACTCTTCTTGGCCTGCCAAATCCCAAATCGAGATTTTTTGATCTTCATCATCAAGAAGGACATTGATTTGTATCCCTCGTGTTCTTTTGGCCATTTCATCTGGGTCGTTGTTCAAACATAATCCCTTGAAAGGTTTGCGCAACTCAACCTCCTCAATGAACGGAATGACCGTCTTTGCTTGGAATCCTTTCACAAAACTTCTAACCATTGACCTCCTTAACGTAGTTTTGCCTGTCAAGTTAAAGGGACATGAATATAATGAGTTTAACTATTTAGAATGCAATTTTAGTGTGTTTCATCTTTATATAATTAGTAGGCACTTAGTCAAAATTTGTAAAATTTTAGCATTAGGATATATTTATATAAGTTGCGCTTCGTGGATACGGATAAACGATTTTAACATGCACATAAATAAAATCAATTCTATTGCAAACTAGGTTAAAAGTTCAAGAAGATTCTATCTTTGAACTTCAAGTTCTAAAAGAATGTTAATATAATGGGAGGCAAGCAATTTGATATTACATTGTAGTTTGTCCTTGTGTTTTTCCATTCTTATACATTTTTGGCTTAATTGTTTGAATATGATGTTGAGGAATAAAATTTGTTAAATTGAATAGAGTAAAATAAAATTAGTAATAATAGTCAAATCTTTCCAAAAAAATACTATTCAAATTATTGTACAGTCCTTGTGGATTTTTTTGATGTTTTGTTGCTTGAAATAAGTCTTCCAATCTATATGAATCATAGTAGTGACATACGAAATACGAGTATTTTTCGAAGGTGCTCAAAAAGAAGTATTTTCAAGTATTTTTTAAAAAACATTATAAAAATACAAAGGCTTGAAAATTGGCCTTTGTATCAAGTATTTTCAAGTATTTTTTAAAAAGCCCAAAAAAACGTAAAATACGCCTATGTTTGAAAAATTTGAGAGTATGTCACTACTATGATATGAATTGTGTATTAAGATTTGACAAAAGGTAAGATTAAATCCAACCTTAGAATCCAAGTTTGTAAATGACTTTTAAAATTGGATCAATGCGCATCAAATTTTTAAAGTTGCAAAACCAATTACCTTATAATGTTTTTTTTGTTTGAAATATATGTTTAATCTTGTTTATTAATGGTCAATGATCTTGAAGAAATTTTATTTTTCTCTTCATAAATTCCAATACTACATATTATAAGCTATTAATTATAAAATTAGGATGTCTCAAAAGTTGGTTAATATTTATTGTTAACTATGGTAATTGACCATTTGTGGAGTACATTAAACTTGGTTACTAAACGAAATTTGGTGAATCTAAAATTTCCTTTGATTAAACATTATGGGAAACAATCGAATGTAGTTTGGAGGAGTGGGAATGGAGAGTTCTTCAAGTTCCTTCAATTGAGGAGACCCTAACTTCTAATAATGTAGAGATATATTGTACTTCATATTTTAATTTCCTGGACTAATTCCTCAGCCAGTTCTTATAGAATGGTTGATGGATCAAGCATTCACGAGATTTGGGTTGATTCAACTTTCCATTCAACATCCAAATGATCTTTCCATTTCTTGCATTAAAAGGAAATCTCAACGTGCATGTCCACATAGAATTTTGGTTTAATTTTGTAACCAAATTACTTGGGTAGAAAAATAAAAATAATTTGAGAATGTGGTTTAAAGCATGTCCAATTTACTAAATTTGTATCAAGTAGTTCCAATGGAGGTGACATGTGTTGTAGCATAAGTAATGGGCTTCAAGTGTACGTGAAAATAAATATTTGTTAAAGAATTGATTCAACCGCTTACCTGAGTATGCGTCACCACATAAGAACACTCTTGCGAACTTCGGTTGAACTCGACGCATCCCCTTCACCACCGCCATGTAATCGCGCGCGTTCATTTCCAACTGGGCCTTCACTTGCACAGCATGTCCATCTCGTTGCAACGGAGTGCTATCGAGGTTAATATCCTTCAACCAAGGATTGGCTCGGAGAAGATCCATCATCTTCGCCAACACAACATCCCCTCCAACAGCTTCGCAATAGGATAGGTCAAGTGTGTGAAGAGTTTCATTTGTTTCCAACGATTCCAAAATCGTGCACACATCCGATGGGTCTGCAAACCGTGACTGTGGAAGCCCCAAATGTGTCAATGAGTGATTTGTGCGCAACATTTGAGCATCAGCTCTAGCCTCGCCTTGTCCAATCTCCCAGTTGTCGAGGCTGAGTTCCTTAAGTGACTTGTTAAGAGGTGGCTTTCCATCATGACCAGTAAGGGGCGCAAGTACCCACTCTAGTCTAGTTTCTGGGAACCCGTAGGGTGTACCAAGAAACAATGTCTCCAAGGTCGAATTCACACTCAACATCGCCCCCAAGGAAGCCGCTCCATTCTCTGTCGCATCCTCGGTATCAAGATGAAGACTTTTAATAGTGCGATTGTTTTTCAACATGTTACATATAATTTCCAATCCCTTTTCACCACCATCAGCACACCAACCAATGGATGTAATTGCGACCCGTAGCTTCGCCAACATTGGATGGGATACCAAATTCTCGCATAGGACCTCTATCTCCTCACCACGCAACACACCCACAAAGTTCAATCTCTTCAAGCTCTCGCATGTACTGACGGCCTCTATAACTTCCAGGCGATGCTTTCTATCCCACTTGCTTTCTTTGTCATTGTGGAAACTGAAATCTAGGGTCTTCAATTGAGATTCTCTTAAAGTGGTGATGAACTCATCCATACTTACTTCTTTCCAGCTCTGGTTTCCGTCGTACGCCGCCCACACCATGTGCCCTTGCGAGGGTGTAGAGACAGGCGTCTGAGTATAAGAAGTGGGCTGATCGCCAAGGATTGACAGATCGTCACTCTTCTGAGCCACTCCTTCTGATCCAGGCTCTTCCATCATTTTCTTGCGCTCATCACACCTGTCCCCACTACTCATGTTGACGTCATTCGCCATCTCAGGACGCGATGGGTCTTGTAGCATATTTTCGATGGCGTCGGTTGCGCCGTTACCAGAGTCGTGGCGCTCCGTTGGACTCCTGCCTAGCTCTGTATCCCCTGGATCTATCTCGTTGGAACATTCTCCAGCCTCCATTTTGCAACAACTGGAAACGAATGGCAATGAAATTGCACTCTGCTGCAACACTACAACACAAAGTTTTAATAAGGTTTTCCTTAATATGTTCTCAGTATATCAGGAGTCATGCAACGTTTTATGTGAAAAAATTTCACCAAAAAAGGCTTCGACTAAACTAACGATTCATGACTCATCGCAACCAGCAAGATCCATGTAGCATTTCGCTGCACCATCAACTACACGTCGACCAGCCGCAAATCACTGAACCTGCTTAATAGTACCTAACGTCTAAAAGTCAGGCCATGACCATCGTCGTTGCAACAACTTTCCTCGGTGAGTTTTGATCGCTCGACCATCGTGCTAATATCCTCCATTGGGAAAACAGATTACTCAAAACACAAACTGCCTTGTTTCGGCATGAGAGACAACATCTAGCCAGTTCAGAATCAGAAGCAAGCACCTAGAATAGGATGAAACAGACACCTGCAAGTTCTGCGATTTGTGGAAATAGAAGTCGCACAGACGGGTGAGCCGGTGCGTCAACCACTTGCCTCTCGTTCCCTTGAGCCAAGTATCAACCCACTATTGAACGATGCTTCTGGCAATAACCGTAGCAAGTGAGGTGACCCTGACAACTGCAAATTCTTGAATCACAGCAGTTGGAAGTTTGTAAAGCGGAGCCAAGTGGATCAAATACCACAGGTTGCTAATTCCCAGATAGATGTTGCAGGAGTTCTGTGTAAGGCTGAGTTAAAGTGCATCAAATACCAAAGGCAACTCAAGAACGACTTGGCACTTGTATATGGCTAGACCGGCACTTGAGATCAACTTGATTGTGAAGAAAGGGCCCAGATTGTGAGGGCGAATGGAGTTGTGGGTTTCTGTGTAGTCGCAAGATATAAGTGGGATTGAGGCAAGCGTGTTCTTGTGTGAAATGGTGCACACGGTTTCCCGGCAAAGTCCACCGATTATGAGCCTTCTGTGAAACCGGTCCCCGCCATTGTAGTCCGAGACACGCAAAACGAAGTTTTTTAAAACCCCTATACTCCGACAGATGCTGAATAGAGACTTCTTTGAACAGCTGGAGCACAGAGTTTTGGGTCCTACAACTCCGTACCAAGCACAGTATCAAATGAACGACGTAGCATGTAAGTGTTCTCTGGTGTCCGGTCTGTTCTCTGGTGTCCGGTGGTGCAGACGTTTTGGTGGCACACTGATGGGTGTGTGTGATTTTCTCGGCAACTAAACTTGAGCACATTCGGAGTTTTGTGCGAAACCCATGCATTTGGAAATGTTCTCTTAACCCAAGTCGCTATCGTTTTAACTGGGTCCTCTAAAATCAATCACTTTTGAGATTGTCACGGCATAAACCATATTACGCTTCTTGGATGTGTTTCTCAATCCAAATGTGCCGGAACCCACGATGTGCTTCCGTTGCACATACATTGAAATATATACGTATATGGTCCAGAAAGATATATACAGTTTGGAGCTGATTTATGGGGTTCTTTGCAGGTTTTTGGACATCACCGCCCACCCCAATATTTCCAATTTTCAATTCACCACCAAAACGTAGATTACCAACAAAACTGAGGTCACCACCAAAAACTGAGATCATCAGAACCACTGTGTTTTTTAAGGATTTTGTGATGTAGCTAGCCAATGTGGCCATCATCTTAAAAACTAATTTAGTCAAATTTGGCTACATGCTATACATGAAAGTAGAAATAATTAGATTCCTTTTATAATCTTGGCCACCTCATAAGATTTAGAGGTTTCAGAAGTTTTCTTCCTTCAAAATATGATGAATTTGTGGGATTTTCGCGAATAAAAAAACAGTTGTATAGAGTGGAAACCCTATGTCCAAGGTCAAATTTGACAAATTTCCACCAATAGAAAGAACATCGACACACACAAAAACTGAAATCAGCCATGAAAACAGGGATCATACACTAGAGATCTTTAACTTAAAACTTTGCAAAAGTTGAAATGTATTATTAATACATGTAGCATATAACATTAGGTCCCCGGTGGCAGCCCAACCGGTGTTCCTTGGGTTAACTTAATTGGGGCTTCCAACTCCCTTTCTCATTATGGCAACTTGGTTGAGTATTTCAAGTCCCCTTGTTCTTATGTGATCAAATTTTGGGCCCAAGTTCCTCAGGAAAAGAGCAAAATTTTGGCTAGGGAGCAAAGACATGGTTTTTGGAGAACTTGAGCCCAAAATTTATCCCCCAGGAACAAAGGAGCTTGAAATACTCAAGTATGTTCCCACAGGGAGAAAGGAACTTGCTTGTGGAATCACCCATTTGCTCTACGAATCACATGGTTCCTCAGAACTGTAGCCCAAAACTTGGTTGCCCCCAGAACAAAAGGGATTCAAATACACAACCAAGTTGCCCTAGGGAGACCGGGACTTGGAAAGTCTAACCAAGGTGGCCAGGGAAAAAGGGGTTGGGATGCCTTGGGGAGACTTGGTTCTCCGCCAAGAGAACGTGTTGGGTTGCGCCCTGGAGACTTGGTTTGGGAGCAGAGAAGGGGACTAAGCCCCAACCAAGTTGCCTCTTAGACCAAGGCAAGGGGCTACATTTTTTCCATCATTTGCCTTGTCTGCGAGAAAAATTAAAAAATGAGAAAAGTATCAAACCTTATACCTTTGGATTGAATAGGAGATTCTAAAAACTGCATCATTTTTATTTTCACTTTTTCCTTTGAAAATATTGCACATAAGAGAGATAATTAAAACATTAATCATAATTTAGGTACAATAAAAAATTGAAAATAATTTTCCAGGTGAGCACTAATACATTATCCTCTAATTGCATCAAGCCTAATGCGTCATTTAATTTATTCCATTGTTGCACCTGTTTGGTGCTTCCCATGCTTTTAATTTGCCAGCTATAATGGTTGGTTGGTGGTGTTGCATTTATATAGTCTTTCACCTTATAATGTTAATTTTTTGTGTTTACAAGTTGGGAATCGAATTTGGGAAACAATTAATAAACAATGTTGGATGTATAAACCTCGCTAAACACCCAAACGGCCCCCACGGTGGAGATGCTCTTCGAAGTATGGGAAATGTGCAATTACAGACCTGAATTTAGTGTCAGCGTTCGATACATAGCGAGGGTAGGCTTGAAAGGTGAAAATGCAAGCTAATCAATTAGAGCATGCACTTCGGATGTTATAACACATCATAGGATATTTCCTAGTTTCAAAAGATTTTTATGGTAGACTTACAGTTCACTGAACAAATGGCCAACTTAAGGTTTGAAGTTGTATAGGAGTTGGTCAAGACTCAAGGCTATTCAAAGAGGAAGAATTAAGTGTAGGTAAAAATTACCAATGTTGTTAGAAAAAAGGAAAAAATTGGTCTGCTAATCAGCTGATGCAACACCCACCGAAGAAACCAGGTTGTTCAAACTTCAAAGTTTCAGATTTTCTTAAAAAGAATTTGAGATGCCCTTCACACCTAATTAATAGAACTAAGAATAGATGTCCCACAAGCCATGGTTCCAATTAATGTTGGTAGGATATTGGTCTTCCATTTTCTACAATGGATCCCTATATTACGGGCTACACTATTTCAGACCCATTACAAACCCTATAGCCTTTGAGTATAGCAAACAATAGGATTTTAGATGCCCTTTCATGCACTTAGTGCAAAGCATTATCTTAATATATTCACCGAGCAACAATTCAATGGGGGTATTGCAAGAAAAGTTTTCTACTTCCTGCCCGGTTATGAAGATGTGTTCCACATCCAATTTATTAGATTGAACAAAAGGAATAAAATGAACCCATACAATAAAATGAAACCCAAATTTATCTATCATTGATGTACACAGAAATCTCTGTACACCAATGTACACTCCATGAGTGAGTATTGTGTACACAGAACTGCAAAACATCTGGCGTTCATTTTAAGGATATTTGCTAGAACCCCTAAAGTAAGCCTTGAACAGGGAAAATTCTGACTATGTACCAGCAAAGATGTGGCCCAATGGAGGCTTCTGTTGTGTACCATGGACTTTAATGGAAATTGGTGGTAAACTGTCAGGGCCCAGGGATGGGCACTGCTTTCTCTGTAGCCTTTGCAAACTGACCTCCTTTCTCTGACAAATGATAACTAATATTTGAGTTTCAGACAATCACTCACTGGCAAACATGAGTGTATTACATGAGATGCATGTGATCTGATGAACTGTACCAGAAAGAATGCACGTCCCAGTTATGTACCGTTCACATTCAGGAAGTTAGTGAAGTGTTAGAGATGATTGTAAGTGGTTTACCAGCACTTGCAAATGAGCCAATTTGGAGCCCTGTATGAAATCTACAAATGGATAATCTCCTTAAAACTCTTTTTGAGTGCAATTTTGCACCAGTTCGCCAGCAAAAAAGAAAGGCCGATCCTGAACTGGAGAACTTAACCCCTGTAGCCCTATAGTTTCTTGTCAGGTGTCATCCAAATAGTGTACCATGATATCCTACTTGGATCATATCCAAGTCATGTGACTAGATTATTAAAATTTTAAAATTGGAGGCCAAGTGGGTCAATTATTATCAATTTTATTTTCCAATCAAGAACCAGTTGGTAGGTTATCAATAACTCCATTGATAACTGCGTGTTTCATCAAAACTAGCCAATGACCAGTGTTGTGTGAGTACCTTGGAAGAAAGTCCGAAATAAAAGAGAAAACCCGAACTCCCCTACCTTTACAAACAATCAAACCTCCCTGCCCATTGCAAGAAACAACCTTTTGAAAAGTCCCTTCCCCCCTCTTAAAAACACCTCTTCCATTCCCCCTTTTGGAAGGCAAAGAAAAAGAAAAGTATCCCATCTAACTCCAGAAATCACTATTTTGGAAAGGGGGTGAGGAAAATTGTTTTGGAGAGGGGAAGTTCCTTTGGAAGGGAAGAAATTAAATACCTAATATTTCTCCTCCCTCTTCTTAAATTTTCACTTATGGCATTATCCCATCCCACTTCACCCAACCCCATTCAACTTTAGAAAGGAAAAAAATTAAACCTAGAGCTATAACCTTATTTATTCTCAGAAGGTTGATATATTGTGTGCTTTTATGTTGATCCTGATAATGGTTCATTATTATCAACACACATACAACACAATACAAAAATATTTTGAATGGTATGACACATCCAAATCAAAATGTGACTCACATGTAACAATATAAGAATTCAAATCCATAAAGCACAATGCAAATCACATAAATTCAAGGCTAAAGAAACTTGCATAAACATAGAAAACAAGTGACAACTAAGTATGTGTGTTTTGAAATCTCAAAATACTAAAAGTGATTTGAAATCACATAACTTGAAACTATTAATGAAGTACTAGCTAATGACTATTTAAATGGTATGTTATGACTATTTAAATTTTGAATTAGTTAGTATAATGATTAAGAGTAAAGACCTAATTAGGGAGACCTTTTAGATGTTAATTTGATTTTTGTTTTTTCTTTCATTTGAAACATGAAAACATTTTTGTTTCAACAATTTTTTTTGTGAAACTATGTGCAATTTGAAAACATGTTAATTTAAGTAAATAGATTTATAAATTGTAACGCTAATGTATTGGTTGTTGTTGAGGAACTTGTTGCCAACAAATGTAATGGGAATAAAAAAGTTCATTAACAATTGCAAAGGTTTTAACATTAATGATTAAAGAGCAAAATGACTTGAATTAATGAAAATTGTATTTATAACCTTTTGAGCACATTTGATTCAAAAATGTTTTTGACCTTGAGAATTCTAGGTTTTGAAAATGTGAATTTAATAGAAATTGTTCATATATATGTGATAGAGAGCATGAATGCATAATATACATGATATAAAATAAACTTTAATCAAAACGTATCTATATCTAAAATGCAATGTTAAATGGGGCATCCAAAATACTAAATTATAGATTATAAACCAATGCAAAAATTACAATGTCATGTGCAATCCTTGGAAAAAGATTTTTACCTTGGCACCCCTAGCTCTTTGACCATGGTTTCACCCCGATGGTTACAATTATTTAAAAATTCATTTTGGGTCTTATAATTCATTAGACTAATTTCAATTTTTTATGTTATGTATATCATTATGTTAATAATCACATTGTAAAACAACAACTCCATGTGTAGTTTCTTCTTTTTGAAATCTTAAATAGAAAACCTTAAGCAATGGTTTCAATTGTTTTGGTACATGGTTACAAAATTACACCCTTGGAAGGTTTTTCTTAATGTATTTGGAGGTACACTTAAATAATGTAAAAACTTATAAGGCATTATAAAAAAAGTTTCTTATAAACATGGGCATTTCATTTTTTGAAATGCTTGTGTCATGTTTTTTTTCCAATATACCTTAAAGGTACTTAAGGATACCTACTAGGTGTTAAAGGTAGAAAAATAATGTTGATTTTTAAGCTTGGGTCTTTGAAATTTTTTACCTAAAGAATTGATGGGTTCTAATTTTTGGAATTCATTCTTATCCATGTTTACATGTATTAGAATTAAAGAGGAAATAAATTTAGATTTCATTGAAATTTGGTTTTTATTTTGGTACATGATTTGCTATGAATTGTGGTGAATTTTCCAAGTTTTCATATACTTTTTGAAACACAATTGGGGAGGCAAGGGGGCCGGGTGAGGCCAAGAAACCAAGTTTTGCCACTTTTGTCAAATAGAAAAATGGAAAAAAAAACATTAGTTTGATTTTTTTGAAATGTAGGTCATGGAAGCATACTCTAAGAACAACTTGGCAATGGATGCCATTTGGGCCTTTAACAATGTTTATCACATCTAACATTGTGTATTAATTGTTTTCCAATCCTAGTTCCTCACTTATAAACATGAAAAAACGGATAATATAAGGTGAAAAACTATACAGATGCAACACCCTAAACCAAACATTGTAATTGACGAATCATTCAAGTAGTTTTTTTGGTGTCCAACACCATTTTCAACCAATTTGTTTTTAATTGTAAGTAGTTAATGTGGCTCCAAAAGTCAAGCTTCAATTAGTAAGGGTGGCAAACTATTTGTGTGAAGTGGAGGTGATTTGGTAGCTTTCTCGATTGAAAAGTGGTTATGACAGCAAGTTGTCATTTGTAATGTTTGCGAAGTGACTATAATGACAACAAAAGTGACTGCAAAAATAAACAATATGTGCATCACTAAATATTATATTTGGCAACAAGGTTCTTGCAATAGGAATACATTTGATGATATATAACACCAACAAAAGGTTAAAATCTCCTATAAAGTTAATCTGGGTTCAAATTGGTATGGAACTTTTTAAAAGTACATAATAGGAATACCAACATGGTATGGAAAAAAGGACCCCCCATGTTGGGATTAATTAGTATGTTCAAAGCTCAATATTACACCAATGTTGCTAAGAACAATGAACTAATGTAAGGCAAATAGATTGATTTAAATAAATTAGTTAGGGTAAATGTAAATATATCAATAAGGTAAAGTATATATATATATATGCTAAACCATGTAAGGGTACATAATAGTGTTTGGCCATTCTTAAAATGAGTAATAAATACACACCAATTTTAACTTGGGTATATATCCACTTACATGGGAGTTGTAAGAAATTCAAGCAAATGGGTTTGGATAATAATATTTGTCCTTAAAAATATGGAAAAGTCAAAAAAATCGTCTAGAAAAATCATTGAATTTTTTCTGAATTTTTTTCAAATTTTTCATGAAATTCTTGATTGCTTACGGTTTTTGAACTAATCAATTATTGTATTTTTGTTCAAAAATATTTGAAATAACTAAAACCAATGGTTTTTAAAATTTTAAAAATCCCTCAACAATAATATGTAGGTTGTGTAAAAATTTCAATTTGAGTAACTTGGGTAAAAGTAAGTGATGAACATCTATTATGTTCATAAGGTAGGGGTATGGTAAGTGTTTCATCATTTATTGTACACACGCAATGACATCTAAATAATATGACCAAGTTATGTAGAAGGCTAAATGAGTCAAATGGGAAAAAAACTCCTTCCTACGAGTGTGGCCAAATGGACAAATGTAGGTTGTGCTTTGCCCATAATAACATGAAGGCCTTCTGTGGCATGCTTATTAATAGTCGGGCCATTTTTGGGGTTGAATCAACCTGTAGTTTGTTTGAAACACAATATTCATGATGGAGGACGCAACTACATCTTTGATAATGTGTTTCACGATGATTAGTTAATATGTTCAAAGCTCAATATTACACCAATGTTGCTAAGAACACAAAACTAGTGTAAGGCAAATAGATTGATTTAAATAAATTAGTTAGGATAAATGTAAATATAAACAATTTGAAATATATCAATAAGGTAAAGGTATATAATTTTGTTTTTTTCTGAAGCATGTAAGGGTACATAATAGTGTTTGGCCATTCTTAAAATGAATAATAGATACACACCAATTATAATTTTGGTATATATCTAGTTACATGGGAATTGTAAGAAATTCAAGCAAATGGGTTTGGTATATAATCTTTGTCCTTAAAAATATGGAAAAATCAAATAATCATTTTAAAAATCACTAAATCTTTTTCAAATTTTTCATGAAATTCTTGATTGCTTTTAGTTTTTGAACTAACCAATTATGGTATTTTTATTCCAAAATATTTGAAATAACTAAAACCAATGGTTTTTTTAAATTTTAAAAAATCCTCGAACAATAGTATGTAGGTTGTGTAAAAATTTCAATTTGAGTAACTTGGGTAAAAGTAAGGGATGAACATCTATTATGTTCATAAGGCAGGGGTATGGTAAGTTCATCATTTACCGTACACATGCAATGACATCCAAGGAATATGACCAAGTTATGTAGAAGGATGAGTGAGTCAAATGGGAAAAAAACTCCCTTTTATGGGTGTGGCCAAATGGCATTTTGCCCATAATAACATGAAGGCCTTGTGTGGCATGCTCATTAATAGTTGGGCCATTTTGGGGTTCAATGAACCTGTAGTTTGTTTGAGACACAATATTCATGATGGAGGACGCAACTAGATGTTTGATAATGTGTTTCACAATGTGTGGTGTGTGATTGAATTTAGGTATCATTCAATGCACCTACACTTCATTTACAATGCCATGATGGGGCTAAGGTATTTATGGAATTTGGATTTTGCCCACCACCAAATTTAGCAATACAACATAACTGGTATGTTTTGGTTATGATTGAACATTTGTTTAAATGGTTGGTGTTGGTGCCATTACTAAATCATACTAATGAAGGAGCAACATATGCATTTATGAATAACATTTTCAATAGGTTTGACATTCTAGTTGAAATAGTCATTAATCAAAGTATGGAGTTCCATGAAAAATTCCAAAAATTGCATGAAGGCCATACTAAATATTGAGAAGTGCAACTATCATGGTTGGGTGTGGGTATAAGTTTAGTTGGTAGGCATTTCTTGCATCATTTTTACCATATATCCTATGTTTGGCCATGATTTCAAGCTACTAGTTTCAATCAATGCAATGTTATGGTAGTACAATGAATTTTAGTGATCCAAACATGTGGCTTGAGGCATATGAACAATGAATAATATTGTTCCAAGATGTAATGCCAACAACCATAGAAAATTTAGGATCTGCTGAACATTGGTATACACTTTGGTATGCCATTATTCAACAAGATGGTTACTGACCTTAAGTGTGTAGATTTGAACCAAGGGATTATGTTCATTTGAAATAAATAACATCAATGACGTTGGATCTAACTATGGGATGTGTCATTTTGAATGTGTGCAAGGTGCTACATTTTAATTTGTTATCGTTCAAAGTTCAAGATTATCAGACATGGAAGGATCACTTGCATAATTTTGCATCATATCATTTTCTTAATGTGGATGGCCAAAATGAGCCATCCTCGGTGGTTGCCTTTACATGATTTTTTTGTATGTTGTGTGAGTAATTTACGAAAATTGCTATCATGTTGATTTGTAATCAATGTTCTAAAGGTTGGCATATGGGATGTTTCACGTTGCCATTGGAAGATATGTTAATCAAAAAAGGTTTTTACCTGCAATGCACACGATAGTCCTAAATGCCTATTCATGTAGTTAAATAGTAGGAAGTAATTTAAGTTATTTTCTAAGACAATTTGCATTTGGTTGAAAAATGGAAAGAATGTGCATGGACAATTAATGATCAGGTTCATATTTATCAAGCCTATTGGTCCTTTCACCTTAGAACTATATTTTTCATTCATGGTGGATTTCCATATAATGTTTATTGCATTGTTATATGGCTTATGAGGACTTGAACCCCAAATAAAGGGGCAGTTTGGATGTACTATTCAAGCTATTTTTTTTATCATGTGTTATATATGTGTTGACAATGATGCTTGTATGTGAAAACATAAGAGCGCATGATTGATTGTAAAAGTTTTTTTTGGGGTTACATGTTTACATCCTAATTATTATAAATAAATTAAGTGAAGTAAGTTTGAAACTTGTTGTACTGTGAACACAATATTAGATTTTTTAAAAAAACTACACCTTATTTAACCACTTGTTTCATTACGTATTCTTCCAACTATTGATTCTATAAACTATTATTTGACTATCAACCTACCAACCTATCTACCAACCTATCTACCAACCTAATGTAATGTTCCCTATCACTTTATGTAATCAATTAGGTTAGTGTCATAGGTTAGGTTAATATAAAAGTTGTCACCTTTTAAAGGCCTAGTCCATTGATAAGGACTTGATTTATCATTATGAAAATGAGTGCAATACCTTATATTTGTAATCATGTGCATGTCTAAAGGACTAAGGTAAGTATGTTAAACCAAAATAGATAAATAGGTTAAGTCAAGTTGGTTAAGTAGGTTAGGTTAGGCTTACCACCTACCCACCTACTTTTTACAATTTATCTTAACCTATTTAATGTCAATCTATTTATATATATAATTAATAATTCAAAAAATGATTCAAATTTAGTTTAAAATTCAACTACTCAAATGGTGCACTACCAATTAATCAAAATGACAAATGAATTAACCTCACTTTACCAATCCAAAAGACAACCCCAATCACAATGGTGAATTCAAATCAACTTGTTCATGTTAACATGGTGGTCTTTTTTTTTGCATGTCATTTTGGATATTTTTTACTACAAAATCCATTAGAAAACCATGTTTTATAATAGTGAAAGGTCATATTAAAGGTGAGGAGTTTGGATAAATTGTGTGTGAAAAAAATATTAATGTTTAGAAAATAGTTTTAGAAGATGACAATTTTGGATTGACATATAAAATGTTTTACACAAATATGATATGATTATGGTTTATTATTATTTTTCCTTTCTGGGGTGTGTGAATAGTCAAAATCTTCTCAACGCGATGAAAACAAATAAACTTAAAAAAATTTCTTCACACCAAAAGGGCCCCAAAACAAAACAAAATTGACACAAAAAAATCTGGTAAAACATATGATGAAGACAACCTTAGGAAATATTTATAGTGTATTTGAAGGGTGGATTACTTTAGATAATAGGACTTACAAGAACGAGTTTGTGAAAGCCTTGGATGGGAAATCTTTCATGCCATGAAAGATCCTTAGATTCAGGCTTTTTTTCTTTTGGGGGGGGGGGGGGGGGGGGGGGGGGGTGGGTAAGTAACGTTTTTTCAAACACACTTACCTCAGTTCTTACCTTGGTGAAGGTGGCTTTGTCAAGGGTTCCTATTGTGGACCTTGAGCTCCACCGTTGGGTGCCACAACATGAACCCCGGACCAAGGTGCCTTGTGCCTTCCCCTATACATAATATACTATTCATGTGCTTTTTATTGGCACATTATGACCAGTTAAATGTAATGGTCTACCACCATTACTAGACGATGGTGTTAGAAACCATTACACTTACAATATTGGGGTATTTTTGAAGCAAACTCGCCATATGGCTCAAGAGCTGGGCCATTTCATTAGCTAAACTCACTAAAATTCCATACTTTGTATGATCTTTATTAATTTGTTCATTGTGCATTTCAAGTTGAGAATTTAATTTTGCATAAGTCTCTTTGATTTGCCCATGGCAGGCAAGTGAGCAAACTTTGGAAACTCTCCCAATATAGAAGTATTCACTTCAAACATATAACTCCAATGTTTTCCCCCAGTTCCAAAAGGATGAAATTGGAGAAAAGCCAGAAGGCCAGGGGCACACAGGCCCATTAAAAAGGATGAAGTTGGGCAAAGCATATGGATAAAGTGAGATCTGACTCGGAACACGTTGGGGAACCCATTGAGAACTTGATGAGCACAAAGTGAAAACTTGATGGAAACAACAAAAATCCACAAAACCATACTACACCTCCTAAGTAGCATGTCTACCACTCCCCAGTTAGAAAAAAACTGGGTCTAATCGGTATGGGGTGCCCTGAAGAAAATGGGGCTGCACTCGAATCAAAGATCTTTGGGACTAGGAGGGCAGGGCATGGAAAAGCCTCCAAGCCCTCCAGTTGACCTACCACGCCACCAATAGGAACAACAAAAAAATCATCATAGCGAGCATCCCATGGAATCTTGCAACTTACACTAATCGCTTTCAAACAGGGGACTGGATCAGCAAAAGAAACTCCGGAAACAACACCACTCTAGAATGGATATACCATGTAACCCGGGTCACCCCTAACACGGTGCCAACCATTGGATTCCAGAGGGTTACCCCCACTGGTTTCATCAGAGTTATGAACTCCCACGTGATAACCCTCTCCCCTGAAGGTTATCACCCAATCAGGGTCCTCTTTCAAGAAAGACACGGAGCCCCATATAAAGTTGCCAAGGAGCTCCCATCACTCACCAAGCTTCCCATACTATGGATTTTTGAATATGGTTTCATTGATGGGCTTCCCTGGGACTCGGGAGAATGGCATTGGCAAGCGTCCTCACAAATGGGTGACTTTCTTTTTTTCGGTTATTCCATAAAACGGGCTATTGAAACGCAAGGAAATCCACCCAGAGCGCCAACATCTGCTCCTTCATTCAAAGGTTAAATCTGCAGAACTCCATTGTCACACAAGTTATTGCCAGAATCTGGCATAACACCCGACCCTGGAAGGTTGGCACTTTCATATGGCTCACTTTAAACCGGGGTCTTCCGGTTGGCACATGGTTACAATGCACAGGGATCCTCCCCACGTGCAAGGTTTGCACTGAGGAGACCCCTAAATCCCCTCAACATTGTCTCCTCGAGTGTCCCCTCACCAAACGGGCTTGAGAAGCCTTCTATCACATAGGGTAAAAATGGGGAGCGCCCAATGACATCATTCTTTCCTGGCCTTTTGTCATGCTGGGTGAAGCTGTCTTTGAGAGAGAAGATGACCCCGGAATCCAAGGGTACCATGTAGGAGGCTTCTCCTACATCAGACAACCACTTGACATCCTTCGCAGTTTTATCCTCTACTTCCTTTAGACGGAGAGATGCTGGAAGCATTTTGATAACCAGTATTCCTCTAGGAAAATCCTTCAACAAGCCTGGGTTGCTACCGTTGAGGTTGGAATGGCCACTTGGAAGGCCATTAATTCCCTTCGGTCCACCCGGGACCCTAGTATTCAAGCTAGGATTGATCAAGCCTTTAGGGCGGAATGGTGCCACTTAGGCATCTTTAGGGTTGATTGCGTGACCATCGTGTGGTGCTTCTTGCCCCCCTTGTATTTCTTGGATTTCTTTAATGTTTGATGGGGCTACCGCCTCCCTCCCCTTCTCGGGGTTTCCTCTCTGGAGAAATGGGTGAAGTACCAGGTCCCAGGGTTGAAGGATGTGCAACGCAAGTTGCTTGCCCTTTGAAACTGACCTCCTTCCTGTGACAAACTCTAATAATTATATTACTTCAGACAATCATTCATTCACACACACTAGTAGATTGGAACACGCCATGCCTGAATTGTAGCAGAGCGTGACAGTTCATTACCATGCACATTAATGAAGTTGGTGAAAGGGGAAACAAGGGTTGTTGCACTCAAAAGGTGCTCTTCTTTTGGGGAGCGTGTTGGATTTTTTGAAGTTTATTGGTTCTCAATGTGTTCCCATAAAAGTTCCCAATGGGTTCTCGACATATTCCAAAAATAATTAGGCACCTTGCATGCATGCTGGCTCACCTCATTGGCTGCTAAGAATTCGGACGCCTAGCTATTGCCTCTACCATTTTGAAGCTAGGCCTAACAGGAGGGGCACAAACTGTGGGACACAGTTTTGTTTTCAGGCCTAAACTGGCACTGGACCTTTAAGCCAGTGCAGGCACGTGGGTGTGGGTGGGTCGGTATTATTTCTTTTTTTAAAGACGCTCCCAAATTGAATGGTATTAGTGCGAGGTGGTAAGTTTTCAACTGGTTGTACAACACTGAGACGTCTGGAATTTCAGTGGACTTAAATGAAAATTGGTGGTAAACTGCGAGGGCCTAGGAATGGGCAACGCTAGCTGTGTAGCCTTTCGCTCTCAAATTGAATGGTATTAGTGCGAGGTGGTCAGTTTTCAACTGGTTGTACAACACGGAGACGTATGGAGTTTCCATGGACTTAAATGAAAATTGGTGGTGAACTGCCAGGGCCCAGGTATGGGCAACGCTAGCTGTGTAGCCTTTGCAATGAACGTCCTTTCTCTGACAAATGATAACTAATGCCCATTTTAGACGAGGGTCCAGGGTCCAATCTCCTCGGAACCAATTTGGACTGATTTGAAGCAAATTGAATCCTCGAGTTGGACTGTATCTTCGTCGCTAGCCTGATTCTTGGTTCTCCAAATCAGATCTGATTTATTGTATCAGAAACAATGCAGATACATCCCAGTTCTGTACTGTGCACATTCAGGAAGTTGGTGAAGTGTGTGAGGCGATTGCAAGTGGTTTACCAGCACTTGGAAACGGGCCAGTTCGCAGTCCTGTATGAAAACCCAGATCCTTGTCAGTGTCGAGGAGTTCTAAGTTCTTGGGCAATTCCTGCTCAAATTTCTCAGAGTCCATGATTGGTAGGATCTAGGATCCTCACCAGCCTTTTTTTTCCCCCTCATTTTGGTGATGGAGCGCTAGCCGCCATCATCCGAACGAGTAGAACCTGATTTAAAACTAGGAACCTGTCTACATATGGTGAACTCTTCTATGGGGTGTAATCAAATTTGGTGAAAATTTCAAGAATCTACAAAAAAAAATTATATTTTCTTTTAACTTTTTTGGGTGCAATTTTGCACCAGTTCGCTAGAAAAGCAAAAAAAGGCTAATCCTAAAGCATGTAGCCTTATGGGTTCTTATTTAGACCCAAATTGCAACTGGACCTTGAAAATAGTATAAGCAAGTTGGTAGAGAGGGATAACTCTTTTTGGAAATGTTGCAATTGAGTTGTATTTATTTATGTGCTAGTCATAATCAGTGTTGGGTGATTAATGTTTTTGGTAATAACTGGCTTGTTAGGTTGGTAAGAAATTCAAAAATATATACTGGTCATTCATCAATTTCCTTAGGGAATACCCTCCATTATCAAATTTACCCAGTTATTTTTTGGGTAAACTATCCTTTATGCACAAAAGTTAGTTCTCAAATATCCAGTTGAGAACTACCAATTATATTGTCAGTTGTGAGCTGGTGCAGAGTTTTTTAAACTATGTTTTTTGTTTACTATGATAAACATGTTCAATCCTTTTAGACTGATATCCTACTTGAATGATAACCAAATCATATGGATAGATTATGAAAATTTTAAATTTCAATGCCAAGTGGGTCAATTATCTATCATTTCTTTTAAAAATTAAGAACCAGCTGGTAGGTTATCAATAGCTGGAGTGATAACTGGGTGTTTTACCAATAACTAGCCAATGACCAGTGTTGTGTGCCTACATTGGAAGAATGGAGGGAAAAAAAAAGCAGGAAAGCCAACTCCCCGACCTTTGAAAACAACCAAACCTCCCTTCCCATGCAACTGAAGAAACAACCTTTTGAAAAGTTAAGGGTTTAGTTTTGAAAACTTTGGATAGGAAAAAACTTACACTAGACCTTATAACCTTATCCATTAAGCTTCCTTTCATTGAATTAGGTCCATACTTTTAAAAACTTCCATATCAATTTGATCATAATCTTAGTTTGAAGACTGATTTTTGCCTGGTATGAAGTAGGTATATACTTGATATTGAGATTGGTATAAAATTGGTACAAGGCTGGTATTGTCGTACCAGGCCCCAACTAATAGCAACCCGATAGGGTCCTTGCCATGAATGGTGCTTCTGGGTGCAATCCTATCTCCCAGACCAACCTCATGCTTACACCTACTCATTATGAGTGAGAGGGTTGGATTTAACTGCGTATGAGTAACTGTATAACATACCGGCCACTCCCAAAGAGTAATTGTAAGATCCCTCCTTTTCTCTAGGAGGAATATTCAGGGATATAGAGTGTCTCTGATATAGAAATTTCTCCAAGCTGATTTACAATGTATGTTCTTCAGGCAGGAGAAGTGTCCATCAAGAAATCATTCCTTGTTTTTCTGTGCCTAGAAGCAGACCACTTGTTTAAGGTCAACAAACTGAACAGAAATTTTGACAATCTTATATCTTATATATAAATTCACTAAGTCCGTGGGTCCGTGATTGGGCGTTCTGGCTACGTTTTCCGCGGCAGAACCGGGCCCGGCGTTCCGTTTGTGTTTTCTGCAGCAGAACCGGCTCCGCCGGCCCCCCCCCCCGCCCCATGCTGGCCCCCCCCCCCTCGTGAGGCTCTCATGTCCATCCTCCTGAACGGGGACAACTGGACCACATCCTCCGGTCAGTCTGTGACCAGCGGTACGAGATTTATTTTTTAAAACCAACGAGAAGAACTAAAATCCATTGTGTAATAACGCGAACCGTTGGGAAAATATATTTAGTGGCTCTTTTTGGAATCATTTGCTAAGTAGAGGTTTTTCTTTTCTCTTTTTCCTTTTTTTTTCCTTTTTTTTTGTTGTGGTGGGAGGGCCATCAAAGTGTTTCATTGTGGGACTTGTAAATTTCTTGGATTAAACAAAGTGGCTTCCATATTATTTTTAGAAATGCTGAAATTTCAATTTTTTAATTTTCTCAAAACAAAAGAAAATTGTCAAGGAAAATGAAGAATCTTTCGAAATATTTAGGGATTTTTTTTTTTGAAATGCAATCGTCAAATTAAATAATTAATTATTCTCTAGACATGTGCTATAGTAATATGAAAATTCATCTCATGAAATAATACTTTAATAGGCAATAATAATTTCTTGCAAAATCAACATATTTATAAGCATAATTAAATTTGTAGTTGGCAAACAAAGAGCTAATTTCATAGCACGGATTGGGCACGGGCACGGACGAGCTGGGCACGAGCGGATTGTGTCCGAACGTCACAGGTACAATCTGTGTGTGGGCTGAGCCGGTTATAATATATAATAGGGAACGGGGGGGGGGGATCAATGAGTTAAAGAATCGGAGTGGGCAATGGGAAGGACCGGGTGGGGGGAAGCTCGACGGGTGCATTATGCATCAGGTTCACACTAGTATAAATTCACTAAGTCCGTCCATGGGTTCGTGATCGGGCGTTCCGGCTGCGTTTTCCGCGGCAGAACCGGTCCGGACAGTCGGACGGATTCTACGGCAGAACCGGCCCTTACCAATTAATCCAGATGTCGTCCAACGTGCCCGATTAACGCGGCCCTACAGTTTGGGACCGGGAAATCGTCACATGGGAAGGGCCGGTTTCGGCCAATCACAACGGGCGGCCCACTTGGATGTGCCAGTTAGTGATAACCTAACCACACAGGTCTACTCTACCATAGGCCTTTTTGGTCAGTGGGCCACATTTATTGATTTATTTTGATTGATTGATTGAATTGATTGATTGATTGATTCACTTATTTTTGTGGGTGGGGGAAGGAAGAGGCAGCACAAATGTAGCTTGAAGAATTTATAAATCTTAAAATAAATTATTTAATGAAATTATCTACACCAAATAAGCTTTCCAAGACTACATACCCAATGTTCCCTTAGTTGCATTACAAAGAAGCTTGGTGACACTTGGGATAATTTTTTTAGGGGGAAAAAAGGAGAAAAAAAGCAGCGGGAGCTCGACGAGTGCATTATGCACCGGGTTCACACTAGTTTCTTATAAATTCATGAAGAAATAATCTTTCATATGTTCCACATTGTTAAGAACACTTATTTCTGATACAGACGAAAATTAGTTGAAGCAACCACAGATTGCTTCCATACCCACCTTGTATTCTTGATGCTTATTTACTGCACAATTTCTCAAATGGAGTTGCTCAGATGTCAAATTGCACTACTTGCATTTATGATATAAGAAAATGAGTAATTGTTTCAAACATGTGTGATTTTGTCCAATCCAACTATATAAGGAAATTAACATAGAAAATTTTATTTTATTTTATTTTTATTATTATTTAAATTGAGAATTTTGACATTAGCATCAAAACATTGAAAACGCACAAAATATCAAGCTTGAAGATTGTAGTTCCACAATTTCAATTTACAATGATTTACAAACACAATATAAACAAATTAAACAAATTTGTCATTCTTAAGCAAACTTATATTTTAAGCAGTCAACATGATATTTTTTTCAATAAAATATAAATGAAAAGCACACACCCCTTTGATCAATTCCTTCCCTTGATAGTGGAAGGATTTGGATGTTTACATAACCAGACAAATGTGTTTTACACAATTGTACCAATGTCATTTGAAGTTTGAAATGATCATAAGGCTTTCTTCATTTTGTCTTGGTTACTTTTCTTTCAGGAAAAATTTCAACCACATTGCAAGGCTATAAGCATTTCCATCTTATGTCAAGCAGTAGTCATAGGCTTAATCACTTTCCAACCCTTCAAACACATCTCGCATCTTCACAACTAACTTATTACAAGTGCTCGATTTTTGATATGAAAAAATATGACCAACCAACGTCAAGCAACTGATTTTTGACATGGATAGTTTTGACATATAGTTTGAGCTAACTTGGGTACTTGTAAGAAAAAATATCTTTTTTTTATCCATTTGTACGTTTTCCTAACCTACAGTGTGTCTATCAATAAAGTTTTGCAGGGTTGCATCTAAAGCAATATTCTATCATATGATTCCTTATGAATTTTCAAAAGTTGTAATATGTTTGTTTAAAATATCTGAAGTTGCAAGATACACTCAATATAAACATAATATTTAATTTTCAAATATAATGAAACATTGTTAAATTCATGTCTTGTGCACAATTGATATACACTAGATTAAAAGTTTTTAAATTCATTTGTTTCCTCACAAATGCCAATCTTCCTATATCAGCAATTAAATAACACACACAAAAGAAACTATATGAGCTATTTATTTACTTGATGACACATGTTTGATGCCAATGCAAAGTACTTAAGAATCACACTTGATTTTTAAAATCCAATATCATGTCATGGCACTTGTCAAAAGTAGGTATATTTGAAAAAGAAATCCAAAAAAACCGCAACTCATTATTCAGAGATCTTAACCTAATAACAAATTATAATATATATATCCGAATTATGAACAAAATTTTAATTTATCATACCTAATTAACATCAAAAACACAATACAAAGATTTGTTGAATTAGGATGAGGGTCAGGGTTTAGGGGTTTGGTGGGCTTTGCGTTCATCTAAGTTTCTTGCGTTGTGTGCTCTGAGAATTCGTCGTTCCTGTTGTTGCGGGGGTGTCGAAGCGATGGTAACAGACAAGAAACACGTCGTAGCCGAGACCAAAAGGCTAGGGAATGAGCTCTTGCAGTCTGGAGCTTACAAAAGCAATGCGCTGTTGTTGTTGTCCATGTTGCCAGCGTCATACAGCAGCTCTCCACGCGCTCCTACTTCGGCAACAGCGGTCCCATCGCTCACAGAAGCGCTTCATTGCTTGCAGGCTTTCTTTGTCCCCTTCGTTCGTTCAGGGAAGTTTCCTGCGGCTTCCAAGAAGAAAGCCGCTGAGAATGTGCTCAAGGGAGGTTGAATTGTAGGACAAAGGGGCAAAAAAGTGGACGGAAAGAATGATAGGGTGGAAGCAATCTACAGAAGCTGGGTGTGGATAGATACACACTGAATGGGTGGGTGTGGAAAAAAAACACACTGAATCCCAGCAACATGCACTCAAGAGTATATAATTGTTGTCCCATGTGCTTCACCAGCAGAATCACTGGCAACTACTTCCAAATCGTTCTACTCCAGGCTAGTGGTCAATCAATCCAGTGGTTGTTTGTTACTTGTAGCATACACAGATGTGAGTCCAAGTACTTCTGTTCCGGGCAGAAATGGCAGCTTAATAAAACATGAGTAAATTGCGATGCAAGCACTGTGTTCTCATGTGTCTATTGGTGCCAGTGCTTCTTTAAGGATTCTGTGATGTAGCCAAAGTGGTGATAGTCAAAAAAATATCTTAGCCAAATCTAGTTACATAATAATGTGAAAGTAGAAGAAAAAGAATCCTTCTCTATTCATGGCTAGCTGCTGGAACTAACCATAAAAATTTGGTGATTGGGATTTTTTTTCTTTGAAAATCTGGCGAATGTGGGTCAGTTGTTTCATGAAGAATGCTTTGTTAGGCCGCACACATATTTTTCATGTTGAAATTTATTGAAAATTCCCAAAGATTAAGAACACTGATATGTGTGTGTGATTTTCCTGGCGAACAAAATTGAGCACATTTGGTGTTTTATGCAAAACCCACAGCATTTGGAAGTCTCATGCAATCATTTTAACTGGGTCCTGTACAATCAATCACTTTTGAGATTGTCATAAACTCACATTATGCTTCTTGCATGCGTTTCTCATTCAAAATGAACTCGTGATGTGCTTCTCTCACATGTATATTGAAATGTATTCATGTATGGTCCAGAATTAAAAGCTGTGGAGCTAAACTGGGTTCTTTGTAGGTTCTTGGACATCATCACCCACCCCAATATTTCCAATTTTTAATTCACCACCAAAACTGAGATCACCCATACCAGTGTTTTTTTCCAAAGATTTTGTGATGCAGCTAGCCAATATGGCCATCATCTGAAAACTAAATTTGCCAAATTCCGCTACATACTATACACAAAAGTAAAAAAAATTAGAATCCTTCTATAATCTTGGCCACCTCATTAATTAAGGCGTTTCAGAATTTTTCTTCCTTCAAAATATGATGAATTGGTGGGATTTTTTCCGAAAAAAACATTTGTACAGGTGGAAACCATATGTCCGAGGTCAAAACTTGACCACTAGGAAGAACATTGACCCCCACACAAAACTGAGATCACCCACGAAAACCTGAATCATAAACAAGAGATCTTTAAATGAAAATTTTGCAAAAGTGACAGGGTATTGATACATGTAGCATATAACATTAGTCCCTTGGTGGCAGCCCAACCCTTGTTCCTTGGGTTAACTTACTTGAGGGCTTCCAAGTCCCTTTCTCCTCATACAAAGCTGGTTGAGTATTTCAAGTCCCCTTGTTCTTATGTGATCAAATTTTGGCTAGGAAAACACACATGGTTTTTGGAGAACTTGAGCCCAAAACTTACCCCCCCCAAGAACAAAGGGACTAGAATACTCAACTAAGCTCCCATGGGGAGAAAGGAACTTGGAAGTCCTAACCAAGGTGGCCCAGGGAAAAGGGGGTGGGGATGCCTTGGGGAGACCTGGTTTTCCATGAAGAGAATGGGTTGGATTGCCCCGTGAGACTTGGTTGGGCGGCAGAGAAGGGGACTAAGCCTCAACCAAGTTGCCATTTAGAACAAGGGGCTATATTTTCTTCATCATTTTGCCTTGTCCATGAAAAAAAAAGATAATTTGAGAAAAGGATCAAACCCTATACCTTTGCATTGAATAGCAGATTCTAAACATTGCATAATTTTTTTTCCATTTTTTTTCTTTCATTATATTGCACACAAAAAAGATAGTTAAGCTTCCCATGCTTTTGATTTCCTAGCTATAATGGTTGGCTTGGGGCTGATTACTGGTTGGCTTTGCAAGTTGGGAATTGAATTTGGGAAACAATTAATTAACAATATTGGATTGATAAAGTTTGCTAAACACCCAAATGGCCCCCACTGTGGAGCTGCTCTTAAAAGAATGGGAAATTAGAGACCCTAATTTAGTGTAAGGGTTAGATATCTAGTGGGACTGGGCTTTGAAAGGTGAAAATGCAAGCTTATCAATTAGAGCATGCACTTTGATGTTAAAACACATTATACGATATTTCCTGGTTACAACAGATTTTTATGGTAGCCTTAGTGCTCATGGAACAAATGCCCACGTCAAGCTTTGAAGTTGTATAGGAGTTGGTCGACACTAAAGGCCATTCAAAGATTTAGCATTAAGTGTAGGGAAAAATGACCAATGCTGTTAGAAAAAGAAATTTTGGTCTGCCAATGAGCTCTGATGCAACAAACACTTGGAAACCAGGTTGTTCCAACTTCAAAGTTTCAGGTTTTTAAAAAGTAATTTGGGATGGCCCCTCACAACTAATTAATAAGTAACAATAGGTGTCCCAGAAGTTGTGGTTCCAATTAATTTTGGCAGGATATTGGTCTTTCATTTTCTATAATAGATCCCAAGCTCTAGTGTAAATCGGGAATTTTTTTGTTTCCCTAGTGTAAAGTCGACTAATTTTCCTAATATTTTCGAAAATTTCGCCAAATTTTTGATATCACAAATTTATAAATATACATTTATTTCTTAAATATTTATTTTTAAATATTTATAACAAAGAAAACCTGATCCCAATACCCCAACTTGGCGAAATTTAGTTTTATCGCAAGTCTTTACATGCTGTAAAAACTAAAAATTACTTAAGTATAGGGTAAGGCCCTTCCTTCTAGACCCCTTATTTCTGAAACCCACCCCACCCATGGGCCCTACTCTCGCCCGGCCCCCCCCCCTTTCCCCCATTGTAAAGCATAAGATAAACTATATCATAAGCCCAAAAATATTCATTATGAAGGGCGTGCTAACCCTAACCCCCTTACCCCCAAGGAGGACGATGGGACAGACAGACACCTAAAATATTATATATATAGACTAATTTCAGATAGACCACAAACCCTTTTTACAATGGACCCCGACATTAAGGGGCACACTATTTCAGACACATTAGAAACCCTACAGGCTTTGAATATAGAAAACAATACAATTGGACATGCCCTTTCACTCATTAAATGCAAAGCATTATCTAACAAATTTATCAAGCATCAATTTAATGGGGTATTACAAGGAAATTTTTCTACTTGCTGCCCGGTTATGAACATGCATACCACAACCAATTTATTTTCTGAACAAAAGCGAAAAAATGAACCCATGTAATAAAATTACGACCAAATTTATATATTTTTGATGTATACACAACTCTCCATCCACCAATCACACTCCATGAGGGAATAATGTATATATAGAACTGTTATGGCGTGCCTTTTAACGGATCTTGCTAGAGTCCTTACAGTAACCCCAGAAAAGGGAAATTACTTGGCGTATACCAACAAGGATGTGGGCAAATGGAGGCCCCTGTTGTGTATCATGGATTTTAAATAAAATTGGTGGTAAACTGCCAGGGCCCAGGAATGGGCAATGCTAGCTGTGTAGCCTTTGCCACTGACCGCCTTTCTCCTACAAATATTAACTAATATTTTAGTTCCAGACAATCACTCTCTGGCAAATATGAGTGTATTTTTTCAATCTATCAGAATTTCCATACTTAGCACTGGATGACATCATTATATTGACATCAATCCTTGCCTATAAATACCCAAATATATATTGCAAAATGCTTCATGGAAATGCACATGTGAAATTAGATTGGATGAAAGTAGATTCGAATCAAAACATGCTAAATTATCCATGCATTGATGGAATGACTTTGCCTTTTCCCTTTGCAAAACTTCATAATTCATAAACCTAAAAACCTTCATGCAATTCAACCACATATTTGACATTCGGACAATTGAATCTAAAATCACATTGGGAAATCTTCCAACATTTGCTTTTGGAATCCATCATCCCTACACTTATGACAAACCCATCAAATAAGAGGACCCTTGTTCTTCTTCTTATGGTATCTAACCCTAGTTAGACCAAATGACTCCAAAATGCTCTTCTTCATGTCCTTCAAAAAGTTGACAAGCCATTGTTCAGCTCAATTTTTCCCCTGAGCCTTGTTCAATGCAATTCCTTGTTCAATCAATCTTCTTTTCCCTTCAAATGATCTTCAAAATAAACAATATGTGCATCACCAAATACTATATTTGGTTACAAGGTTCTTGCAATAGGAATACATTTGATGACATATAACACCAACAAAAGGTCGAAATCTCCTATAAAGTTAATATGGGTTCAAATTGGTATGGAACTTTTTAAAAGTACGTAACAGGAATACCAACATGGTATGGAATAAAAGACCTCCCATGTTGGGATTACTTAGTATGTTCAAAGCTCAATATTACACCAATGTTGCTAAGAATAAAAATTTAATGTAAGGCAAATAGATTGATTTAAATAAATTAATTAGGGTAAATGTAAATATAAACAATTTGAAATATATCAATCAATAAGGTAAAGGTATGAACCATGTAAGGGTGCATAATAGTGTTTGACCATTCTTAAAATGAGTGATAGATACACACCAATTATAACTTGGATATATATCCACTTACATGGGAGTTGTAAAAAATTCAAGCAATGGGTTTGATATATAATCTTGTCCTTAAAAATATGGAAAAGTCAAAGATCGTCTAAAAAATCACTAAATCTTTTTCAAATTTTTCATGAAATTCTTGATTGCTTACAATTTTTGAACTAACCAATCATGGTATTTTTATTCCAAAATATTTGAAATAACTAAATCAATGGTTTTTTTAATTTTAAAAATCCCCCAACAATAGTATGTAGGTTGTGCAAAAATTTCAATTTAAATAATTTGGGTAAAAGTAAGTGATGAAAATCTATTATGTTCATAAGGATGGGGTATGGTAAGTGTTTCATCATTTACCGTACACATGCAATGACATCCAAAGAATATGACCAAATTATGTAAAAGGCTAAGTGAGTCAAATGGGGAAAAAACTCCCTCCTACAGGTGTGGCCAAATGGACAAATGTAGGTTCTGCTTTGCCCATAATAACATGAAGGCCTTGTGTGGCATGCTCATTAATAGTTGAACCATTTTGGGATTCAATGAACCTGTAGTTTGTTTGAGACACAATATTCATGATGGAGGATGCAACCACATTTTTGATAATGTGTTTCACCATGTGTGGTGTGTGATTGAATTTAGGTATCATTCAATGCACCTACACTTCATTTACAATGCCATGATGGGGCTAAGGTATTTATGGAATTTGGATTTTCCCCACCACCAAATTTAGCAATACAACATAACTAGTATGTGTTGGTTACGATTGAACATTTGTTTAAATGGTCGGTGTTGGTGCTAGTACTAAATCAAAATAATGAAGGTGCAACATATGCACTTATGGATAACATGTTCAATAGGTTTGACATTCTAGTTGAAATAATCATTAATCAAAATATGGAGTTCCATGAAAATTTCAAAAAATTACATGAAGGCCATACTAAAGATTGAAAAGTACAACTATCACGATTGGGTGTGGGGTATAAGTTTAGTTGGTAGGCCTTTCTTGCATCATTTTCACCATATATCCTATTGTTTGGCTATGATTTCAAGCTACTAGTTTCAATCAATGCAAGGTTATGGTAGTACAATGAATTTTGGTGATCAAAACATGTAGCTTGAGGCATATGAACAATGAATAATGTTGTTCCAAGATGTTATGCCAACAACCATAAAAAATTTAGCATCCGCTGAACATTGATAGACACTTTGGTATGCCATTATTCAACAAGGTGGTTATCAACCTTGAATGTGTAGATTTGAACCAAGGGAATATTTTCATTTCAAATAAATAACATCAATTACGTCGAATCTGATTATGGGATTTGTCATTTTGAATGTGTGCAAGGTGCTACATTCTAATGTGCTATTGTTCGAGCTTCAAGATTGTCAGACATGGAAGGATCACTTGCATAATTGTGGATCATATCATTTTCTTAATGTGGATGGCCAAAATGAGCCATCCTCGGTGGTTGCCCTTACATGATTTTTTTGTATGTTGTGTGAGTAATTTACAAGAGTTGCTATCATGTTGATTTATAATCAATGTTCTAGAGGTTGGCATATGGGATGTTTCACGTTGTCATTGGAAGAAATGTTAATCAAATTAGGTTTTTTATGTAGTGCACACGATAGTTTTAAATGCCTATTCATGTAATTAGATAGTAGGAAGTAATCTAAGTTATTTTCTAAGACAATTTGCATTTGGTTGAAGAATGGAAGGAATGCACATAGACAATTAGTGATGGGGTTCATATTTGTATCGAACCTATTGGTCCCTTCACCTTAGAACTATAATTTTCATTCATGGTGGATTTCCATATAATGTTTATTGCATTGTTATATGGCTTAGGAGGACTTGAACCTCAAATAAAGGGACAATTTGGATGTGTTGTACTATTCAAGCTATTTTTTTATCACGTGTTATATGTGTGTTGATAATGATGGTTGTATGTGAAAACCTAATAGCTTGTGACTATTTGTAAAAGTTTTTCTTTTTGGGTTACATGTTTACATCCTAATTATTATAAATAAATTAAGTGAATTCAGCTTGAAACTTGTTATAGTGTGAACACAATATTAGATTTATTTATTTTCACTACACTTTATTTAAGCACTTGTTTCAATACTTATTTTTCAACTATCAATTCTACAAACTATTAGTTGACTATCAACCTACCAACCTATCTATTAACTTAGTGTAATGTTCCTTATCACTTTATGTAACCAATTAGGTTAGTGTCATAGGTTAGGTTAATATAAAAGTTGTCACCTTTTAAATGTGTAGTCCATTGATAAGGATTTGATTTATCATTATGAAAATGAGGAGTTCAATTCCTTATACTTATAATCATGTGCATGCCTAAAGGACTAGGGTAAGTGTGTTAAACCATGATAGATAAATAGGTTAAGTAGGTTAGGTCAGGCTTACCACCTACTCGCCTACTTTTTACAATTTATCTTAACCTATTTAATGTGAATCTATTTATATATATATAATTAAAAATCTAAAAAAATGATTCAAATTTAGTTTAAAATTCAATTACTCAAATGGTGCACTACCAATTAATCAAAATGACGAATGAATTAACTTCACTTTACCAATCAAAAAGACAACCCCAATCACAATGGTGAATTCAAATCAACTTGTTCATGTTAACATGGTGGTCTTTTTTTTTGCATGTCATTTTGGATATTTTTAACTACAAAATCCATTGGAAAAAAAATGTTTTATAATAGTGAAACGTCATATTAAAGGTGAGGAGTTCGGATAAATTGTGTGTGAAAAAAATATTAATGTTCAAAAAATAGTTTTAGAAGATCACAATTTTGGATTGACATAGAAAATGTTTTACACAAATATGATATGATTAGGGTTTATTCTTATTTTTCCTTTTTTGGGTTTGTAAATAGTCAAAATCTTCCCAATGCAATGAGAAAAACATTGAACTATAAAAAACTTCCTTCACACCAAAAAGGCCCCAAAACAAAAAAAAATTGACATGAAAAAATCTGGTAAAACATGTGATGAAGACAACCTTAGAAAACATTTATAATGTATTTGAAGGGTGGATTACTTTACATAATAGGACTTACAAAAAGAAGTTTGTGAGAGCCTTCGATGGGAAATCTTTCATGCCATGAAAGATCCCTAGCTTCAGGGGTTTTTTTTTTCTTTTGTGGGTAAGTAAGGCTTTTTCAAACACACTTACCTCAGTTCTTACCTTGGTGAATGTGGCATTGTCAGGGGTTCCTATTGTGGACCTTGAGCTCCACCGTTAGGTGCACAACAGGAACCCTGACCAGGGTGCCTTGTGCCTTCCCCTGTACATAACATACGATTCATGTCCTTTTTATTGGCACATTGTGACCAGTTAAGTGTAATGGTCCACCACCATTACTAGACGATGGTGATAGGCCATTACACTTAGAATATGGGGGTCTTTTTGAAACAAAATCACCATATGGCTAGAGGGCTGGGCCTTTTCCTAAGCTAAACTCACGAAAATTCCATACCTAGTATCATCTTTATTAACTTGTTCATTGTGCATTTCAAGTTCAGAATTTACTTTTGCATAAGTCTCCTTGATTTGCCCATGGCAGACAGTTGAGCAAACTTTGGAAACTCCCCCAATATAAAGAAATTCACTTCAAACATATAACTCCAATGTTTGCCTCCTTTTCCAGAAGAATCAAGTTGGAGAAAAGCCAAAAGGCCAGAGGCACACATGCCCATCAAAAAGTATGAAGTTGGGCAAAAGCATATAGGATAAAGTGAGGTCCTACTGGGAACATGTTGGGGAGCCCATTGCGAACTTGATGAGCACAAAGTGAAAACTTGATGGAAACAACAAAAATCCACAGAACCTTACACCTCCTAAGTAGCCTGTCGACCACTCCCGACCTGGAAAAAAACTGGGTCTAAGTGGTAAGGGGTGCCCTGGAGAAAATGCCAGGGCTAAAGGATGTGCAAGACAAGTTGCTTGCCCTTTGAAACTGGCCTCCTCCCTCTGACAAACTCTAATTATTATATTACTTCAGACAATCACTCATTCACACACTAGTAGATTGCAACACTGCATGTCCTGAATTGTAGCAGAGCGTGACAGTTCATTACCATGCACATTAATGGAGTTGGTGAAGGGGGAAACAAGGGTAGTTGCACTCAAAAGGTGCTCTTCTTTCGGTGAGCGTGTTGGATTTTTTGAAGTTTTTTGGCTCTCAATGTGTTCCCATAAAATTTCCCAATGGATTCTCAACATATTCCAAAAATAATTGGGGACATTGAATACATGCTAGCTCACCTAATTGGCTGCTAAGAATTCGTAGGCCTACCTATGGTCTCTACCATTTTTGAGCTAGGCTAACAGGAGGGGCACAAACTATGGGACGCAGTTTTGTTTTCAAGCCTAAACTGGTACTGGACCTTGAAGTCAGTGCAGGCATGTGGGTGGGTAGGTATTATTTCTTGTTTTAAAGGTTGCTCCCAAATTGAATGATATTAGTGCAAGGTGGTAAGCTTTCAACTGGTTGTACAACACTGAGACATGTGGAATTTCAATGGACTTAAATGAAAATTGGTGGTAAACTGCCAGGGCCCAGGAATGGGCAATGCTAGCTGTGTAGCCTTTCGCTCCCAAATTGAATGGTATTAGTGCGAGGTGGTCAATTTGCAACTGTTTGTACAACACGGAGACGTATGGAGTTTCCATGGACTTAAATGAAAATTGGTGGTAAACTGCCAGGGCCCAGGTATGGGCAACGCTAGCTGTGTAGCCTTTGCAATGAACCTCCTTTCTCAAATGATAACTAATGCCCACTTTAGACGAGGGTCCAGGGTCCAATCTGCTAGGAACCAATTTGGACTGATTTGAAGCAAATTGAATCCTCGAGTTGGACTGTATCTTCGTCGCTAGCCTGATTCTTGGTTCTCCAAATCAGGTATGCTTGAATTGTATCAGCAACAATGCAGGTACATCCCAGTTATGTACTGTGCACATTCAGGAAGTTGGTGAAGATTGTGAGGCGATTGCAAGTGGTTCACCAGCACTTGGAAATGAGGCATGAAAACCCAGATCCTTGTCAGTGTCGACGGGTTCTAAGTTCTTGGGCAATCCTGCTCAAAATTCTCAGAGTCCATGATTGGTAGGATCTAGGATCCTTGCTAGCATTTTGTTTTTCCCCTCATTTTGGTGATGGAGCACTAGTGGCCATCATCCGAAAGAGTATTTGGCATCATCGGTAGAACCTGACTTAAACTAGGAACCTGTCTACATATGATGAACTATTATGGGGGGGGGGGGGTAATCAAATTTGGCGAAAATTTTAAATCTACAAAACAATATTATTTTCTTTTAACTTGTTGGGGTCCAATTTTGCACCAGTTCACTAGAAAAGAAAGAAAGTCTAATCCTAAACCATGTAGCCCTATGGGTTCTTATTTAGACCCAAATTGCAACTGGACCTTGAATTTAGTGTAGGCAAGATGGTAGACAGGGATAACTCTTTTTGGAAATGTTGCAATTGAGTTGTATTTATTTGTGTGGTGGTCATAATCAGTGTTGTTGTTTTTGGTAATAACTGGCTGGTTAGGTTGCTAAGAAATTAAAAAATACAGACTGGTCAATTATCAATTTCATAAGTGAATACCCTCCATTATCAATTTTACCCAGTTATTTTTTGGGTAACAACTATCAATTATGCATAAAAGTCAGTTCTCAAATATGCAGTTGAGAACTACCAATTATGTTGTCAGTTGTGAGCTGATATAGAGTTTTTAAAACTATGTTTTTTTGTTTTCTCTGATAAACATGTTTAATCTTTTTAGATTGATATCTTACTTGAATGATAATCGAATCATCTACATAGATTATTAAAAATTTTAAAATTCAGTGCCAAGTGGGTCAATTATATATGAAGTTTTTTGAAAATCAAGAAGCAGCTGGTAAGTTATCAATAGCTGGATTGATAACTGGGTGTTTTATCAACAACTAGCCAATGACCAGTGTTGTGTGAGTATGCTGGAAGAATGGAGGAAAAAAAAGGAGGAAAGCCAACTCCCCAACCTTTGAAAACAACCAAACCTCCATTCCAATGCAACTCAAGAAACAATCTTTTGAAAAGTTATTGCACCCGCCCTCTTCCAAAAGGACCCCTGTCATCCCCCTTTCTAAAGGTTTTCCACCTCTTTAGAAAGGGAGGAAATCGCTTTGGAGATGAGAATTCCCATGGGAGAAAGAAAGAAATTAAATTCTCAATCTTCCTTCTCCTCTCTTTAAATTTTCACTATAACCCTATCCCACCCCATTTCATCCCACCTCATTCAACTTTCGCAAGAAAAAAACTTACTCTAGACCTATAACTGTATCCATTAAGTATTAGTATTAGGTCAATACTTTTAAAGACTTCCATACCAATTTGGTCATAATCTTAGTTTGAAGACTGATTTTTGCCTGGTATGAAGTAGGTATGTACTTGATATTGAGACCGGTGTAAAATTGGTACAAGGCTGGTATTGCCATACCAGGCCTCAACTAATACTAACCCGATAGGGTCCTTGCCATGAATGGTGCTTCTAGGTACAATCCTATCTCCCAGACCAACCTCGTTCTTACACCTACTCCTTATGAGTGAGAGGGTTGGATTTAACTGCGTATGAGTAACTGTAGAACATACTGTCACCAAAAGAAAGGGGGTACACAACTGATCAAATACCCCGGCAACTTTCCGATCTTAAACAGAACTCAAAACTCAGGTGTCCCGTCCTTTTACTCACGGTCCTTGATCTCCTCTCAGTCTTGGGTCCTGATCAGGACCCAAGTTGTGTATGCACATGGACCTTCAAACACACAGACTCTTCATTACTGTAACATTTTGCTGCTCTGATCAGGAAACTCAGAACTTTCATTTTGCATCTACGAGAGTCACTGAGGTTGAGCACCTTTCGTCCCCAGATCGATCCACTACTAACCAGACAACACACAGAACTTGGTCCTTTCAGACCCGGGACTCATGGCACACAAACGCCTGACATCGCCACAGACCAGTTTCCCTCAGCAAAACGCCAATCAGACCGAACTCTTCCTGACTCGGATCTTAAGGACTGCATACATTAAAACGATAATATGTACAAGGACCTCAAAATCCACAGACAGCTCGATACCAGCTTCCAAACGATCCCTCTCCAATCCTAGCTCATCATGCAAAATTGACTTCCAGCTGCCTCTTGTTCCTACTACAGCTCTACTACTTTCTCAAGATTTTGCTTACTAATCCGAGTTGCATCTGCTTCTGCTGGCTACTGGCGCAGCGGAAAAAAAAACTCAGCAGCAAGCTAAGCAGCTGCCTCCCCAAACAAAACGCTCTCTCCAAAACCTCCTCCATACTCTCCAAATCGCCACTCCAATCCTCCCGAATTCCAGCCGTTGCCTGCTTGGCTTCCCGCTCTAACATTTCCATCCCCGTTCCAAGGTCATGTCCCCAAAATCATAAATTGGCCACCTTCCTTCCATCCGTTTTTCCAGCAGGTTTAATTTCTTAAACCCCTAAACCAAACAACCCGATTTCCAAACCCAGCAGCCGTAATTAGGTTGTTGTCCGGCCACCCCATAACCGGTCACAATACCTCCCGCTCTCAAAGAGTAATTGTAAGATCCCTCCTTTTCTCTAGGAGGAATGTTCAGGGATATAGAGTCTCTCTGATATAGAATTTTCTCCAAGCTGATTTACAATGTATGTTCTTCAGGCAGGAGTAGTGTCCATCAAGAAATCATTCCTTGTTTTTCTGTGCCTAGAAGCACACCACTTGTTTAAGGTCAACAAACTGAACAGAAATTTTGACAATTTCTTACAAAGTCATGAAGAAATTATCCTTCACATGTTCCACATTGTTGAGCACACTTATTTCTGATACAGACGAAACTTAGTTGAGGCCACCACAGATTGCTTCCATACCCACCTTATATTCTTGATGTCTATTCAGTGCACAATTTCTCAAATGGAGTTGCTCAGATGTCAAATTGCACTATTTGCGTTTATGATATAAGAAAATGAGTAATTGTTTCAAACATGTGTGATTTTGTCCAATCCACGAATGTGGCCATCATCTAAAAGCTAATTTTGCCGAATTCGGCTACATACTATACACAAAAGTAGAAATAATTAGAATACTTCTATAAACTTGGCCACCTCATTAAATTTAGGCGTTTCAGAGTTTTTCTTCCTTCAAAATATGATGAATTGGTGGGAACTTTTTCCGAAAAAAACACTTTTACAGGCTGAATCCATATGTCCCAGGTCAAATTTTCACCATTAGGAAGAACATTGACCCCCACACAAAATTGAGATCACCCATGAAAACCCCGGATCATAAACAAGAGATCTTTAAATGAAAATTTTGCAAAAGTGACAGTGTATTGATACATGTAGCATATAACATTAGGCCCTTGGTGACAGCCCAACCCTTGTTCCTTGGGTTAACTTACTTGGGGGATTCCAAGTCCCTTTCTCCTCATACAAAGTTGGTTGAGTATTTTAAGTCCCCTTGTTCCTATGTGATCAAATTTTGGCTAGGAAAACACACTTGCTGCAAAAAAAAGATTTTTTTTTGCCTTCGATTTAGGATTTGGCTGGTTGAGTTATTTGCTTTCAAGATGGTAACCTTTCCCTCCTCCCCTGAAGGAAGCTTCTCGCACATGCTTTAGTCTGCATGTTTGTTGACTATCATTACATATGGTGTTTATGGTTTTTGGAGAACTTGAACCCAAAACTTATCCCCCAAGAACAAAGGACTAGAAATACTCAACTAAGCTCCCATGGGGAGAAAGGAACTTGGAAGTCCTAACCAAGGTGGCCCAGGGTAAAGGGGGTCGGGATGTCTTGGGGAGACTTGGTTTTCCATGAAGAGAACGGTTTGGGTTGCCCTGGGAGACTTGGTTGGGTGGCAGAGAAGGGGACTAAGCCTCAACCAAGTTGCCACTTAAAACAAGGGGCTACATGTTTCTTCATCATTTTGCCTTGTCAATGAAAAAAAATATTGAGAAAAGGATCAAACCCTATACCTTTGAGTTGAATAGCAGATTCCAAACATTGCATAATCTTTTTTCCTTTTTTTTTCTTTGATTATATTGCACACTAGAAAGATAGTTCAGCTTGACCATGCTTTTGATTTACTAGCTATAATGGTTGGCTTTACAAGTTGGGAATTGAATTTGGGAAACAATTAATTAACAATATTGGATGTGATCAACTTTGCTAAACACCCAAATGGCCCCCACTGTGGAGCTGCTCTTAGAAGCATGGGAAATGCGCAATTAGAGACCCTAATTTAGTGTGAGGGTTAGATATCTAGTGGGGGTGGGCTTTGAAAGGTGAAAATGCAAGCTTATCAATTAGAGCATGCACTTTGATGTTAAAACACATTATAAGATATTCCCTGGTTTCAACAGAATTTTATGATAGCCTTAGTGCTCATGGAACAAATGGCCAACTCAAGCTTTGAAGTTGTATAGGAGTCGGTCGACACTAAAGGCCATTCAAAGAGGTAGCATTAAGTGTAGGGAAAAATGACCAATGCTTTTAGAAAAAGAAATTTTGGTCTGCCAATGAGCTGATGCAACATACACTTGGAAACCAGGTTGTTCCAATTTCAAAGTTTCAGGTTTTTAAAAAAATAATTTGGGATGACCCATCACAACTAATTAATAACTAAGAATAGGTGTCCCAGAAGCTGTGGTTCCAATGAATGTTGGCAGGATATTGGTCTTTCATTTTTCTACAATGGATCCCAATATTATGGGGTAGTCTAATTTCTGACACACCACAAACCCTTTTTACAATGGACACCGACATTAAGGGGCACACTATTTAAGACTCATTAGAAACCATACAGGCTTTGAGTATAGAAAACAATACAATTGGAGATCCCCTTTCACACAATAAATGCAAAGCATTATCTAACATATTTACCAAGCATCAATTTAATGGGGTATTACAAGGAAATTTTGCTACTTGCTGCCCGGTTATGAACATGCATACCACATCCAATTTATTTGATTGAACGAAAGCGAAAAGCATGAACCCATACAATAAAAGTAAGACCAAATTTATATATCTTTGATGTATACACAACTCTCTGTACACTCCATGAGGGAGTAATGTGTATACAGAACTTCAAAATATTATTGCGTGCCTTTGAAGGGATCTTGCTAGAATCCTTACAGTAACCCCATAAAAGGGAAATTACTTGGTCTATACCAGCAAGGATGCGGGCAAATGGAGGCCCCTGTTGTGTACCATGGATTTTAAAGAAAATTTGCCAGGGCCCAGCAATGCTAGCTGTGTAACCATTGCCACTGACCGCCTTTCCCCTACAAATATTAACTAATATTTTAGTTCCAGACAATCACTCACTGGCAAATATGAGTGTATTCTTTCAATCCATCGGATTTGATGAATTGTATCAGAAACAATGCAGGTACATCCAAGCTATGGGCTGGAGTGAATTAGCAGCCACCAATGCACCAGTTGAGGATGAGCCCGTTGAACCCGTTTCGCGGATGATCATCTCCCTGCCCGCATCGGTTTTTTTTTTTCCTGGATCCTCCCTGCCCCAAAATTCTCTACCAAAAAAATTCTCTACCTCCCCCCTCCTACCTACCTTCTACCTCCCCCCTCCTACCTACTACCTACCTTCTACCTCCCCCCTCCTACCTACTACCTACCTCTCGCCTCCTACCTACCACCTACCAACACCACCCCCCCTCACTCCATCGCCAGAGCTCCAGAGACCCCGAGCGGCTGTGGAGCGAAAGCTAGAGCTGTGGCTATGGAGCAGGAGCTGGAGCGGCTGGAGTTCGACTGAGACCCACGCGCCCACGAAAAGGTAAGATGCTTACGTTTTTTTTTTGTTTTTTTTGTTTGTTTTGTTTGAAAAAGGCTTGAGAAGTCTTCTTCTTCTTCTTCTTTTTCTTTGTTGCACTACAGCTCAACTGCAGCGCTGCAGAGAAGAAGGCCTTCTTTTTCTTCTTTTTTGCAGAAGAAGAAGATGAAGAAGGCCTTCTTCTTCTTTCTCTTTCTTTGCTGCACTAGAGCTCAGCTGCAGCACAGCAAAGAAAAAGGCATGCTTCTTCTTTTTTGCAACAAAAGAAGAAGGCCTTCTTCTTCTTCTTTTTTGCAACAAAGAAGAAGGCTTTCTTCTTCTTCTTTTTTGCAACAAAAGAAGAAGGCCTTCTTCTTCTTTCTCTTTCCTTGTTGCACTGTAGCTCAGCTGCAGCCCAGCAAAGAAGAAGGCCTTCTTCTTCTTCTTTTTTGCAGCAGAAGAAGACACCTAAACCCTAAACCTTCTGCCCCATCCTCAATATTGTTTTTGCGTATGGTTTAGTTCATTAGAATTAACATTTAACAATAATTAGTGGTCTTTTGTTTAGGGTTGGAGGTTGTAATGGGTAGGAGAAGAAGATAAGGAAAAGCGGTGGTGGTGAGCTGGAAGTCAATAAGCAAGATGTTGTTGCGTCAGATGAGGCGATTCCTCCAAGTGTTGTTGTGTGAGATGAGGCAATTCTTTTGCCATATGTTGCTGGAGAAGATGAGGGGGTTGTTGAGTCACATGTTGTTGCATTAGATGCAGCAATTGTGGACTACCCAATTTTGAACTTCGATCTTTTGATATGTTATAGAAATCCAATAATTTTTTTCATTGGGTTCTCTAGTAATTTTCCATGCACCCATTTTTGTACATTTGTTATCAATATAATAGTATCTTCTACTCACACTTATTTGATGTGTATCTGGTTAATTATATATGTCTTCTTTGTCATAATTTTGTTAGTACTTGAGATGTATGAATCAAACCAAAGATCAAAATGAACATTATACAATACTTACATATAAGTTAATAGGACTCACATCACCTGAAGACTTTTAAAATAATCCACACATTTTAAACATATAATACTCACATCATTTTCTATTATGAACTCCATAAGACCATTTTCTAATATGCAATACTTGCATATAAGTCCAAAAATAGCCATAGGCATTTTGCATTAATTGCAATACCTGCATATAAGTCCCATAATAGGCGATGGCCTTTTACATTCCTTGCAATACCCGCATATCAGTCCCATAATAGCCGCTGACCTTTTGCATTCCTTGCAATACCCGCATATAAGGCACAAATAATCGTTGACATTCTTCATTCGTTGCAATACCCGCATATAGTCTCCATAATAGCCACTAGCTTTTTTAACATCTCTTGCAATACCCGCATATAGGTCCCATAATAGTTGCTGGTTTTACATT
Organism: Sphagnum contortum; assembly: GCA_963920785.1. Taxonomy (NCBI): domain Eukaryota; kingdom Viridiplantae; phylum Streptophyta; class Sphagnopsida; order Sphagnales; family Sphagnaceae; genus Sphagnum; species Sphagnum contortum. The sequence continues at coordinate 572,222 of OY987289.1, forward strand.
CATTGTAAAACTTACATTTTGTCATAAGATTAATTTAGAATAATATTTAATTTAGGTATATAAAAAGACATAGTTTTGCTACCCATACCATTTTTGAAATGACATTACATGCGAGTATTGCATTTAGGGTTTAGGGTTTTCACATATGGTTTCCTTTAATCACCTATGTATTATTTCAGTATGATCTTGCAAATTGTATTGCATTTTTTTGCATATAAAATTCCCCCTATAATGCATCGTAGATTTATTTTATTTACTATTAATTTGTAAAAAAACTGTTAGTTAATTTAAGGTTTCCCAAACTCTAAATTTGAATCATATTCCAATAGTATATACTTATAACAATTATATAGAAAAATGTGTTTTTTTTTATAAATTCTTTTAGTTCAAATTTAAAATGTTATGACACAATAAGGATTAAACATTGAACTATCATAAATGCTTATTAGGCTTACATGGCCTAGGCTACTATATTACCTATATGACTAATAGGTTTGCTTAATAAATTCAATCACCTTCAATACCTACATAGACCATCTAAGATATTAACTTAAAAGGCTTACATTAATGAATAAATTACATAATAGGCATATATTAAAAAGGTAGCCTATCAGGTAATTAATTAAATTACTTAACAAATAGCTTACTAACCTATTATTCATGTTTAGGTTAGGCTGATTAGTTTGATCAATGTCCACACTTTTAGTCAATTTAACAACTTTAGGTTTGAGCTTTTGTTGAAACTAATAATTTGACAAGGTTATAAATTCTTGGTTTTTTTAATGAACACTATTATGTTTTTTGGATAGTCAAGTCATCTTTCAACTTCTAAAAGTGTCGAAAACATTACATAACAACTTGGCCTTCACAATCAAATAAATTTCATACAAAACCAAAAGAGAAGATATGTCTTTTACCTTTGTGTGATCTCTCCAACTTAATTTTTTCCACTCTTTTTGAAAAAGATATAGAATGCAATTCTATTACTTCACATATGTGTAAACCCTAAAATTTTCCCCCCAAATTTAGCCTACTTTAGATTAATTACGATACATTTGTGAAAAACTTATTAATTAATTTATGTGTCTGAACCCTAAACCTAATGTTTAAGTTATTAGGGTATGTAATTAATAGAGTAGCTAGGTTAATAGGGTAGGTGGTTAGTACAACAGCTAGGTCAGTAGGATAACTATTTATTAAGGTAGCTGTGTCAGTAAAGGATATTAAATGAAGTACCAAGGTTGGTGCAATACTTATGAGGGTAGGAAAGTGAGCAGGGTAGCTATTCGGAGTGACCCCAAATGTAGGTATTGCATTTAGGGTGGGATCTTCATATAAAGAACCCTAAACCCCACATGCGTACTTTCGGAGTGACCCTAAATGCAGGTATTGCATTTAGGGTAAGATCTTCATATAAAGAAAGCTTAAACCCTACATGTGTCCTTTCGGAGTGACCCAAAGTGCAGGTATTGCATTTAGGGTTGGGTTATTTCAAAGTGACTTTGCATATGCATATTATGTTTAGGGGTAAGTCTTCACTTAAGGGTATTCAAACCATTTAGATTGGTTTTTTTGAAACGTGGGTATTACATTTAAGTTTTTATTTTCATTTCAACTTGAAATACCCAAACTTATACTTACCTTTACCAACTAGAATTTTGGGGTTTCGTTGCAATACCTACACCTATACTTACTTTTACCAACTGGAATTTTGGGGCATAATTTCAATACTTGCACTTATACTTACTTTTACTAAACCCTAACAAAAAAAAGTCTTGGTGATATATGCCCTAAACCTAAAATATTATACAAGCTATAAATTTCATATAAAACCAAAAGAGAAGATATGTCTTTTATCTTTGTGTGATCTTTCCAACCTAATTTTTACACTCTTTTTGAAGAAGATATAAAATGCAATTGTATTAGTTCACATATGTGTAAACCCTAAAATTTTCCCCCCCAAATTTAGCCTACTTTAGATTAATTACTATACATTTGTGAAAAACGTATTAATTAATTTGTGTCTCAACCCTAAACCTAATGGTTAAGTTAGTAGGATATGTAATTAATAGAGTAGCTAGGTTAGTAGGGTAGGTGGTTACTACAATAGCTAGGTTAGTAGGATAACTAGTTATTAGGATAACTGTGTCAATAAGTTAGTGCAATACTTATGAGGGTAGGAAAGTGAGCAGGGTAGCTATGTGTGAGGTCAGGTCGAGGAAAAACGGCCATGAACAAAAAAAAAAGTAAAAAAAAGTACAGTGGTCAGCAGCAAAAAGAAATCAATTGTGATGAGCCCCATCCAACGCCGAATGAAAAAACGCAACCCATCCAGTGGACAGAACGGCCAACTGGTGCATTGGTGGCTATTAATTCACTCTGGCCCTCATTTGGCCTTTGTTCACAGTGAGAAACACAGACACAATTTTTTTGTCATAGGCAAACTAGTGCAAAATTGGATGTAAATTTTTTTTTAGGAGAATATTGTTTTGTAGATTTCATACAAGACTCCAAATTGGGTCATTTCCAAATGTTGGTAAACCACTGGGATTAGCCTCTCAGACTTTACCAACTTCCTAAATGTGCAGGGTACATAGCTTGGGCCAGAGTGAATTAACAGCCACTAATGCACCAGTTGGCCGTTCTGTCCACTGGATGGGTTATGTTTTTTCATTCGGCGCCAGATGGGGTTCATCACAGTCGATTTCTTTTTGCTGCTGACCACTGTACTTTTTTTTACCTTTTTTTTTTGTTCTTGGCCGTTTTTCCTGGACCTGACCTCACACACAGCTACCCTGTTCACTTTCATACCTTCATAAGTATTGC